>VZRJ01013354.1:2661070-2954626 GCA_013397565.1 Ptilonorhynchus violaceus | reverse complement strand
AGCTCCCGGGCCCCGCCGGCGGGGAGGGACCGCAGCACTCCCGGTGCGCCCGGCCCCCGCACCCCGCCCCGAGCCCTCCCAGAGGCGCAGGGCGCGGACACGTACCTGCTTCCAGGGAGACATTTCCCGCTGACGCCAGCCCCACCCCAGGCCTCTCCTGGCTTTTATAGCACGGGAGCTGGCGGCTCCTGTCCTCCATCAGGGGGAGCAGGGGGCCCCGGGCAGCCCCCCGGGAGAGCTCGGCAGCCGTGCCAGAGCCCCTCGCTCTGCCTTGCCACCTCTACCAGCCCCTTCCCTCCGGCTCCTAAACCCCAACTATGGGCTGAGCTGCTTCAAGGCAGAAGGGCTAGAATCTCACATCCCAAATCCGCCAGCTCCACCTGTGCTAGTCTTCCCTGTGTGTCCGCGGAGGAAGCGTTCAGCCAGCGAGGCACCTCCTGAGCCCTCTGCTTGCGGGGTGGTACAGGTTTTGCGTGGGGAATTGCAGTGGATGCAAATGCGGATCAGCTCTTGTCACGCTTTCAATTTGGATTGTTGTTTTTGATAGGCAAATTTGGCTTCCTGTGTGAAGCATTGCCCTGTTTGCCAAAAAAAAAAAAAAAAGTAGATCCCAGCAAAAAGCAGCAAAAGAGGTTTTGCTTTGGAACTCTTAATTATCCGGAAATCTTTGATCTAATTTCGGTTTATTCCCAACACAGTGGAATTTTATCTCTCTCTGCTGCAACCACAGGAAACGGTTCTGCAGTGCCCGGAGACTCAAGTCAAGTACAGGTTTTTCAGCTGGGAAGATTTTAACTATTCTGCCATCCTTTAGGGATAAATAGGAGCAGGATTTAACAAAACTGTAGGATAAGCTGTGAGGAGAACTCTGTTGCAATATGGAAAAGATTGAGTGGAAAAAGAACAGGTGACTAGAGGACCTAGGAAAAGATTTTTTATCTCTAAACGTTGTAGGAGTCAGTGAATCATATTCGCTTGATCCTTATGAATGAACCCATATTTTATTCACTGTTTTACCAAACACCCTCTGGCTCAGTTATTGATCCTAAATCTCTTTGACTTGTGAGTTAAGTGATCGTGAAAACCATTTTACATTTCTTACCATAGCATATGTAATTTCTTCCCCAAGAGTGGCCACTAAGATCTGCACATATTTGTGTAATGGCCATTCCTGAACGTGGCTTTCTGACAGTTATTTAACCAGGGAAAATTTAAGAGGTGTTTTCAATATTCACCTACAATAACCAAATTTTCACATATTCCAAAACCAAATCAGCCGTACTCTTATGAGCCTGAACATCCCAAGCATCCTTCACTGGAAGGAGAGTGGAGAGAGCATCTGACTGTATCAGGAAAAGATCTACAGCACTAGCGCATCCAAGGCTTCCAAGTAGCTCTTCTTTACTTTGTTCCCTTCACAATCTTGCTACTTTTTTTTTGTGCTTTGTAGGGCTGAATAAAGCCTGCTCCTCACCCTGCTCATGTCTGAATCAGGAATACAAGGTCAGCTTGGCAAACAGAGTCAGTGTTCAACTCCTCTTCATTATTCTGCTACATGACCTATTTTTAAAGAAACATTGCCAAACTTCCTAGAATCAATCCTGCCGCCATTAAGACTACTACAGTGGAACTTCCCCTTTTTTGATAAAGAAGGAAAAAGGCTGGATGATGCAATATCCTTCTGCCAGCAATTACACTTTTATGAAGAGGTAGCTGTCAGCACTTACAGACCTTGCTGCTGCAAAGACTTTGTGGGACCTCGGGGGCTACTCAGCAAGGGACAATTACAATTGTTGTTTTCATTAACTTTCCTAAACATGAGATTCCTTATCTGGATTCTTAAGACAAGCCTTTCTGTTGACAATCCAGCCTTGAAAGGCACAGCAATAAGAGTCAATACATTCTGCTGGAAAGACTAGGAAGCTTTTCTATGGGCTATTGTGCCCTTCCTATTTTAGGGTTCTGAAGCACTTTTAGAGCATGTAGAGGAGTCGGTATCAGAACCTGTGGGAAACTGACGTTCTGAGGCAAAAAAGAGAGGAATTGGGAGCTTTTTTGCTCCAAGTCCCTCTATGCTCATGCACTTCATAATTAGTGCCCACATGTTTTCCTGCTGAGTTCAGATAAAACTTTCTTCTGTCTGTACAGCATTGCTGAGAATCCCCATGCTGTTCTCAGTAGTCATGTCTGAGCACTGGGTCTACTTATTATTGTCTGATGGGCAAGGAAGTCCAAAAGGAAAGAAGACAGTAATATGACTGAAATGCTGCTCAACTAATAATCTCTTTCCCGTGCCCAGTAGGACATGGATGCTTTAGTTCTCAAATTCAGTGATGATCTGGGAAAGCTGGGAAGAGGTATTGAGGAGACTCAGACCATTGCAGAAGCTGGTTAAGGTGATGCACTCAGGGCATGGCCACTTTGTTTATAAACTCTTCTCATGTACCTGTCTTTCTCCCTATGTCCTTTACTCTTCCCTGAACCACAGACTGCCATGTAATGGTTTCATTTGGTACATTGGGCAATATTGGTTTTAAAGACCTCTAAACAATTTCCTAAACCCTGTTAATGAGCTCTGAAGTCTGCTAGCTGCTGTCCTGATAGTCAAAACAAATAATCACATCTCAACACATCAATGTGCCACCATATCAATGCAAACCAGATATTTAGATTATTCTGATTTATTTATCTGAATTTTTAACTTGCTTAATCACCTGTGAGTCATGGCCAATTTGCTACCACTTACCCATTCTTTTTTCTGCTTCAATCTCCAGCTATATGCATTTGTTTTATGTTGACTTTTTGTAGGTCTCAATGCTGAAAGCATTCATACTGAGGGTGGCACATAGATGGTTGTTTAGCTTTAAGCACTGTACTTAGTATTTTAAATAAAGTCAACAGAACATGCTTGAAATTAAGTGTGTGCATAGGTCTCAATAATATTGAGAATAATCATAAGACAATAAAGAATTCAAATTCTATAACTTGCTAGTATTGAGTGAGGTGGTAGCATAAATTTAACTGCAGAGAGTTTATCTTTTGATATGTGGTAGACCAGAGCTCAGGGCAACAGGAGCCTGGATTTTCTAGGACCTGCCAGAGTCCAATTAACCATCAGAATGACAACCACACTTCTGCAGTGCCCTTGAAGACTCTTGTATTTTAAAATCTCATCTTCAAACTATATCACAATCTGGATAAAAGACAGTAAATTCCTTACTCTAGCTGAAAAAAAATAGAGCTGATGACTTATCAAAATGAATAGTGGTGTAACATGTTGAGAAGATGTGCAGTTGGCCTAAACTAACATAATTTCATTTGCTTCAGTAGTGCTTGGCAAATTTACTTTGGTGTGGATTAGGCCTGCTGTTAATGTACTGCTTCTACCATATTTCTTAACATATTTTGAGTCTTGATAGCATTAATGCCAAATTTAAATGGTGTAGAAGCTGGTTTGTTTGTGGTTTTTTTTTTTAATGCAACATCTTTCATGTTTTCTTTAAGAAAAGGAGTTAAGAATATTTCAAAAAGTAAAGAAAAGCATAACTTTTCCTGGGCAAAACTTCAGTTTGAGATTGAGCTGAACAGGGTAATGAAGAGCGAGTTTGTGACTGCAGTCGTTTAACATTTATGCTTTTGTGAAGGCACTTGTAACTTTACTTCCGATTAACGTGAAAAACAAGTGAATGACTGGATGAACGTGTTTATTTGGGACTAGGAGGAGCTGAGCCAAAAAAGGTGCAGGTCCTCTGGTGTGATGGCTGCAGCTGACAGCTGTATCATTAGAGACAGGTGTATCAAGGAAGAAAACCATACCATATGCTTGTGTTTTGTGATCATGCACCTTCCTTAGAACTGGCAGGGCAGAGCAAACATCCATCCCACGTGTTACACAGCATCTCCCTCTGTCTCTGCCTCTCACATGCCTAATGGGCTGTACCAGGCATCTCACAAATGGATGCGCTGTTCAGCCACGGTCATAAGTCTCCTGAATCATTAGACTGGGACTGATAGCACAGTTCACGGCTACAAATAATAGGCTCTGTTGGTCATATTTAAGAACATTTCCCTTAAACATTGTGGTCTGTATAAAAATAATAATAAAAGGGATATGGTGAAGAGTGTGGAACAAAGAGTGTGCCATTGGGAGTGATCTCAATATTTGGGGTGATTTTCATAGTGGTCCTAAAACCCTATGGATCCATAAGCTAGCCGCTGTACCTCTGGCTTTTATGTCAAATTTTGGTTAAAAATATGTAAGAATGTGAATTTCTACAGCATTGTGAAAATGTTTTTGCATCTCATCATGGACCTCTTGACAGCTTTTGCTTCTGACTGTGCTGTGAAGGTCCTCACAGGGAACTTCAACCACCCCAGTACGTACAGGAGGGACAGCACAGCAGGGCATAAGCAATCTTGGAGGTCCTTGGACTGCATCAGCTTCTTCACACAAGTGACAGAGGAGCCAAAGAGGAGAGGTGCTCACTGGACCTCATTCTCACCAACAAGGGGGCTCACTGGGAATGTTAAGATTAAGGGCAGCAGTGACAATGAGATGGTGGAGTTTGAGGAGGGTGAAAAGCAAGCTCACAACCCTGGATGTAAGGACAGCAGATTTTGGCCTTTTCAAAGGTTTGGTTGGTAGAGTCCCAAGAATAGAATAAAGCCCTAGAGGAAAGAGTGGCCCAAGAAAGCTGGTTAATATTCAAGCATCACCTCCTCCAAGCTCAGGAGCAATCTATCCCAATGAGGAGGAAGTCAGGCAAAATTTCCACATGAATGAACAATGAGCTCCCAGACAATCTGAGAGACAAAAAGGAAACATACAGAGAGATGAAGCAAGGACAGGTAACCTGAGAGGAATACAGATACATGTCAGAGCATCCTGGGGTGAAGTTAAGAAAGATAAAGCCCAGCTGGAATTTAATCTGTCTAGGGATGTCAAAGACAACAAGAAAGGCTTCTATGGGTACATGGGTAACAAAAACAAGACTAGGGAAAATACGGATGCATTGCTGAATGAGACAGGGGACCTCTTTACACAGGACATGGAAAAGGCTGTAACAATGCCTTCTTCACCTCAATCTTCATTAGCAAGACGGACCTTCAGATATCCCAGGTCCCCAAGACCAGAGGATCTCTGTAGCAGAATAGACATAGCATTGGTGGACAGGGATCAGATTAGACAACACTTAAGCAGACTGGAGATGCACAAGAAGGTCAGGAAGAAGGACCGAGGCCAGTCAGCCTCACCTCATCTCTTGGAAGGTGATGTAGCAGCTAAACCTGGAAACTCTTTCCAGGCACGTGAAGGATCAGACAGTCATCAGAAGTAGCCAGCATGGTTTCACCAAAGGGAAAATGTTCTTGACCAACTTGATAAACTTCTATGGTGAAATGACTGACTTGGCAGGTGAGAAGAGAGCAGTGATTATTGTCTACCTCTACTTCAGGAAGGATTTTAGCACTGACTCCTCTAGGATTCTCATAGCAAACATGAAGTATGGGCTGGATGAACAGTGAGCTGGATTAAATAGTGGCTGAACAGATGTGTCCAGAGGGGGTCATGAGTGGCAAGAAGTGTAATTGGAGGCCAGTCACCAGGGGTATATCCCAGGGCTGAAGACTGGGTTAATATTTCCAATATCCTTGGTCGTGATCTGGATGATGGTGCAAAGGGCACCCCCAGTAATTTTGCTGATGGCACAGATCTTGTAGAGTGGCTGATACACCAGAGGGTTGTGCTGCCATCCAGAGACACCTCAAGGGGCTGGAGATATGGGCTGACAGGAACCTAAAGCATGTCAGCAAGGGGAAGTGCAGGGAGGTATAATCCCAGGCATTGGTTACATGCTGGGGCTGCCCATCTGTAGGGCTCTGAGAGTGACCAAGGACTGACACACTTGCCCAGAGAAACTGTGGAGTCTCCATCCTTGGAGGTATTCCAAAGCCATTTGGATGTGGTCCCGGATAGCTTGATCAAGGTGGCCCTGCTTGAGCAGGGGGGTTGGACCAGATGACCTCCAGAGATCCCTTCCAACCTCTAGTAGTCTGTGATTCTGTGATTCCTTTGGGAACCTTTGGCTAGTGTGCTGTGACACTTTTGTTTTCTCCCTTAGGCTCTATGGGGGACAATTGGGTATGATTAATTTTACATTCTGCTGTTCCCATTTAACACATTCTGTATATTCATTACTGTGTTTCTACATGTGAAGCAGGCCACACAAAAAAATAACCTTCTCCCTTCTCAACAAATTAAAACAAATGATTTGATGAGTCAGTAATTTATACTGTTTACCTCCTTTTATGTCAACAATCCCGAGACCTGGAACAACACATAATCATAATGATTATAGACATAATGAGCTGATTTATTACGTAGTCACCACATGGTATTCTGGTGCATATTCAGCTGCAATGATGTCAAACAATACAACTGGAAAATCTATCTGCTCAGACAACTGGATCTGCTGCCTACTGGGAACGATAAATTAAGCTAATGCAGTATCAGACACATGGGTTCTCTGGACTCAGAGCTCCATCTCTACTTAAATTATGTGTATATCAAAAGCCTTTGACATTTTTAGGATTTCAGGAAAAAAGAAAATCAGTCAGGGATTCTTTTAAGGAGTAGTTGTGGGTAAATGCAAATGAAATTCTCTCCCAAAACAGTTCTGTGATATGGAACCACTCTCAGTTTGTACATTTTCACTGAGTTCAAGAAACTGTTTGTTCTGTTTGCGAGTCTAGTTCTGCCTATGTCCTTGGCTGTGTAAAGTGTTATTCCAGAGGGGAACATCCTTTGGCAGGGCTATGACAGCTGCTTTCATACCTTTGCATCTCATTGCACAAGACAGAATCTTTCCCTCATGCTACCAAAAGAACCATTCCCTGGACCACTACCAAAGCTGTTTATGGCTCACAGTTCACCCCCAGAACATGGATTTTTAAGCTGATTCATACAACAGGTGAGCTGAAAAGCAAATGGAATAGGTGCTGCAAAGTCAGTAGATAAATGATGAATATGTACAAGAATGGAGGATAAGTACAATCAACTTAGTGGAGAGTGGAGATAAGAAATGAAGAGGAACAGAGGCTCTTGTTTAAATATAAAGAATGTAAAAAACCCAAGAATAACTATATATATCATAGGTCAATGTAGAACCATATGCCCAAAAAGAAAGAAAAAAATCTGAGTTCAAATCACTTCTTCATATGATCTCTGAACATGTCAGTACTGCATTGGAACAGAAAGCATTACATTGATTCCAGGCAGCTGATAAAAAAAAAATAAGGTGTTTCTGTTTCCTGCATGTATTCACTAATTTTCACTAGAATCCTGCTAACATATGGTCTCAACTGTCTGTGACACAACTGTGCTTTGTGAAACAACATTCCTGGTGATCACCTTTAAATTTGCCTGTGCATACATTATTCCTGAGTTCAGTATAAAAGTATCTGATTTACCTTCTCTTGGCCATTCTTTGTGTTGTGTCTATCTGTCTATTTTCATTATATATAGTATCAGTCATCTATCTATTACATTGTTTTATCTAAAATAAGGAAGTCAAATCTTTACAGATTGTTGCCTTTTCATGCATCTGTTGCACCACTTGCCCAGCCATGGTTCTCATAACGTTATTGATGTCAGAAACAGGTAATAGCTGCTCTATTTATCTGAATAGAAATTATATTTTTGGCTGAAAAAGCTTAGTTCTAGCTTGGTTGTATTTAGTGTAACTGCTTGTAGAAGCTGAGCTTTATCCCTTTAAAAATCCTGTTTTGTCTTTTCTCCTTTTCTTACCACAGAAGTAACTACCTCCATTCGATCAAACCAACTGATTTTACAGTTTCTCAATTTAAAGTAGGTCAGGCCCTGTCTTGTGTTTTTCTGGGTTACTTTCCATTTGAACTTCCGTGCATGCTGTAAACATCTCACCCGGTCACTCTGGTCACCCTCATCTGCAGCCTCAGCCAGCCCCCTGCAATGGACTCAAATGTGCCCAAATGGACACACTGCACCTTCCACGTGGGCTCCTCCAGAACAGGCTTCACCACGGGGATTGCACTGGCTTAGTTTCACTCGGATGGACAAGGTCTGCCTGGGAATTTCTCCCTCCCTCTTTGTCCTTGTAGCTGTTCCTGCTAGGCTGATTTTCCACTCTACCTTGGTTATGCTCCTTTTACACTCCTTCCTTGCTACTGTCACTAGCACCAAGAACATGAGTCATTCAGGCCAGGACTGAACTGATCCACTGGGATATGTAGAGGGCCCATTCTATGTGATCTCAGCATTTTTATGACCTGTGAACCTACGGAAAGCATTTTGGGACAGACTTTCTGTGACACAGACCATCACTATTTCAAGTTCTGCCAAAACACGTCACTTTTGGCTGTTGGTGAATTGCGTTAGGATAAGCGGCATGATTATCTCCAGTTATTTTGTCTGATTGTTATTTAAAGATGTTTTTTCCTCTGGAGTTTGGGACATGCCTCCAGAACTTGAGCTAGTTAAGGTTCAGTGATTCATGGGGAGACTCGGAGGATTTGTGTCTCACAGCTGCAGAGCAAGAAGACATTTTTCTGTCATTGCTAAGGAAATGTTTTGACAAAAAATTGTCTTTGAGCTCAACACTGCTGACACTGAAGTTTCCAGGTGAGTACTCATTTCAGTGGACAAGGCAAAAATCATGGAATAAGTCACAGGTGGCAGATGAACAAACGTTTTACTATCTCTTTAAAGCCAGCATCCCTTAATATAATTTCAGGAGAACTTGACCTTTTCTTGGAGCTAAAAAATCTTCAGACTCCTGTTAACCAGGGGAAAGGGCAGCAAGAAATAGCTGAAACTAATTCTAATCATTTTATATTATCTTGCCTACTGATAAGATATTTGAATAGTCCTCCGCATGGAAAAAGAAGGTAAATTTTCCATCTACATCTAACGGGAATTTAGTGTCACATTGCTTTATGACAGAAACTTTGATTAATTAGCAGCATTCTAAACTCAGAAACTGGTGGTCTGTGCATTTAGCTTGTCTCTAGAAGGTGATTAAGTTAAAAACCACTAAGATTTGTTATTTCTCCTCAGAATCATAGAATCATTCAAGTTGGAAAAGACATTTAAGATCATCCAGTTCAACCATTAACCCAACACCCAGTCACTTCTTCTGTCCTTTCCCTCTAGAACTGGTAGAATGAGGCACCTGATGTTCTAACCTCTTCTTGTTAAAACAGCATCAAAGTTTTTATCGAGAGATATTAATCTTCTCACCTGGCCATGAATACAAATTCATTTTACAGTGTAGCTTACTGGATGGAGTAAGAATCACAACATCTCTCTACTCCAGATAGCGAAGGTACAACTATTTTTTGTGGCAGTTCTGTTGAGCATTTCAGGCGTATTTCAGGTATCAGCACAGAAAGAAAAAGTATTTTACTGTTGGCTTTGTGAAATAAAGTCAGACACTATAGCTGACCAAATGACTTCATGTTTTTTGCCCATGGTGTAGCAGTACGGCAAAAAAATGTTAATTCTTGTGATACACCCAACAAAAAACATCCCTACCGTGTGTAAATTTTGTTATATTGGTCTCAGGAGGCATTGTAGAGGTACTAATAGCAGTGAAAACTCCCCAGATTCCAAGAAGATATGATATTTTAGAAAATACACTGTCTAGAATACACAAGCCTGGCTCTGTCTTTCATTTACTCCCTTACTATTGTTATTTGCCCTTCTTCTTAGTTGAATATGAAGTGCTGCTCTGTGTAGCTAAAGAGTGTTAAGATCAATGCTGTGCATGTAGCCAAAGACATTAAAAGGCACTTGCTGACACCATCAACAGCACTGAACCCCCACCACACTAAGAGCAAATGCCCCCCCAACCAAAACAGTAAAGTAGAAACAGATTACCTAGATGACCATCTGAGAGGCTGAATATTTTAGAATAAATTTGTGAAAGATGCACTCATGGGCTTCACTACAGTTTACAGATTAGTCACCAGAACATTCCCAATTGGCACAGAAATGCAAGTGTTTTGGAGCTGGAGGACTCCAAATGTCTCATTGTGCTTTTGGGTATGAATATTTTCTAGGCCAACAAATGACCAAGGCTTGCTTTGGGAAAGAATTTTTTTTTTTTACAAATATGAAAAAGACAGAAATGGTTCAGTGATTGAGGCACTGGATTCTGATGAGATTTTATATCCATTTGAGCATGACCATGGATCTCCTTCATGATGCTAGTCAAACCCTTAGAGGCTTAGTTTTCTCTGCTTTATAGGACAGCTGCTCAAGAATAACAAAATTGGGAGCTAGTTCAAGCAAAGGAGATGGCTCTCTGTAAAACAGAGCTGCCAGGTTTTCAGAGGTTTTTTTCTTCTTTGCCAGGCTTGCAGTGGAGTAGGACATACTGTGATCACCAGAACTGACAGAGAGGACTGAGTCTAGATTTGCTTTTTCTGAGCTAGTATTGTGTGAAACAGCAAGAGGCAGAAAAATCAGTGGTAGCCATATCATCGGTCAACAGTTTACAATGGTAAACTGTTATGTGGTTTTATATCTGGGAATAGAAACTACCTCAAACCTGTATCATATACAAAATGGTACCTTTTTTAGGGATAGGAGCGTTGATTCTCTTGGGCTTTGACATTGTTTCCCACAAGGCACACGTGGAAGAAGCCAGACAGCTCAGCCCGAGGTTCTCATGCATATCCGTCCCACCAGAGCAGTTTTTTTCCCCCCATTCTTCCTGTGAAAGTTTGACTGATCTCCTTATTTGAGAATCCTAAGGTGCTAATTTCTACTGTCTTCCAGGAAATAAAAGTGTTATAAGCAAAGTACTACAAGACTGGCATGGTTTGGGTTTTATATTCAGAAAACCTTTTTCAGATTTGTTTGCCCTGTTGGCAGCCTTATGCCCTGGGGCTTTGCAAAAGGAAATCAGCCATTTGCCAAAACAACTGAATGAGCATGACAAAATCTGTCCTGCTATGTTCTGGTGAAGCAGCTGCTGAGTATTATGGGATACATATTGACACCATGTTCCCTTGTGAAATAGCACAGAACTGTTTCCTGGCTGACAAAACCCTCCCAACAGGCTAGTGGCTTCCCCCTAATCCAGTTGCCAATTCACTCAGTCTCCTACCTCTAGAATGGTCACAAAATCCTCTCTTGACTCTGACACTGCTATGAAACACAAAGACACTGTCACCCTTATGAGTCTCCACCAGATCACATTTCCCCACGCTCCCATTGGGAAGTACCTCAGCCCTCATGTGATGGCACCTTCCACCCTCCTATCTTTTTCCTATTAGTACTAAATGGTTATGAGTCTGTTGCCATTTTTTCCCTCCTGTGATGGCATCCTGATGGGATGACTGCAAAGTCAGAGGCCTGGGACTAGTCCTGCCTTTCTGCTCATCATCAGATTCAGCTGATGTGAGATCCTGGATGTGGTTACTGAACAGGATGCCAAAGTAGTGAGAGTATAAGGCAAATAAAAATCCTCTTTCCTCTACTGCTTCTGTATAATAGATGAAAAACTGCAAAGTTCTCAGCCATTATGGCCAATGCTTTCTGTGATTATATATGCAAACACACAGACACAGAAATATATAACCCAGGATAAGGTTTTCCACGCCTACATCCTCATGCTGTATGGTTGCTTCAAAGGAGCTGGAGCTCCCCATTTTTTTAGTGCTTAGTCCCCTCAATATACCCACTTTGGATTTAAATGAGTGAATTGTACCTGTTGTTCTTGCCAGAGTGCTCTGAGCCAGCATCAAAGTGAGGCCAACTGGTAAGAAGCAATCATTATCAGTAAACTGAAATCAGTGAATCTCTGGCAATTTATAATGGGTAAGAATCTGCCTTTAGCAATAGGGAAAGCCTTAAAGCTCATCTGAAAGGTACAGTAAGACACAGCAATCCCCAGCAGCCATAAAGCTGTCATAATGAGCTGAAGCTAAAAGGTCTGGGTTAAGTGGGCATCCTGGGACTCACAGGATGGCACTGCCAGATACAGAGGCTCCCTGGTTGCTACAAAAACCCTGAGAGATGACACAGGTGGCTGCCACAAAGCAGTCCTGAAACTGCCCTCTTCTGCTTGGTATTGAGAGCTGTAAAGAGCGAGGGAACAAGGTAGTGGCATGAGCCAGGCTGGATCCTGGGAAGACACATGGAAGTCCAGTCAGAAAAGATTCCTCAGTTTTCAAAAACACTTGTAAATTGATGAACTCTCTCTCTTGGTGTTACTTTTTTGTAATACTCAGAGAATTCATTCTTTCTTCCAGCAAAATATCATGTTTCTATGTGACTGGAATAACAAACATTTTAAATTTATAGGGGTCTTTTTAGATCAGCTCTTTGCCTAAGTATAAATCACTTCTCCTCATTACAGGGGAAAAAAACCATAAATATGACTTGACATTCTTATCACCTATCCATTTCCCAACTAAAAGATTTACTGACTTGCTCTCTGGGAAACATTCTTGTAGTTAAGAGACTCATGTAGAAAAACTTAGCTGTGAGACAACCTTATGTGTCTGGGAGATGTAAGTCAAACTATAGTAATCTCCATAAATCTATAGTACATTAACTGCCAGATTGCAAAGGATGGATAAGACTCTGCTATTTCTCACTTGACTTTGACATAACTGCCATACAAGTCATGTACTCTACAGAACTTTGTGATGTTTGAGAGGCTTGTGGCCATTAAAATTTACTAGAGTATGGTTTACTATTCGAAACAGAATATTTTAAGGCAGTGAATTCGTTGCTAATATCTTCAGTGTAGTTGAAAAATTGATTTGTATGTGGTGAATGTTGTTTGGAGCTGTAGTCATTGCAGATGTGCTCTAACTGTTATTAACATGCATGTATATGCAGAAGTACCCTGTTTCCAGGAGTTAACAATACAAACTCCTGTTTCAGGAGTCACCACTGAGGTTTTTTTCCACTGTGATGTCCCCAGTTTTCTAAAAGTATGCAATTCCCTCACAATTTTCTGCTCTGCTGGCAAGGGTCACATTGCTCATTGGTGTATCAGCCTGAGAACTCTCTTCAGCATAGAAAATTTGGTTCTGACTACCCTTTAAGTAGCTTGGACTAGTGGACACAAAGGCAGCAGCCTGCAACAGATAGTGTACAACCATTTTGATAACACAGCTGGTGATAAAGCCTCATCTTTGGCAGGTCCTTTGGAAGAAACTCTGCCCCTGTGTAACTTGTTTTGAGCTCAGCACAGCATCAAACTTTAACACAGACAACGATAAACAGTAACTTTAGTAATTAATGAAGACAGTATTGGTAAGTCTTCTTTTTATCATTTGCACTAAGATGAATGAATTTGCTATTGGTACTAATGGCCATAGGACTATCTTCCTGTACACTTTAACAGTTGTCTATTACGCATATACATATAAAGAATTCATACTGTCAAGAGGAAAAAATGTTAAAAACCTCTTTATTTTAGCTGAAGAGCAGTATCAGCTAGTCACACATGAAGAAAACTCGCTTCTGATTCTGTTCATCTGAACTCAACCCATCAAGTTTTTTTTGACCGAGCTGAATTCTTTGCACTAGAATAAATGGCAGGCTGCTGGGAGATTTTCTAAATGAGCCCTGGAAATACTCATTGAGTGATTGAAAGCTACTTCTTCCTGTGATCCATCCTTCCTGGCAGGAATTGCTATCCTCATGTCTGAGAGAGAAAAGTACTGATGCTTGAAGCCATCTTTATTGTGATTTTAATAAAAATCCTTGAAGCTTCAGGCATTCAAGGAAACGTTTCTCTGTGTTGACTTCATTCTACATACAGTAAGCTGCAGTAAAGGAGTGCAACAGACAGATGAAGAAGTGAAAAAAAAAAAATAGAGAAGTTAATTCCTGCTTTCTTTGCACCAGAAAGAGTTGCAAGTCCCCCTTTGAGTTCCTTGAAAATATTTGTTGGGACTCCACGTGCGATCATGCTAAGATCCCTTGTACAATTGTTAAAGTGGCTCTTTTCTGTTCGTGATAAATTTATGCCATGAACTTCTTAATTCATTCCTGTCAGACTCAGACATGCATTTGTCTACGCTAGTTTTAGTGTAGGAATAGTGACTATCTTGCTTATCTTTGAACTTTGTCCCTGCCTTGAGTGCTAGGTTTTGTCTTAGTGGTTCTCTTTACTGGTTCCCTTTTCTGCTTCTGTACCGATTCTCTGAATTTACTTTTAGCTATGCCAGTTACCTGTGTGTGAAGTGAACACTGAATTTATCACCACTGCAGAATACTTCCAAGGAAGTCTTGGGTTGCCAAGGTTTCTGTCAAAGGTCACAGTGCAAAATACACCTTTTGAAGAAGATTTTCTTCTCCCTATGATGCCATGCCAGGTTTTGAGCATAGAACCCACTGCTGTTCCTTCCTTTCTCAGCTTGGGTTTACCTTTCACTGTCCCGGTGTGTTCTCATCAGATGATTTTGACAAGTCTTTTGACCCACAAACAAGCATCACTGTCACAGCAAGATGATGCTGACAAGAACTTTTTATGTTTCCTGTTTCCTCAGGAGTGTGGCCTTCAGAAGCATCTCAACCAACCCATAGGCAGAGCACGTCCTGTACCTTCCCTTAGCCACTGGTGACTTCAGCATCACTGCCCATGAGCTTGCACACATCCACCAGCAGCTAAATAATTCAATGGCTGCTGAGGGATATATTGCAAGAATTCAATTGGTCTTCTAGAAAGTGTATATTAATGAAGTGTGTCTATTTATGAAACTGCTTTAATAGGCAGCAGGAGAATTGTTGAGAATTCTGCCAAGGGCAACGGGTACAATTTATACTGCTAACAGAGGATATTACTCACATCTAGAAGAATAAATTGGATATCACCAATGCACTGAATGACTCTCTTGAAATAGAGGTGGGGAATAGAAGAAAAAATAATATCCCAAAAGCATTAAAGAATCCATCAAAGAGTTTAGACTTTTTATTAAAAACTGTAATCAAAGCTGGATCCTATTGTGCTCTCACTCTAGCTTAATGGTTGGCAATGCTCCTCTGATCTCAGTGGCATTGCTAAGAAGGGAGTCAGCACAGTCAGAAGCAGATTCTTTTTAGTCTCATTTACTTAAGTTAAAAGTGAACTGAAGAGAAAAACCCATTTATTTACCAAGATTGATGAGAAGAGGCTAGAGAAATGAAAGCAATATTCCCTCCTGTGTTCAGCTGTATTGCAGAACTGCAGAGATTAACCATGCCGTCTCCAGGGACAGTCCCCTCCTCATCACAGTTGTGAGCCATTCCTGCAGCAGGAACTGCCTGTTTGCCCCATGCTACTGCGTGACCTTCATTAAGTGGCACCACAGTGTTCATCAGGACTTATTTTGGATGACAAGGGTCTTGACACTGACCAGTGCTGAAGTTCAGATTTTGTTTTAAGTTTTTTAACTGCTTGGCACAGGCTAGCATTGTGTAAAGGGAGAGTATCCAAGGGAAAAGAAGGTGCAAGATGCACCCCATGCTAGGAGGAGATGAGGCAAAATCAGCTCCTTTTCTGAAACTCACTGGGAGTTCCAGAAAGAGCAGAACTGAGTCTCTAATCAAAAAAATCGGCACCCCAACCTCTGAAAAAACATCAACCTTTAGAAACGTCTCACAAGAACATTGAAATCCATATGTTTTTTAAATGTTTAAACTTTTGGAAAATAAAGCCTAGCCTCTCACGTTGTTGAGGCCTGATGGGCCAGCTTTAGCTTACTGACTCTTCAGAGGTTAAAGAAAATTGTGCAGAGAATGGAGACAAATAAGTTAATTTCAAGTCCCTCATACAGAAGAGATGCAGTGTGTTTGTGGAGTAACCAACATGTTGCTTTTCCATGTAAATCAGCAGTGTGTGGATTTTTCTCTCGTGCTGTTTACTGACTCATTTTAATGGTCTTTCCACAGAGGATAACAATGTGCTTGCTATCTATAGCCACTGAGCTCAGACTTAGCCCTGTCTCCTCCAGGACTTTTCCCTGCCTGAATGATGCAGGAGCAAGGACAGCCATTTTGGGCATGTGAAATAAAGGTGCAGAGAGGGATTCAACAGGGGAAAAAAGGCAGTCACCCAAGACAGTTTTCTCCCTTTATATGGATTTTCTGATCCTCATGCAACCCAGAGGGCTCATGCAATACAGGGTATGCAGCTGGAGGACATTTTTTCTGGAGAACTAATGCTGATCGAAGTTCAAGAAGCTCCTGGAGGGTCCAGGGGGATGTAACTGATGTAAGCTGCTAGACCAGAGCATCATTACTTCATGTATTTCATCCCTTTACCAGTGCCAGCTGGTGCTCTGCTGAGAAATTCCCATGCTTGGCTGGCTGGCAAATAGGATGCTCCAGGTCCACGCCCAAGAGCACTTTGGATGCAATCACCCTGTTGTGGAGGACACAAAAATTTACAAAATTTGATGGAGTTTGCTTCATGACATTTAGCCTGATCCTTCAGCAGAGGGGCCACAGACACAGTCTTTGCCTGAAGAGTGCCAGAAGTATGTGCAGGAATGTTGTTTCAGGGCAGTTTGCAGTGGCTGCAGTCCTGCCTGCCTCCTCCCCACAGCTGCACACTCCTGCCTCTCCCCAGACGAGCATAAACACTACCTTGCCTCCATGGTGAGCTGGAGTAGAGGGCTAATGCAGGCAAAAAGTATCACTCCCCAAATTATTAATTTTATCTATACCAGCTCTCCAAACCGTCTCACCCCAAGGGCACAGGGAGCCTCTGCCACCTCAAGTGAAGGGTGGGAAGAGGAGTGAAACCTCCAGACCATAGTCTTGGCCTAAGCTGTTGTGGAACTGTACTTAAGCCATGGGTAAGATCCCAGCACTCCTCTACCACTTCTCTTTTCAGTGCTGATATGAAAAGCAATTGTGTTTCAGTTCTGTTTCAGAAACGAGAAGTGGGCCTTTCAGTTTCTATAAATAAAAACCTGCCCTTCTTACAATAAGCCATCATACTGCAAGGTTTAATTCAAAAGGAAGAGTGGCCTTTTGAAAGTTTGAAAGATTAAAGAAATACTTTAATGGATCTCACCAAATAGCAGTCACTAATGAAGCAGGGAAATGATGAAAAACAGCGGACCTAGGAAAACAGTTTGTCCTGGAGAGGCTGAGTGGTCCCATAGAACAGAAAAACTTGTGATAGGTACTGTAAACTCATTTGGCATACGGCATTCCTTATTCCATATTTGCACAAGGCTTTACCAATGAAACCTCATTCTCTGTTGCTGCATAAGTAATACCATAATATGTCACAGAGCAGCTGAACAGGAAAAGTGAGAAAGTTTCCTGCAGAAATCAGGCAGATGGATCCAGGGCCCTGCCTACTTTTCATTGGACTGCCACTGGAAGGCAAGTGTCTTTACAGAATTCACCAAAGCTTTTCCAGCTGAGAACTTCCAAGTGGATCAGGCATCCCTGCAGGACAACTTGATAAGCTGAACACGCCATTCAAATTTTACCCACAAAAGTAAAAGCTTTCAGATTCCTCCCTTGAGAGGAACTTCAGGTGATGCCTGGTTGGCAGCCCTCTAGACGTTAACCTTAGAAGCCCTTAAATCTCCACTTCCACAAGCAGTACATCTGTAAAGCATGCCTATTATTCACTGCTGTGCTACTCCAGCTGAATTCCAAAGCAGCTCTGTAACTGGTGCAAAATCTGACTAATGAAGTGCTAAATCAAGCCCAGCAAGTATAAGGATTCAATTCTTTTTTAGTTCAAAGCTTTTGCAATTAAGGATAATTATGATCCAATATTTAAAGTGCTTCTGTTTCAGTTTTCCTGCAGATGAGATTTGGGTTTTGCACACATAATACTGTTTCATTTCAGTAAATATTTCAGTAATAGTATAAGTGGTCTATTATCCTGTAGTAAAAATCTATTGCAACATTTATTTACTAATAGCTCTGAACTATTCAGAAATGGCCAAAAAAAAAAAAAAAAAAGCCCAGTCTGGAAATGCATGAATGGGTTTGCAAAAGCACTGTTTGCTTTTTCCCTGTAAGCTTCTATTGCTGCAGGGAAATTTGATTTATGAAGCCCTGAGTCCATGTCTGCTTCAGACCCTGCCCTGTTGCTTAATTTAGCAACAAGGCATCGGCTGTGGATTGGCTGCCCTGGAGCAGCACAGCAGTTGGGCTCACTCTCGCTTTCCCTTGTGTAAGGTCACTTTCTCCACCAGCTTGTATGTGTGATGTGCTGCATACAAATAGACAGGAAAAGGCAAAAGCCTGTTGTGAAAACTGTCTGGGTTTCTGGTGCTCATCAACAACATTCAGCCTGTTGCAGCTGAAATGACACTGCCTTACTCCTCCTATATTATACCTTAAGCCTCCCTTTAGCCCTACTCTGTTTCTGCCAGTCTTTTCCTCCAAGCCCCTGTGCTTCTTGTGTGCTTTATTGTTTTATAGCACCTTGATCCTTAAAAGAGGCTTTATTTTGCAGACATTTTGGAGTGGTGACAGACCATCTGAGCTCCAGACTGTTCGGTTCAATAGACCAAAAGGAAGGTGACACGACAGCTGGAGTAAGTATCATACCATTTAACACACACAGTGAGAGGCAAGGGACTCTTAAGTCTTACAACTTCACATGCTGACTGGCTGGAAGATGGAGGTGTATTAGGTAAAAAACAACTAACAGGAGTCCTAAAGGGTTCAGCACCTAAACTTTAGCTTTATTTTTTTCCCAGCATGTCTCTGTGTTTTCGGAACATGAAGTAAAGTTCCATTCTATTTTTACCTTCTAGCCCCTTAAGTGTATATTCTTTATAACCCAATTTAGGTCTGGAGGAACTGCAATTGCTCTTAGGAATCAAATGGAGGATACAGTCCGTTGTAAAAATCTGCATTTATCAGATGTCAAAGAACAGAGATAAAGCAATTTTTAACGTCCTCTTCCAGCGAGTGCAGACCTTATATCTCTTTAAAAGTTGCTGACCACTTTGGTTGGATTAACCCTTCAGTAACTGACCTCAAGAGGTGTTCCGTTTGACTCTGCACCTTGTATAGCTCTAGTTATACATATTCACATGGATGAAAGCTGTATAGAGCTTCATAAGAATAGCAGAGGCATTATACCACCGTGGGGCAGTCCTTCTGCCAAGCAGCAGAGGACTTTCAAGCAAAGAATAAGTCTCAAGAATCCATTCTAATGAAATTTTTCACAGAATCTAAATTTAGACATTTCTGTCAATTGCCTCATTAATAAATCACAAAGAAGAAAACACAATTGCTGTTTACACAGGAATCAAACCAAATAATCTAACCTTTATTTAGCATTGGTTTCTGCTATGACTTTTTTCATAGTTGACCTTTTCTACTTCAAGAGAGATCTTTATAAAGAATAAGCAGGGATGGGGGGGAGGAAGAAATGAAATTATCTTGCTGAAGTGATAATTGAGCAAGACAAGGGCCATGAAAATAATGTATTTTCATGCAGCTTGCAAAGGTCTGGGCACACTCAGTCGCCTTGGGCAACAGGACAAACTAAGTGACGCTCTGCCCCTCCTACAGCCCTTCCTGTCCCTGACATCAGCATATCACTGTCATTAAAACTGTCATAAAAAATAGACAGGGCTGATGGGCTGGCTGAGAGAAGCTGTGACAGCTGCTTTGTGTGTGTCACTGGGTTTTATCACTCCATTACAGGATAATGATAATGATTAGCCTTGCCTTGCTCTCAGAATGGAAAGAGGTATTTTTGATGAAAGGAACTAAAAACTTGGTTTGGGCATCATGGCAAGATTTCAAGAATCAACAGCATCTGTCAGCAGAGCTCTGAGCAGTGCATTCTAATCTGCATTCCAATAACCCCTGGATGGCAAGTGTATGAGACAACCCCTGACCTGAAGGGCACGTGGGTTAAAAGAAAAGAGGGACATGGCGTGCAAGAGGAAGTCATTTTTGGGTGTGTTAATGTACAGTACTGACTGAAATACATGCATATATGCATGGACATTTTGTACACAAATATGGGCCAAGCCAGTTTCTAGCACTGCCTGTCGAGCAGCTTTGCTGATGGGACACTGAGCTACCCTGGGCACATGCCAGGTTGGTTTCCCACTCAGCAGGTGATGTGACAACTCATGCAGGTTCTCTGAAATGTATGACAGGCACCAAACTCTTCGTGTTACCTGTATGTGAAACCAGGGTCTTCTAAGTTAGCTCCTCTGACTAGACCTGTTTGCACAGACAGGGTTTTTTTTCAGGGCTTAAAGCATTAGAAAATGAGTTAAAGGTTCTGGTCAGTTGCAGACTTCGTCTTTGATGCTAAGGCTTTAACACAAGGGACATACACAAGCACATAATTGCACAGATAATCTCAATTCCCGCATTTTCTGAGAACTCAAAATTTCAGTCCTCATGTTCATTAATATTGTGTTTTGAGCTTTGGAACAAATGTGAAATGTTCCAGATAGTTGTATCTGGTAGCCAGATATACTGGTAGATATTCTTACAGTTTCTAGCATTCCTCTCTTCGCTCTTCCTCTTAAAAAGGAGGTAGAAATCTGACTGCAAACGCACCAACACTAAAAGACCTGCAAGTATATCTGGTACACTGACAAGTATGTTGTGACTTGTCTTGGGCCAGAGTCTGCCATCTTTATTTAATTCAGGGTGTATCTTGCTCGGAAGACAGTCCAAATATAATTAGGTTTTCCTCTGATTTAAGCATAGGGGAAACAGATTCATGTCTTTAATGAAGTGTCCCTCTCTAGGAAGATGAAAACAAGTTCTCAGCAAAGCAAGCACTTTAAGCCATGTCATGGGACCATGGTTTCAGAAAATTGTTCAAATCACATTCTCAGCTTTTGTCACAGGGTATCAGTGCAGGCTACTTTTTCCACAGCAATTATCTCTAAACAAGCTTTATTTTTTCCTGCTTTTAGAATTTTGTTTCTTACTTCAGTGGCACGTTTCTTGGCCATGAATGATTTTTCTCGTCTTGTGAATCTTCAGGAATCCTATCTGTTGCACATGCAACAAAGCTATGAGCTTTTAATGACTTTTTGGAACAAAATAAAGCCAGTGAAAATATAGTAGACAGAAAGAGAGACGTCTTTCCCTTTAATCCAATAGGCCCAAATCTGAGATTGCTCTATGGTGCGAGAGACCCAGCTGTTCCACTGTCAGATGAAAATGCGACTTGACATTTGTTCACCTCCTTTGCCATTTGGTGGTTGGTCTGTACTTCTCCTCAGCTGCAGCTCTGTCACGCTGTGTCAGCTAACACTCCACTGACCACGGGGATCACGAGCAAGATGGACACTGCAGCCTGTGGTTCTATCCCTTGCTGTCGTGTAGGCCAGCAGAACCTCCAGCTCTTATCTGGCCTGATTCAAATCAGGTATCAGTGATAACTGAGCCACCTGCTGATCTTGGGACAATGGATATTGTATTTCAGCACGTGTGGATGGAGTTTTCTTCATTTTGTATAGTAAGTCATTACTCAGAAGAACTTTAATCTTCATCCCCCACACTCCTACACATATTCCAGGGTTGATATGTTATATAAACCCCACATATAGGCCAGAGCCAGAGAAGTCTAAGGTGTCATCTCTTCTGAAAGGTTCATTTCCTAGCAAAGCTGACCCACTCCTTTCCAGCCAAGAGAAAACTGTGGGTGGGCTGAGCCATGAAGAAGGTAATTTGTGAGAAGGAGAGTATCACTACCTCAGAATACACTAGATCCTAGAAAGACCTGTCTGTGATCCATGTGATGAGTGTAGGATCTGGCTGCATGCTGCTGGTGTCAGTCAAAGCAGAAGCAGTCATTCCTCTGTGGGTGTGTAATGAAGTCAAATATAGTTTGGGAGTAATCCAAAGATATCAAGTTAATTGCTCAGTGCTACGTCTGCATGCTGTGCAGAGGAAGGAAATGGCAATTTCATTAAGCTTTTAGTGCAAACAACACACCTCTTTGTCTTGTTTAGTTCCTACATGTTACTCAAGATTTGTTGCCTTCCACATATTTCATTTGTGTAAACTGAACTATCATTTTGCAAAAGGGACGCTGGCTTTCATTTTACAATCAGGAGAATTATTTGGTACATTCTGCTTTTATTCATAACGAGACAAAATGTGTGTGGTCTTTATAATTGGCCTTTTGGCTTAAAAGTTAAAGGTATGAAGTGCAAAAATACGTTACTTTATAAGTTCTGGATTGTAGCAGTCTTCAAAAAGCATCAGCAAAAAAATAGTACAGTATTCTGACCTATAATTACTTGAAAAATATAATTTGTGGTAGCAGCACAGAGCATTTTGCAACACAGTGACTTTTTAATACCTGCAGATAAATTCCTTTAGGTATGTTTTGAGAAGCATCATTTTTAACAGCCAGACTCTCCCACTGGCAGAGAAGGCAGATGGTTCTGTCCCACAGAGACGTGAAGGAGGAGTCACAGCAGGCAGCACAGGGACAGCCTGCACATTTGGACAGTCTGCTTGGTTCAAAAGTGATGTAAACACCTCCACTCTTTTATCCCCTCTTTGCCATCCTCACTTAAATGAATGCAGCTCTTCTTTAAGTCCCACATGATGCTTGAAGACTCACTGGAATATTTTTAACCTTTAGATATGCAGGCACCAGGCATGACCCATCTGCTTCTTGGCCATGCTGTTCCTCTACAGCACCAGGTCCTTTGCTATCCTTTCCAAGCTGATTATCTCAGGCTGTCCCTACCTGCTCAAGCTCTTCTCCCCACTCCCCTGTGTGCTGCACACCTGCTGTTGTTCCAAGTCTTTGCTGCCTCCATCAAGTGTCCACTTTAGCCCTTTGCTTGGTTACTCCTCCCAAAGCACTCAAGGGCTTCAAGATCCCCTTAACTTCTGACCAGCGCTGACACTCCGTGTTTGTCCTTCCCTTCATCTTCTTGTGCAATGGCAGCCACACTGTATTTGTTTAGAAAGGCAGAGAAAAGCCTAAAGCAAAAGTGTAAAAGCTGCCTCAGGGATTCCCAGTGCCTGTTGAAGTGGGTGGAACCAGGCAAAGCTATCTCCTAGACAATTCCAAAACCTGCTAAAGTGCCCAATCTGTCACGATTTCGTGCACTTACACTGTCAAGAAGAGCATTAGGAGAGAAAATTGAAATGAGTTTCTAACCTGAGAATATTTTTATAGTTTCCAATCTAAGCCTTGTGGCATTCAGAATTGTAACTGCATGGAACATTCTGCAATTTCCCTGTTCCCTGTACCTACGTGATTTCTTGCTCCTTAAATCTTCATAACAATTTTTAATGGAAATTGCATATTTTCCATGCTTTTGAGCAGTTTTCTTCATTCATGAAAATGGGAATCTTTTGACGCTTCCTAGGATTAGTCAAAATTTTTAAATATAGCATATTAATAAAATTTGTTTTTGAAATCGTGAATTTTGGTGACAAGAAGACCTCTGCAAACAATTTTTTTGCTGCAATCTCTTCAAATGCCTACAGAGATAGTTAGTATTTCTATGTTTAAACAAAGATGAAAAGAGAAAAGAAAATAATATGCCTTCTTTGACTATCTCTATTACTTGCTGTAGGAAGTTTAGTGAGTAGCACATGAACTTTGACTTAGAAAACAAAATGTCTCTACATGCTTTACCTATGCAATTAGCAACATATCACTGCTGGTTTTGCCTGTCTGCTTTCAGAAACAGCCTCTTGATTGGCAATTTGCCTTTTACATAACTAACTTACAAGATAATCTTGAAAAAAGGCCTAAATCAATTTTTTTTTTAAAAAAACCCCTTGTTCCTGAAACTGATTCCTGGATTGTGGTTGCACAATCCTTGATGCCATAGCTGTACAAACAGGAATAAGCCAAATGAACTTAAACTGGATTGTTTAAGAGATTGGAGAGTATACATGTGGTTGTAGCATTTTAAAATCACATTTACAATTGACAGTTCCTTCAAAATTAGACTTATTTCATTCCAGCCAAACTGGTTTAAAACAAAACAGTCTCATAGTGAGACACAACTGTTTAACCAAATGAGTAGAATCATGCCTTAACCAGGCTGTTGGTCCATGATAGGTTTTTCTAGGTACTGAACATGGGTAGAGAGGATTTCAGAAAAGCTGGTTATGCAAATCATGAGGTACCTGGATCATTGTTCTGTCCCCTTACAGTCTTTCTTAGCACAGCTACCCCACTGCCCTCTCTCTCAGTAACCCCATGCCAGTGGGACTGAGCTGCAGGACAGCTCCAGGCCAGAGGCACTCTTTAGGCCAGCTTCAGTGCACTGCAGATGAAGAGGAGGCAGCTCAGGGACAGCCAGAGCACACCTTCTGCAGCCACCAGAGCCTGTGTGACCAGCTGGGTGGGGAGGTGTGGACACCAATCCCAGGATGTTTGCAGCCCTGGTCAGCCGCTCACCCTTCTTTGGTGCAACTGGGGCAGAGCCAGGCATCCACACTTTGGCTGGATGTAATTCCAGCAGCTGGGTCTTCAGGGGCACTGGGGAAAGGAGTGAAATGGGTGATTTAGTGTGTTGTTTCTATTGTATTTCAGCTCCTTTAGCCCAAAGAATGTGAAGCTGTTTTGTGATGTCCTACATCACTGTGGGCAAATGAAATAGAAACAACAAGGATGTGTCTGACTGCGATTTCTAAAGGAAACTGTGGAATGTTTCCAGTCATATTAGATTTAATCTAATCTAGCTCTTTTTTTTCCCCAAAAGCTAGCAGGCAGTTTTCCCTTTTCCATACTTTAAAGTGAAAATATACCACTGCTGAAATACGTAACACTTGGTAGCATTCACCTGCAGGAAGTCCATAACCTGGCACTAACGAGCAATACACTAAAGCATGATGTTGAAGATGAAAATAAGGCAATGGATGCTAAATAATCACAAAATCGATCTGCAAGAGGGGCTCTAATCTTTACATTCTACGAATGAACACCCTGGTGCCAGCTTCCCATCTCTAGGCATAATAAGGCATACAAAAAAGGACGTACTAGTTTTTTAACAGCTTTGTCAGGTATAAGGCCTAAGCTTTTGCTCCACATCAGTGGACTGTTATTTTTTTGGCTTTGCACCAGAGCCTATTACAACAAAGAAGAAAAACCTTTCAATCCTAAAGGTCCACAGAGAAAAAGATCTTGGTTTGATCCCATTTTCCTTTTAACATTAATTGCATGTTTAGTTTTTATAGGCAGGGGGCCAAAAAGCAAAATAACAGCTTCCACCATGAGCATGTCTAGGGCCAGGCAGCAGCATTTAAGGCCATCTTGTTCTTGCTGCTTCTGGCACTGAAAATCCCTGACTCTAGCTCTTACCATCTTGGATGTAAGATAGGATAACCCTGTGCATCTCAAGGTGCAGTGTGAAACAAGGGTGTAGATGCCCATAAAGCTTGAGATTATCTACACAAACAGAGCAGTTTGTAAATACTGCAGTGCACCCTCACTGCTCTTCCACTGTCTCTTCCCCTTAGCTCTTAAGCTGCACCAACCTCAGTCTCTGATTAAGAAATGGCAGTGAAGACTTGATACACTTATTTTTTTATTTGAAAATGTTCATTCTTATCCTTTGCATGTTCCAGCAAGTATAACCACTCGAAAAGAGAGCAAGTCATTTTAAACAGAACATGGAGGAAAAGCGAGCACATTTTCATTTGGTTAGCTCTCAGCAAAAAAGGGATTTGGTTTCCAGCTGGGGACTGCATCAGTGGTAGAGTACAAACTGATACCAGTAATCAGTTCTTCACACTTCAGAAGGAGTTGGGCTTAAGTCCATAACTTGATGTGATCCCAGCTGGAGAGAGCAATCCTGACACAAGATAGCCCAGGACAGCAGACCCTGATGGCGGTAGGCTTGAGATGGGAATAAAACGTATCAGTGGAATAAAATGGCTGTAGTTCCTTCTCCCCCAAACTGACTTGAGTCTCTCAAGAGTCTGTTGTGATTGCTCTCAGGACTTTGATAAGAACGAGAAGATGCCCTGCCTTTGCCCTGCATGGCCAGAGATCTCTTTGCTCACAGATCAGCTCACTACGATGCCCAGGCAGGTCTGGGAACCCTATGCCTCATCCTGTGCCTTCAAAACGGGACAGAGCCAGACCATTTACAAAAGGCCTGAATTCACCCTGGTGTGCCACAACGACAACTCCTAATGCAAGCAGGAACAAGCTCATTCAGAGATGTGTTTTTTCTTCTCAGCGTATTTTGGGTATACTTATTACAGGATAAGCTCTTTTTGCTGTCACAAGCATTATAATAATTTAACCAGCAGTCATCTCCTGTATCCTTCTACCAACACTACCATTCTTAGGTCCAAATTCATTAGAAAAGCAATTAACCACAAACTTCTTTTAGCTAACTAAAATGAGATGAGGTATTTTTATTTGTTTGTATTTGTTACTGCAATAGTAGCACCAATTTTCCTTATTTGTTTTTGCAATGACTTAAGGGGAAGCAAACAAATTATTTTAAACATGTAATAAATACCTAGAGAAAAATAACAATAATTACACTTTCAATGTCAAATAAGTTTTACCTACCCATATCCTGTGTTTCACATTTTTATGGTGTTTCCATTTTTAGAGACTGTTTTTAAAATAAGTGTCAGTAAGTGTTCCCTAGAAAATAATGTGTTTGACAGCATTTTTTTTGTTCTGTGCATGAATGGCTTAGGGACAACTGTTGAGTTTTCAGCTGTAAATGCAAATGTAAACCTAACTCAGTTTACAGTTTGAATGTGTGCTATTTGCTCCAGCTGTTCTGTGTTTGCAAGGTGGTCTAATTCAATCCCCTCTATCAACTGACACTGTTTAAGTTCTCTGGTTGTCTGGCAAAAACACTGAAAGGTGAAGAAAAGGAAGCAATTTCAAGATAGGTAAATATTGGTTTTCTGGTTAGATATGTAGGGAAACCACTGCCTGCCCAAAATTTTCATAGAGTTTTTGAACACCACATGTAGAGAATAGAAAGAAAACACAACAGGATTCTTGATCCCAATGAGACTTCTTTCACCTATGAGAGTGGACAGGGGAGGTTTGGGGGCCTGCTTCTACAACTTCTGTGGAGCTACAGGTCTCTGTTTTTTCCTGGCCACTCTACCAGGGAGAAGTACATTTTCTTTTCATTCCGAGAGTATGCTTGCTCAGCCAGTATGCTGAGTCTCCCTTGCTGCTTGCAGTACAGTCAGGGACTGAAGGCATTCCCTGTGGGAATAGGTATCTTAGCACGCTTAAGTTTTGCAGGCTGAGAAATCCTGGTAGCAGAGTGGGCCAGAATGGTGAAAAAGCAATCCTGAACTGGTGAGGCTCAATGTAAAAGGCACTTACATGCTGGAGACAGGAATGTAGTGGCAAGCTTTAAAGGAAAATCATGAATTGCATGATCTTTTGGGGAGGGAAGAGTGTTCTTCCCGGCTGTGCTTGTATGACATCCGCCGCTTGTCAGATGATCTGTAATGCCACAATATGGCTATGTGGGAGCAGTGCCAAGACTGGCAGAAGGGGTCTAACATACAGAGCATGGATCCTGCTCTGAACCCGCCCCAGGTTCCCTGAGGTTTTGATTAATGCTCATCCCAAAGCGTTTCATCATTTTGTTTACCTTTCCAGCTTGGAGCCGCTAATGCTATTGCCACAGCTTTGCACATCTCGAGCTGAGCACACATCCAGTTCTCCTAACATATCAGTTGAATTATGTAGGCCTCAGTCACTGCAGAGAATTTGTCTTGGGGCAGAGATCCCGTTTATTTGAAATGCTGCTGAATCTGTGCTCAGTCCACATTAGGGTTGTGCAACCAATAAAAAAAAAATACATGCAAATTGCTCTAAGTGCCAGTTTACTTGGAAGCATAAATGAAATCTGGTTACATGCGTTGTCAGATTGATAGGCTCTGCTGCAGGAAAGAATAACTTTCATTTTATGGCAGTATTTGCTTATGAATCTACCGGGAGACCACTTTGTCGCACAGTCTTTGCCAGCAGCCTTGTGAAGTGAAGCTTTGGCATTCCCAATGTTCTTCATCTTTCTGGTCAAGCATGGTGAGCAGCCAGGACTCGGGAGCCTGAGTTTCTGTTTCCAGCTCTGCACAGGCTACAGAGGCACAACCTCACCCAGCTGCAGCCAGATAGATCAGCTGCAGAAGTGGGGAAATTCTACTTCCTTTCCCCTTCGCTTTGTCTGATGTGACTTTAAACCTTTGGAGTTGGGAGCAGCCTCCAAAGGTACATCCATGCTGCACTGTTGCGGTGGAGAGGGGAGGGAGACAGCCAGGTTGCCTTGAAGAAGTAGCACCAAGCAGCTCAGCTCAGTCAGTGCCAAGTCACACGCCCTGCTTGGCGCCATGTAGCCAGAAGCACAGAGCTTCTTAGGTTAACTAGTGGCCAAGGATCTCATCTAGTCCACTTATCTGTACATTCTGCAGTGGGCACGCACCTTTCCTGCACTTCTGCAGCAAAATAACACAAAGGGTTGATGTTTTACAGTGGCTTTGTGATGTGGGGATCAAGGTCCTCCAGGATACCGTGGCTTTAATGTATTTGAGGTCACTTTCAAGTAAGGTGGACAAGCTGCAGTTTGTCTCATCAACACAGGCAGGAAATGGAGCAGTTTAAAGGCTTTCAAGGCTGAATAAAAAGAGTGTAGAATCAGTTACCCTTTTTGTCAGCTGTTCTAATAGAAGGTAAAAAATTACCGTCCTTGGCAAACCCCTTTCCTAGCACTCAGAAACATGCCCCAACCTCAAAATAGCCCATAATAAAATAAAAAGAGCAACCAAAAAAACCCCAAAGCCCAGAGTTTGTTTTCAGCAACTTGATTTTGGCACTCTTTATCTCAGTAGTATATAGGAAGAACCAGCAGTGTTCCTTCATCAAGCCCTTGCTTCGAGAACAGCCAGCATTAAAGCAAGGAAGGCAACAGGGCAAAGAGAAGTAAAAGTTATCTGCAGGAAGCCAGCCCATCGTGTGAAGGGGTGCTCCCCGCTTCCCTCCCCACAGCCTGTTTCTCCTTACAGCTCGCCGTATGGCTTAGCAACTCTGCAAATGCTGAGACAACTGTGCTGGGGAGCAAAAAAATGTTTCCTCACAGCCGTGCCAGGCTGTCACTCCTCTGCCTCCCCCACTGTTAGGAGCTGCTAGACTCTCTCAGCCATCTGGTGCAGGATTTGAAATTTCCTGCTGCTAACCCTGGCCAGTCCTGGCATTGCTGTGCACTTGGTGTATGGAGACGAGACAGGTTTTGAAGTGTTTGTACAAAGCTGGAAAAGCAGTGGAAAGGCTGGAGGAAAATGAGTGGGAAGGTGTGAGTTGGAAACAAGACGCGCTGGTGATGGAGGCCTCAGCATACATTTCCCTTTTGTGGGGGATAAAGGAAAGGGCTTTGCCCTTAGACTTTTGCTGTCGTGGGACACAGCCATGGGAGAATAAAGTTTAGATGACGTGCTCCTCTTTATTCCCTGCTGGGGAATGGAAATGCAGACAGATTTCCAGAGAAGCACAAGGATTTGAAGCCCTTTGGATGAGGAAGGGTCTGAGAAGCCATCTGCCTCAGTTTCCTCTGCCAGCTCCCCACCGTTGGATGTCACTCCTGTGTGGCACTTGGGAAGCTAAAGAAATCCTTATGAGGTGTGCTTAGACCAGCATGCCAGAGACAGGGATCAGGACCAAGCTGTGCCTGCATAGTCTGCATGGACAAGAGAGGAAGTCATTGCTGCTCTTGTGGCTCTCCCTGCTGGAATCTGCTCTGATCCCAAGTAACATTGGTTTGCTAATGCAAAGAGCTGTAAGGGAGGTGTTAGACTGCTTTGCTTATGCCCTTTTTTCATATCACTGGCATTGAGGGATGTATCACACTGAATGCATGATTAATTTGTCCGTGTTAGAAGATGTACTTCTTCCCACAAACTCAGTGCTAGCGGTGCTAGCAAAAGCACAGAACATCCCTTTCCCTGACAGATAGGGGACACCCACAGCTGTCCCAAATCAGGCTCAGTGACCCCAAACTGCCTATTCATCACTGTGCAAGGCTGTGCACACGTCCCTCGTAGTCACTGGGATGAGTTTTGAGCCAGTCCTAGAAAGCTCCACAGATTCCCAGAAATTCATGGAGGTATTTTTAAAGTATCATTCAAAAAGTGCCACAACTTCAATAGGTGTTTTACCTGCGTAAGAGTACGAGGATATAGCCCCTCATTGGGTGGAGTGGGTGTGTTAGGCTATCATTAACCAACATGAATACCCAAAATAGTTACTGCCTTGAGTGAACTATGGACTGAGTTTTCTTCTGAACATTATTACTTAGCAGATACAGCTTTCATGCTAAGTGACTTGAGTTTTCCCCAGTAAGAATGATAACATGTCAAACAGTTACTTAGTTATCAATACCTGAATTTTGGAAAGATGTTAGCTCCAGGTAAAGTGAGAAATACCTTAGAGATTATAGAAAAACTTTCAGTTATCCAGTTTTAAACCACTCTCTCAAATATTTACTCTATTACTAGCAGTGCATGTGGTGGGTGTAACAGTACTACCACAGGACTTCAAAGAAAAATATCCCATCTTTCCACAGGCCAGCATGCAATTGCTTGAAAATAATGAGCTGGAGGTATTATTTTCTATTTCCCAGTGAATAGTTGCTGAAATTATTTATGGTCTTCCCACAGTTCCAATTATTTTCCTGTGTGCCCTTACAGGCTTTCTCTATGTGTTAGGCATTTTATTCCTGTACCTCCATATAGAGAAAAGAATTTATTGGCACAAGCTGGCACAGCCAAATTGACTTTAGCTACCTGCAGTGATTGCAAGTTGCAACAACTGAGGATGCTTCTCACACTACATGCACCACCCAGCTGTATGCCCTGAAAGACAACTAAAGAGTGCCCATTAATTTGAATACTATTTCAGTGAGGCTCTCACAAACATACTTCCTTGGTCTTATTCAGGGCAACATCACATGGACTTCAACGTGAATTCACTTTCTGAACAAGGAACAGACAACATCTGCCCCATTAATGATGCAGCTACACTGCAGTGGGGAAGGTAAGTGGTGGTGGTGATGAAGATGATAGCAGTGGTGATGACCATGGTGGTGGCGTGTTCCCCTGAGGTTGCTCAACGTCCTTACCTCACTATTTAAAGTGTCTTCCGTTTTGCAGGCTAAATGCTGAACACAGCAGCCTACGTTGCTGTATTCTTGAGATTGCTGTTAAGCTTACAGGCTTTTTAGAAGGTGCAGAGCTTCAGAGAAGCTGTCAGTGCTCCTGTCATCAGCTGGCGATCGTCAAAGGAACACTATAACCATGGACATAACGAGGAGCAGCATGGACCATAAACAAGCTGTCTAGATATGTATAGGTTATTCTCAAAGAAAAGTTTTCTTTGGATGTGTGCACAGCCTGCTGTTCCTTCAATCTTCAAACCACCGAAAGCATGACGTTTTCAGCAAAACATCCACCTGAGTCCATCCTGAGAAACAGAAGACCTCGTGCCCCAAGCGAGGCCTGTTTCCTTTTCCACTTACAACACACAATGGCCACAAGAACTACAAAGCTTATGCCTTTAGCATTTTTTCCCCAAATCAATGACTATAGTGAGATGAAAAGAACACATGCTTCTGACTAATCAAACCAAGACTGTAATTTCCACCTGTTAAAAGAAGTCTGTCTACCAGCTAGACTCTCACAGGTGTTAGACTGTCGCAGATGAGCAAACAGACTTGACTATATTTAAATTAATTAGTACTTTATTTATAATTAAATTCAGGAAAAATGGAACTACATACAAGAAGAATTATATACATGAAGAAAAAAGTCTTTATACCACCTAAGCCCCAAAATCCACCTGAGTCTATGCTGAGAAATAGAAGTACTCATATATAAATTACATGATAATCTTCATGAGTGAGTTCTGTCCTGCTGGTTGTGCAAGTGCTGGCAGTCTCAAGGGCAACAGGGAGGCACTGACTGCTGAAGACGTGGCCACAACAGGGTTAACACAATCAGTTGTTCACTTTGCACAATCTGTAAGAAAGGAAACCACAACATGTACTTGGAGGAAAGAATTTGAGTTTGCTGCTCTATTGGCATCAGGCCAATAGGAATCAAAGTGTCTATAGGAATCAGTCCGCTACTGCTGGAATAATGAGGGATCTGCTGGTGCCATCTTGGCAAAGGTTCCTCCGTCTACGTTCACCACCAAGAAGTAACTTTGGAGCTTCAAAGCAAGGGCTGTGCTTCAAGCCAGCTGCATGTAGCATCCCAAATTAGTTAACTGAGTTGCACAGCTCTGTTCCATTCCCCATCCCACAAAGCAGAAAGAATGACAACATGTGGATCCTCACGTCTGAGCTGTCACCCACCCAAACTGGAGAACTACCAGGACCTGCTGGCCATGCACTGGAGAGAACAGAATCGGAAGAACATGCAGCCGTTAATTTCATTCTGCATCAAGGGTTACTGATAGACAAAATGCCAGAAATTGAAACATTCCCTATTCTGATTCAACAACGTGCTGGCCCAGCAATACAGTCATTCCAAGAACTTTTATGTTCTGCAAACATTTCAGCATATCTCACACCACAGTGTAAGATACATTCAATAATGACTTCATGAACAGAGAAGAAAGGTTTTTGCTGGATGGTTCTGTCCCACAGAGACATGGACGAGGAGTCACAGCAGGCAGGACAGGGACAGCCTGCACATTTGGACAGTCTGCTTGGTTCAAGAGCGATGTAAACACCTCCACTCTTTTATCCCCTCTTTGCCATCCTCACTTAAATGAATGCAGCTCTTCTTTAAGTCCCACATGATACTTGAAGACTCACTGGAATATTTTTAACCTTTAGATATGCAGGCACCAGGCATGACCCATCTGCTTCTTGGCCATGCTGTTCCTCTACAACACCAGGTCCTTTGCTATCCTTTCCAAGCTGATTATCTCAGGCTGTCCCTACCTGCTCAAGCTCTTCTCCCCACTCCCCTGTGTGCTGCACACCTGCTGTTGTTCCAAGTCTTTGCTGCCTCCATCAAGTGTCCACTTTAGCCCTTTGCTTGGTTACTCCTCCCAAAGCACTCAAGGGCTTCAAGATCCCCTTAACTTCTGACCAGCGCTGACACTCCGTGTTTGTCCTTCCCTTCATCTTCTTGTGCAATGGCAGCCACACTGTATTTGTTTAGAAAGGCAGAGAAAAGCCTAAAGCAAAAGTGTAAAAGCTGCCTCAGGGATTCCCAGTGCCTGTTGAAGTGGGTGGAACCAGGCAAAGCTATCTCCTAGACAATTCCAAAACCTGCTAAAGTGCCCAATCTGTCACGATTTCGTGCACTTACACTGTCAAGAAGAGCATTAGGAGAGAAAATTGAAATGAGTTTCTAACCTGAGAATATTTTTATAGTTTCCAATCTAAGCCTTGTGGCATTCAGAATTGTAACTGCATGGAACATTCTGCAATTTCCCTGTTCCCTGTACCTACGTGATTTCTTGCTCCTTAAATCTTCATAACAATTTTTAATGGAAATTGCATATTTTCCATGCTTTTGAGCAGTTTTCTTCATTCATGAAAATGGGAATCTTTTGACGCTTCCTAGGATTAGTCAAAAATTTTAAATATAGCATATTAATAAAATTTGTTTTTGAAATTGTGAATTTTGGTGACAAGAAGACCTCTGCAAACAATTTTTTTGCTGCAATCTCTTCAAATGCCTACAGAGATAGTTAGTATTTCTATGTTTAAACAAAGATGAAAAGAGAAAAGAAAATAATATGCCGCCTTTGACCATTTCTGTTGCTTGCTGTAGGAAATCTTTTCCTGAAGATGATTCAGGACTGTGAACCACTAGGCTGTGGTTGCATGATGCTTAATTCTGTAGCTGTACAAATAGGAACTAGCTAAATGAACTTAAACTGGATTGAGAATTTACATGTGGTTCTGGCATTATAAAATCTCATTTACAATTGATAGTTCCTTCAAAATTAGACTTAATTAATTCCAGCCAAACTGGTTTGAAACAAAACAGCCTCATTGCTAGACACAACTATTTAACCAAATGAGTAAAATTATGCCTTAACTGGACTCCCCTAGGCTCCCACGTGAGCCCCTGTACACAAGAAGTATGTAAAGGTTGCTTTTAAAGTTATCCTTGGAAAATCTTGAAAGGGAGTCAACAGAAAAAAATGTCTTGCCTTTTCTGCTGTTCCATCTAATTTCACATTGCTTTTATAACTCACTTAGCTGTTGTTATAAAAATAGCAACTACACTCGTATGTTGTCCTTTACCACCTTCAATCTCATTTCATGCCTGGTGTTCAAGGCCAGAGGATCCAAAACCATGTGTGGAATTGATCAAAATGGAAACTTCATATCAGGACAGAACCAGGTCTACACAGCAGAGCTGATTCTGGCCCAGGTATCCACCACAGATGTACTGAATTAATAGATAAGCCAGAAGCTACGCATCGAAAATCCAAAACCTCTTTCTCCATAATGTTCTAAATTGGAAGAATGAAGAACTTGTCACTTTCAAAGAAGCATCTGCTTCTTAGAGCCTGGTGTGAAACAGAACACAAGAAAAGAGCAGAGGATGTAATTGCAGTAGAAAAGAAAATAAGACATCCTTTCCAGGACATGAAAATTAATTTTATTACTTCATACAGTTAATATATAGGGAGTAGCTACACCATCATAGCAAGTAAGAATAAATAAAGAAAAACTTTTCTCTGTATGTGAGATCTGCAGATCACTGTGCTCAGTCTTTCTGGTAGCCTACATTTCTTTCTAATATTCTTCCGTTTCAATAATCATTTACCAGTTTGGGCAGTAAATCCTCCTTAGCCAACAGTATTTGCACTACAAAACAGAGGGTTGTGACTGTTCTAGCATTGTGTCTCTAATGCTGTAAGAAACATAATCTTTGCATATTATTAGGAGCTAAATAATCATCCAAGAGTATAGAAGAGCCTTCAGATCTTGCAGAATTGCATGCTTGGAGATGAACTTATAAAAAGCCCTCCATAATTTACAGAGACAAAAGAGAAATAGTTATTTCAACTAATTTTCGCATTGTGAGAACTTGGCTGCACTGAATTATTTAAATATATTTTTTAATTGACTTTAGAAGGGACAGGCTTTAAGTGGTTGATATTTTCTGTTTCGTAAAATTAAAATCCCTGAGTGACAGTGGTGGGATGAAAACCCCTGAGATCAAGAGTAAACGGTAAAAGGAGACCACTCATTTGTCCCAGTGAGTCTCAGTCCCAGCTTCCATTCCCAAATTCTCTCCAGTACGGTGGTAGCTTGGACTCTGATCCACAAATACTTATTCATGCCCAGTTTGGATTAACTGCTATTTTTTTTCCCTCCAAAAGCTAGAAATATGTCTAGAAATAGGTGCATTTTCTTTCTCTATTGTTTCTGGAACTTGATTTATTTATTTATTTATTTATTTATTTGGAGAGCAGAAAGAAGATCAAGAAGCATCCGAACTTCAAAAAAAAACCATCTGACATTTCCTTTGGAGAAATTCCATTTCCTCAGAGTCCATGGAGGTGGACTCTTTTTACAGGTGGGGTTTGGGTCAGCCTGCCCTCACTCTTCATCTCGCTCTTCATCTTCCTGTGCGCACGGAAGCTCACGTCGTGACAGGCGGCTCAATACCTATAAGCGGCTGTTTGTTACTCATGGTGCTTAGAAAGTGTCCATGTTCTCAGACCTATTGCGTATGCAGTGATGTAAGGCTGCTATTTTAAAGATAATATTTATTTATCATACCAGAAGGGGCTAATGTGTGGAAAGGTTATATCGGCAAAGTAAACATGGAGCACTACTGAACAAAGTATAACCCAAACGGCCTGTTTGCGTTCAGTATCGAATTTTTAATCTCATTTCCCCGTTTTGTTACAAACGGTAAGGGGAAAAACCAGTACAGAATCCATAGGAAAAAAATCCAGGGCACTGTACGCTGCATATGAGAAAAAAAAGTCCTCCTGATGTCCTTCTGCTTTGTTATTGACAACAGTTTGTTCCCTGCAAATAGCAGTAAGAGCAGCAGGGCTTGCTTTAAGTTCTGATTTTCCTGTTTGTAGCCAAGCAAGTTTATTAGCGGTGAAAAAACAGGTGGAAAGGGGGACAGGAAAGAAAGAAGGCCTTTATGGTGTGTAGGTTGTCCATTATAGAACAAATAGTTAACACCCTGGTACCCCATAAAGCCTGTGTTCCCAGGCAGCTCTGCTCTCTTGGGATGCAGCCAACAGATAAGGGAACATACTCCACTTTCAAGTCCCTTCTTATTACAACTCTGAAAGTCGGGGGGAATGAGAATTAGAGAAGGCAAGAAAAGGATAGAGGGAAAGAAGATCCAGATCATTAGCTGATCCGGAAAGTTGTGAGAAGTCAGACTTAATTTCTGAGTCTTCTGTGGACTTAGTGCAAGCTATCTGAGACGTAGTCCTATTTTCTCAGAAGATATATGAAAAGAGAGCTACATGTCATGCTGACTGTACCACTTCAGGTTTCTAAAGCCATTCCAGATGATCCTAGAGGGAGCCTAGGCTGTGTGCACAACTACAGGAACAGCTCCATCTTCCACTTTGAGACTCGTTTTGTTCGTAAATCTTCTTCTGTTTAGGACAGCTGCTGCCACAGTAGTCTTAAACGACAAAATAAAGTCCCATGTTGTACTATTGATTTTAGAATCAATGGAAAGTCAAAATACTGGTATGATTTCTGTGATGCCACAAGGAAGATAAAAATGACAGTTTGCCGTAGAAAGCTCAGGAAAGTGAAGGTAGGGTGAAATCCTGAAATGAAGATTTGTCAAAACCTCTCTGAACAAAGCAAACTTACCTGATTTCATGCACTCAGCTGACACAACCCTCTTAGCCTCAGTTTTCCAATGAGAGTCCAACAGCCAAACCCACAAACATTTTTATAAACAGTGAAAGCAGCACAAAGTAAAGAAGAACAAGGCAAATCAGAACTGACTTCTACTGATTTTGTGATAAAGCCTCCATGGAGACCAGCTGTTAATTACCTTTCCGGAGGAGACACTTAGCTTGGAGCCAGGGTTGGGGTTTTTTTGCCCCTTTCCTCTCAGGTACAATAGACTGTACTGCTAGGATCAGCATAGAATTTAAACTATAAATATTTATTGGGACACAGTTTTAATTATTCATCCATTTTGTTCTGGTACTGCTAGAGACCTGGCAAGTATGAGATGATACACAAAATAGACACTCCCCATCACAACTGCATTGCTGGTGGCTAACATTTTCAGAGGTTTAGCATCACTTTCTTTCTAGTCAAAGTTATGCCAAAGCAGCACACAGCTGTCCATCTTGTTTTCCTTTCCACTGCTGTTTTTACATATGTTTGTGGCTTAGCCCTGCCAGGTAAATGGCATTAATGACTTAACCCTGACAGGTACAGAGCTCTCTCGATGCCTGTGGGGTGGGGGCAGAGGGGAGAGGCAGTGCTGTGTCTCTGTGCTCAGCTCCTTTCTGAAAAAAAACTACCGAGTCCCAGCTGTATGAGTGCTCTGAGCTGTGCATGGTGGAAGACCAGCAAGCAGGGGCAAATGAGGCTTGAAAACCATCTGTTCACTCACCAGAGCCTGACATGGGCTGATTCAGTGTTTGCTGGCCTGCCTGGGTGATGTGAGCTGTTGTGGCAATAACAGGTGCAAAGCTTTCTGGCAGTAGTGTTGTTTTTAAACCCAAGAGGCCCTTTAATAACCCAGAGAGATGGCAGGCTGAGCTCTCCAAAGCCATAGAACCAACTTCGTCCATGCAACCTGGACAATTATGGATGCAAAACAAATCCTGCAAGTGGAGTCACACTGTTCCTCACTTCTCAGAATTACTGGGGATAGTGCACAGAGAGCAGGAGCATACACAACAGCAGCATGACATGGTTAAACGTTGCAAACACATATGCTTTTCCCTGAAAGTCTCTCTGCTGCTATTAGGACTGATGCAGATTTGCTAAAAGTCCTGATGCAGAGATCATGGAATCGTAGAACGGTTTGATTTGGAAGAGACCTTAAAGATCACATAGTTCCAAGTCCCCTGCCATGGGCAGAGACATATTCTACCAGATCAGGTTGCTCAAAGCCCCATCCAACCTGGCCTTGAACACTTCCAGGGATGAGGCAACCCCACTTTCTCTGGGTAACCTGTCTCAGTGCCTCACCACCCTCACAGTAATGAATTTCTTCATAACATCTAATCTAAATCTCTCCTCTTTTAGTTTAAAACTCTTCTGCCTTGTTCTAACACTATCTGCCCATGTAAAAAGTCACTCCCGCTCTTTTTAATAAGCTCCCTTTAAGTACTGGAAGACCTTCCATTTTTTTAACCACCTTGAGGAAGAAGGTCAAAGAGAAGGGACTTCGGTGGCTGCAGTGCACAAAGAAGATGAGCATTTAAATTATTCATTTTATACAAAATCGCCCTATACATGATTGAAAACAGGTGGTGCCTGGAATGACAGCTCATAGCTGCTTTCTGATTACTAATACACCATCATTATGTGGTGTAAGGAAAAAAGCTATAGCAGATGGAGCTCTCTACAACCAGATAGCAGCAAACCATACAGGAAAATGCATGACTCTGTTTTAGCTTACAAGCTGTAAGCACAAATGTTAACGTGATTTTGACCCAGAGGGAGGACTATGTGCAATAAAACTTGGGAGTCTTCAAATATTGCAGCCACTCAAAGTAGACAGAGTTTGGTTAGTCACTCTCCTCCTGCCTATCATGCATTTCTTTATTTTCTTTGTGCTTTTCTTTCTGTGTACAGCAGCACATCTGGTGCAAAATAAACAAACAGTGTAAACTAGAAACAATCAGCATTATGCTCTTGGTTCACACTTCAGCTCACACATCAGGAGTTTCTGTAGCTTAACAAGCTGCCCCTCACAAGGAAGCCAGTGCAATCACAAATTAACAACCTCTGCTTGGGTTTGATTCCAGATCTATTGTGCCTTGAGAAATATTACTTCTAAAAATACTCTGCATGAAGGTCCCCCATGTGCTTCAAGCGGGGTGTTCTAGAAATGATCTATGACATTTTGCATGTTAAAGAACAGCAGTGGCCTTGGTGAAGAACACTTCGCTCATTTGTATTTATATATGTTCCCAGACCAGCAAAGTGGCCAAGGTGACTTTGGGAGGAAGTACTGCTTGAGTACAGCTAGTGCAATTGGGGCCCACAACTTTCTGTGCATGTCAAAAGTCGTTTGCATATTCATTATCTTTTGATGAGTGCTGTGTGGTCAAGGGAAATGTACTTTCCCCTTTGGTGCATATCTCAATTTGATCAGCCTTCTGTAAATCTCCTGTGCTCTGTATCAGTGTGGATATAATTTAGTCCATTTGCTGTATGGAAAGATCCTTCCCCCAGATTACTGTGGTTTTAACTGTAAACAAAATATTTGGGTAGGCAGAGAGCCTGGAAAGGGAGTTTGCTGGGGGCAAAGGTATAATTGCTGTTTAATTAGGAGCAGTCCCTAGAACTTTTCTAGGAGATAAAAGAAGCTGCTTGGTCACTGGGATTGAGCAGCAGAGATGCCAGCCAGGGTTACTAATAAAGCCAAGAAATTTTGGCATCGGGATCCATCCTCAGCTGAGGTTATAAAAAACCCATAGCTCTTCTGTCCTCACGAGAAGGGTGAGAGTTGCAGCAATTCATGATCCACTCATAAAAATGAGACAGAAGCTTCAGAACAAAGAGGTGAGACTCAACAGATGAGCAAACCACTGCAAGTGAATTTGGCATTGGAGAGGTCATGTTACTGAAACCTGGATATGCTTGGTCTCTCCTCTTGTAACTCAAGGAACAACCTGGCTTGTAGCTCTGTAGGAGCTATTCTGTGTGTCTCTCTCAGGTCTACTCTTACAGGACAGCAATGCCACTTAGTGGCTTCATGAAATCTGGTTTCTCATTAAAAAATATTGCCTGTATTAGAGAGCAAGGTATTTGATTGAATAGCAGCTCAGTGCTGAATTCTGAGCGGAGCTGCAGAGTAAGAAGAATGAGACACCACTCAAAATTTTTGTCTTTCTCTTTTCCAGATCTTACACAAGGCGTAATATCCAATGGGATGTGTCCAATTCCTGCATGAGTGCCCAGAGCTGACAGCACAAAACCCACATGCCCTGGGAGGCTGATGGGGAAGGCAAGACTTCGGGCACAAAAGCATACCTTGCCTTAAGAAGGAGTTCCATCCTAACAGTGGAATTCGAGCAAATAACCACAATTCAGCAGGAAAAGCCATTCTCCGGAAACAAGAGGAGGCTGTATGGCTCTCGCAGTCTGCCAAGCATGTTCGTTCCCAGATTTGTCAAGGTGCTGTGCCATCTAGAGGAATCTGACAGGCATTTTCCCGTGCCTCTCCAAAGAGCTCCTGGCTCCCCCGGCGCTGGCTGGTGAAGCTGCACAGGGCTGCCACTGAAGGAGCCAAGCAGCGAGACCTGCTCCTGGGCCACAAGCACTCCTGGCAGCCCCTGGGTTTGGTGTTCCTGCCCCAACACAGCACCAAGGCACAGCACCGAGGGGGTTTGCATGAGTTACGCTAAATGCCTTTAAAATGTGCTGCTCAACTGTTTGAATGTGTTTCCTTTACGGCTTCAGTTTACATCCAGGTGTGATATACAGAAACAAGGGCACATCCCTACTCAAATACCAGGCTACTGCCGACAGAGACACCTGTTACTAGATGAAACAAGGGCTTAATCTCATTGGTTTTTTTTGCTTTATCGTGTACAGCATCACAAAGGAAACTGCTGTAATATCCAGCTACCAGTGACTACTGGCAGAAAGTGACTTCATGGCTTTTGGCATGAGGTGATTATGGAGCACGCTAATGCCAATTAGCATGAAATGGAAGCTGTGGCCTACAAACAGAGGCACAGGGTATACGGTGGGTGAGCGTTGCTATTAACTGGAAATAGTTACTTAATCTTTAAAGACATTGAGTTGATGCAAAATACTGCCTTCATTCCTTTCCTGCTCAACAACACCTCGGGTTTCATTTACCGCCTGAACTGACCAGCTCAGCCCGACATCCTCAGCTCTGTCCTGCGCAATCTGTCTCCTCTGACTGAGAGCCATCCAAAGCTGTTGGGCTACCTCTGGCTTTCCTTTGCATTGCCAGAGTAACCCTGTGCTCTCAGCCCTCCACAACTCCTTTTGGCATCCTAATCCCTATGTGATTCTGACCATCAGAGAGGTGAACTATAAATTAGTAGAAAAAACGATGTCTATTCTACTTACCACAGGGAAAATCAAGGAATTTCGCAGGTATTCACAAGTTTGAAATCATCCTATGAAAATTCTACAACCTACTTCCTTTTTGACTTCCCTCCAGTCTTGATGTTCTGTGCTCTTGATTTTGTCCCCACCAACTGTGGGGCAGGGCTGTATGGCTCCAGAAAAAGGATTCTTCTGGCCAAAGGTGACTGCTACCACGTGACTGTCACAGTAGGATGTCTGTTGTCAGAGCCATCATCTCACACTGTTTGGAGTCTAGGTACAAAAAGCCCAAAGCCAACCAAACAAAAAAAAGGGTGGAAGCAAAGAAGGCTATTGCTACAAGGAGTAATCCATTAGCACCAACTTCAGACCCAATGGGCAGGTGGTTTATACACATTCAGCTGAATTCAGACCTGAAAAAGGTGATACAGCTCCTCTGAGTGTAGCTATTCCTGCCTTTCCCAAGCCAAACCTTGTTGTGGTTATTCACTAGAGTAGACTAGAAAAGCAGGTTCAGTTAGTGCCTGCTAAGAAATGGCACCACTGACTTGAAAGTCAAATCAGTAGACAAGGATAATACACATATACATTTTGATACATGATATACTTATGAAGATTACTCTGTTTCCTGAGAAAGATTATGTGCAATGGAGGGACTGTATGTAGCGAGACAAGAAATTAAAATGTGGCTAAGTAACTGGGTAAATATGTAATATTATAAAGTAGAATAGTCAAAGACAACACATGTGCCCATGGTCCCTGTAGGGGATAGCATATGGAAGTTATTGCAGTGGGACCACAAGGCAGGAAGGATTTCTGGGCTGATTGGTGAATGTAAAAATGTTATGGGATGTAAAAGATTTTATTCTTTGAGTCACAAAGAAAATGTATGGTTTGAATCATCAGACACACCTAATTGCAGGACACAGAGATGCTGCCCTACTTAGAGAACAGCTTTGAAATCTGATCAAAGTCTGGACAGGAATTATTATGTTTTTCTGTAGGAAAACCAGGAAAATTCTTACAAAGTGCTATTGAATCAGGCCCTTTAATACCTTGTAGAAGTATACATTTGTCCAAACTGCTCTCACAATGTTCTTCCAGGTAAGCAATGAACACTGTGGTCAGTAAAGGAGATAGGAGGTCACAGAAGGAGATAAGGGCTGCAGAATGCTGAGTGTTTTACAAATATGCAAGACATCATTGACCTTTAGGGCTTTCAGGCTGAGCAGGCAATGGAGATAAAAGGAGAGGGAAGCAGCAGTGGAAAAGGCATTATTCAATGCAATGGGAAGGTTTGCCAGTAAAGCCAGGAAGCATGACCAAGCTTCCCAAAACCCCATCTATGACCCTATACCCTTGGTCAAACCTCATTTGCATGATATGAAATAGTCTTTACTGCTTTGTGACTCACCTTATGGAAGAAAATCATACGAAGGAATTCTCACAGCAGCAACATGAAGATGAAAGAACTAGACTGTCCCTTGAGAGAAATTTGGGCGACTGCATAACGTAAATTGCATGTTCTGGCCTGAAACATCTGTTTTGATGTACTGATTTCCCCGGAGGCCTTTCGGATTGTTATCTTTCTATTTCAGTTGTCTGAGGGTCCTGGAGGGCAACAAGCTCTCCATGAGCCAGCAGTGCCCGTGTGGCCAGGAAGGCCAATGGGATCCTGGGGTGCATTAGGAAGAGCATTGACAGCGGGTCGAGGGAGGTGATCCTGCCACTCCACTTAGTCCTGGTGAGGTGCATCTGGAGTGCTGTGTCCAGTTCTGGGCTCCCCAGTACAGGAGAGACATGGAGCTCCTAGAGTCCATGCAGAAGGCAACAAAGATGATTAAGGGCATCTCTCTTATGAGGATAGAGAGGGGATCTTATCAATATCTGAAGGGAGGGTGTCTCAAAAATGGAGCCAGGCTCTTCTCAGTTGTGCCAAGCAATAAAACAACAGGCAATGGACAGAAACTGGAACACAGGAAGTTCCACAGGAGGAAGAACTTCTTCACTGTGAGGGTGACCGAGCGCTGGAACATACTGCCTAGAGAGGTTGCAGAGTCTCTTTCCCTGGAGATATTCAAAAGCTGTCTGAACACAATCCTGAGTAAGGTGCCTTAGAGGACCCTGCTTGAGCAGGAAGGTTGGACTAGATGATCCCCGGTGATCTCTCACAACCTTATCCATTCTGTGATTCTAATCAAATAGCTGGAGGCTGAAATCCAAGGAAGGCTTGGAATCTTCGAAAGGAGATGTGATTTCCTCCTACTGCAGGGAGCAGAGAGGAAAAATCCTCGCTTTCTTAGTAACACCAAGCAATGAGCCTATGCTCTTAATCAAGCCTGTAGAGGAACTTGTTGTGGACCTGTGCTTCTTGGAAAATGTCTGCCAAGCCTGACATCGTGTGGTGCTGGATCACAGCCTGTCCTCAAAGCTAATCAGCATGTATCTTAACACGAAACAACCGAACAGCACTGCTCTTGCTGGTGGCACTTTCCTCCTAACACTGCAGGTGTCACTATAAAATAGAAAATCTGCTTGTAACAGATTCTGTTCTGGTGGCTTTGCAGGGGCATGTACACAACTAGAGTTTATGAGGAAATATTTGTCCTCTGATGCTAGATTAAATGCTATTCTCTGTTCTAAGACTTTTGCTTGAACTGTATTTGGTGGTCATGGTTCTCACAGGAAGAATAAAATGTTGATATTATAAAGGCAAATTTTCCTCTCTCCTATGATACTGCCATTTGTAAGAGAAAGGCAAAGCATCCTTGGTCTGCAAAGCCAAAGTGCTGCTTTGTACAAATGTAGCAGAGCAGTGCAAGTTCAGTAAAATGCAAAAAAGCAATTTGTTTCTTGGGCATATGATTGTCCATGGCATTTTGTCTTACAGCAATGCCTGAGTAATTCTTTGCAGAAGGAAGTTCAAATACTTTAATTAGGGTGGGTATACCCAGTCCACCAAGTTATTAGGATGATTTAATGAGCAAATCCACAGCAGGCTCCTGTCTATTAAATGTGAGCAGTTTTTAACTTTGCTGTAGCACAGTTCCACAAGACAGAGAGATTGTCTCTTCTCTCAAAGGTTCATTGTGAGGATAAATGTAATAAAGAATGTGAATCACTTAGATATTTTAGTTGTGAAGGTCAGATCAGATGCCACTCAGAAAAACTAGTTTTTGCCTGTTGTTTCATTGTTTTCACTGTCTGATGAAAAACCGTTGTCTGAAGGCCAAAAAAAATCAGCCTGGTGCATTCCCTTATTGCCAGCAGAATTATCCAATTTACCCACAATTATAAAGGTGTTTATAAAGGAAAAAACAAAATACAAAATCCTGATTTTTTTTCCACATTAATTGCAAGCATTTATGCCTTTGAAACATCCCTAAGGATACATTTTAGTAATATGAATTTTGGTACATAAATTATTTAAATAACTACTATAACTTTAAATTCTCGCTCCAGCTCCTATAACTGCTGCTGGCAGCAGGTGCCACAGAGAGATAGGATTAGGAGCACTTATGTTTTAGCCATTAAATTGCCTTTATTCCATTTGTTCTTTTTCTTCTAACATGAACATGTTCTTTGCAATGTTATGGGTAACAAAAACTAGCTACTGATAATGTCACATAAGGCAGAGTTACTGTGTCTGGTATCTCTCCATGGAAATTCAGTTGGAGCAGCAGATGAAGTAACAGCTATGCATGAGCAACTGTTTCCAGGTTCTATGAATCCCACATGAGAATTTCACATCCTCTATGTCCAAACTAAATGCAAACATGGTAGGAAAATGCTGGATTTGGTGCGTATTTCTGCTGTGCACTGTCAGAAAGAAGGGGACAGGTAGACTTTCCATCCCAGGAATTCTATTGTGGGATAATCCACTAAATTAGCAAGGTGTTAGATGGTGATGTTTGCAGCATCTTTAAATGCTGAGAATTTCCTCCCCCTTTGTAATTTGCCATCTTTCTTTAAGCTCAGGGAAGTTCTAGGAATCTATTCAAGCAATTCTGATTAAGCGCTCAAAGGCAGAAAAGTAGTGTGGCCTAATTTTCAAAGGTGCTGATTGTCCCTGGGTTCCTGTAGAGAACAGAAGCAGGTTATAGGCATCTAACTACATGAAATGAAATATAAATCTGTTGGCCCACAAGTGGAGCTCTTTGCTTGCAGCAGGAAAAAGAGCTAGTACAGAACACTGCACAGAGAGCTTCCCCCCATTGCTTAAATCACACTATTTCACTGCATCCAGATCTCTGGAAAGAAATCTAAATGCTACAGTCGAGGCTGCCTTAGCTTCACAGTCACTTCCTAAAACAAAGGATGGGCTGTAGCCAGGTTTCAGGCACCTGTGAGCTCCTCAGGATCACTGCTTCTCTCTCAGATGTTTAAAATTTTATCAGAAATTTTCCAAGCTGACTGTTCTGTTCTGAGTGTGTGTCTGTCATTTCTGAGCACAGCAATTCTTGTCTGACAGCCAAGTCCTTAACCAAGAAGGAAACCCCAAAAACATTACCTAATACCTGTCCATGCACAGTTTGAATTCTGAGCTGCTGAGCCAAGTCTGACCTTCTAGCAAGCAGAAGATGATACTAGGGATCCCTGCCGGGTCCTGAGACACAGCACAGGAGCCCAGCTTTTGCTGGTTGCCAGGTCAGATGGATCTAAACAGGTGTAAAGACAGACAAAAGGTGGAAGGCACAGCACAGGACATAGGTACCTAAGTTGTGGTCAGTATTTTCCTACACCAGCAGGTGGTGGTCTTATCATGAATTGTCAGCACCTACACCTCTAACTCCAAAGGCATCTTCTTCACCTGGTGCTCTGGTAAAAAGTTGAGCCCAGGCTCAACTCCATCCTTAGCCCAGGCTCTCACAATCCCAGCAGCGCAGGGCAGGGGCAGGGCTTTCTCCACCAAAAAAAAGAAGACTAGCACTGTGCACCCGAAAACTGAATGAAAACTGTACCCACTTGACAGTACCACCACTCACTGCAACCTTCACTGAAACCCAACTGACCATCTGGGCTTTTCACCTCTTGCTCTCTTTCAGTTAAAGCCATTCCCCCTTGTCCTGACACTACATGCTCAGGTAAAAAGTCCCTCTCCAGCTTTCTTGTAGGCTCCCTTTAGATACTGAAAAACTGATCAAAGTTCGTAAAGGCACTCTTGTAACACATTTTCCAAATGGGTGTAGTTAAGCTTGATGAAGTTTAGGACTATGGAACTGTTCCTGTGAGCTACTTTCAAGGTTTCTTAATCATATTCAATCCAGTGACTGGACCTCACTGGATAAATGTAGACCTGAGTAAAGGTACATTTGATGGAAGACATTTTAAAAACTTTTTGAAGCCACTTTTAAGAATGATGTAAGAATCTTCAGAAAATGTGACCTTATCAAATGACATAAAAGACTGTTTTAAATGTCCAGATATATTAGAAACATAAATTAGTATGCTAGCATTTATATACTAGTATTTATATATAAAGGTATATTAGGACCTATCAGCTAAGACATCCTGGAATGAGCAAGATCCTAGCTGTCTAGGAAAGTGGTATCAGCACCCATTTAAGTGTCTGTATTTAGGAAAACCAGAAAGGATATTTGCCAGAATACCAACATCTCCATACTTTCTGTTTCTCAGGCTGGGCAGTTGTTATTCACAGTTATTTAGCCCAATATGAACTTCTGCAACCTGAACTCTGTGTTCCAGTAAAATCTCAACCACTGGAGTTCTGCCACTGAACTACACAGTAAAACAAGGATAGCAAGACACTCTGTTAGGTGAGTAATTTCCCTTGATAGCTGCATGTGAGGTTAACAACAGGGTGTGTGCAGGATCTGGAAAGAATAAGCCTGTGAACCTGCAGGAAAAGTGACAAAGTGTAGCCAAACTGTGTTGTGCCAATATTCAAATGAGCTATCTGTGTGGGACAAAAGTTCTCACCTCTCCTGGTATTTTGTGTGACTCTGTTTCTACAACCAGGAACACGGAAAACTGTTGTTGCTGCTTTTCCGCACTTCAAAAAAATGTTTGCTTTAGGCAGATTTTTACCTCTGGCTTGTCCTGGCTAGTATTTTAGGTTAACAGACAGGTTCTGAGAAAATGAAAAAGAGACATACTGATTTCATTATAATTCCTGTGTGAGGATTCCTTCCACTACTAGTGTGGATATAGCATGCCACTTCAAATACTGTAGACATCTCATAAAATCTTTTGTTTCCTTTACTCCTGCACTGGACATATGGATAGATAATTTGTTTTAATTTTGGTGATGTGCTGTTCCTAGCTACTACAGTACAAATTTTTTGGTGACTTCCATTTACATTTAACTTCTGTTAAGCAGCATATTCTTATAAGCCTGTGAAAAGGCAATGGTTTTTAGAGATTGCCTTTTAGTTCAGTGCTATTATTATTATAATATTATGTCATTATTATTCTTACTTGGGGTGGCACATAGAAGACCAGATTGATATATGTTAAAACAATTTATTAGAATGTCTTTTTTTCGACTTACAGCCTTAGAAGTCAGTCATAATTTGTATGTGTTAGCATGTTGAAGAAATGCATGTAAAACTAAATGTTAAATGTGTGTACATATACTATGCAATTCCCTTCAGGTCACAAACTTCAGAATTAATTATTTTCGCCACATATTTCATCCTTGCAGTGTCCTGAAATGACAGCCTTGGTTCCTAGCCAGGGCTTTGGAGCAAACAAATGAATTTCAGGAATATAAGGTAAGTAGCTCTTTTGTATTCCTGAATTACTTTTGATCCGTACGGTTCAACAAGAATTTATAGACCGTGTAATGCATTGCCAGAAAATTTCTATAGTCAGAGAGTTTATTATCTATTTCCATCTCAGCCCCTGTTCTAGCAAGACTTAACGAAAAATCCATGAAAGGAACATTTAAGGTCCCAAAATTGTGTGTGACAGCCATTCTTATGTGCCCATATTAGAATTGTTTATTGATAGGATCAGGTGGCTTTGAAACCAAGAGAATGGGAAAAGGAGAAAGAGATTAGGGTGGGGGTTTGAAGTGCTCTGAGATGACTTAAATCTTTTAATGAAGAAGAATGGAAAGCTCATGCTGCTTTTACTGGTAGTCTCAATGGGTACTCACCCATTTGGAAAACCTGTGGCTATGAAAAACATCAGTAAGTTGCGGCTCCTATTTCACCTGAGATGGTCGAGACTTAGGTACGCACTGTGCCACGAACACGTGCCGTGCTGTAGAAGGAGGTGCAGAACTCAAGAATGGTTTTCTTTGCCGTCAGCTCTCAGAATAAAACCCTTCCAGTTCTCTGGGAAAACATCTTGGACTGGTTCTTATACACAGAGCAACCCTCTGCATCTTAGTGTGTTGCAGGATCATCTGACTAAAATCCGATTCCTTTGACTGCTCTCGAGTGAATGTCCTAAACCCGAACTTTCAATGTTCCTTTGCTGGACTGGGTGCTTTGTTATCCTTTGTACAGCAAAATGCTGTTAACTCCACCTTTGATCCTGAAAAACACTGAAGTGCGCGCTTAAACTTAGCTGCACTTGTGCTTTGCTCCACAGCACCTGATGCTCAGCAGTTGTCTGGATTTTGAAATATTCTGGGAAAACTGCAGTGAACAAAATTCTTTCTAGCAGACCAACACAGAGGAAAATATTTCTGTTGGTTTTTCACTTTTTTTTTCCTTGGGCAGGAAGGAAACAGAGTGGAAAGATAGTAAAATCTAAGCATGCTGGACTCAAAATGTGCGTCATGGCTGTCGGCCTGTTTTCTGTGTTTGCAGTGATTACGAATAGCCTGCTGAAAGGAGAGTGGCTGGTGCAAAGAATTTGAGCAGATTCAACTCAGCTGTTCTCCTCATGTTTCAGCACCATGATAATAAATTCACGGTGAACTGGGAAATATCAACAGGAATGACAACAAGGGTCAAACATGAAGAGGAAGGATGTTGCCCTGGCATGGATGGTAATTACTGTGTTGGACACGCTTCAGATCTGTATCTCACTTTCTGTACAGCTTGTCTTTGTGCTCAGCAGGTGATGAATCAGCAGCATTCCTGGTAGCCGGCTGATGCTGGAAAAGGTAGGTGACTCCCTGGTCTTGAACTCTGTGGACGTGTTCCATGGAAATAGATATTATAGTTGATCTTTAACTCTGAAACCACTACACAGTTTAAAAAACTTAATTAATTTATGCCAGCCTGGCTAGATTCTCTGCATCCCTGCAAGACCTGATGCAGAAACAATGTTCCTATTCCTTACTGGCACAGCAAACTTAGGTTGCATATTTGATTAATAAAGTATCCTGCACTATGATCTTCTCTTTCTCTCTATATTCACATTCATACCATAGCTATATGAGAAGCAGGAAACTCTAAGAATAACATAAAAGAATAATTCACTCACACAATTTATTTTTGCTGTCTTATAAAGGCCAAAAAATTGGTACCCTTTACAGCAGGAATGGATAGTTTTTTTAGATGTGCTCAGAAATGTGACTCTTTCCTGACTCAGTATAAGAAAATATACAAATAAACCTGATATACACATTTACACGATACAAGGAAATGTGAAAGAATAAAGATTATGGAAGAAGAGGATAAAATAGATTATAGAGAAATATTACTCAGACATCATTTAGGAATGTACTAATTTACCGCCCTAGAAAATTTTTTTGAATAAGAGACTTATTTTCTTCTGTCTACTGTGTGCAGAAATACACAAGTTTGTCCAGTTTCATTATGGGAGGTAATTACCCTTGCACTCATATACATGGGCATGTACTAACAGAATTTCTTATTAACCTCTGCCTCTCTTTTCTCCCAGGGTAGAATTATTGACTGCAAGATTTTCCTTTGATTTTTTTTTTAAACAAAGTAGAGCTTGCCTTACTAATTTAATTAGAAAAATACATGTATTTATTTTTGTTGTTCGGTAACCTTGTTTTAAAATCAACAAATTAAAGAATTTTTTTCACACCCTTCTAAGGCAGGTAAAGGTGATGTACTAATTTGAAGACCTTAATATTATGCACAGTGGCAGAGAGCATTTGGTATTAAGGACAGGATAAATGTAGTTTTAGTTTCCCTAAATCAATTATAATAATGCGTCTATAATTCAAATATTAATTTAAACCCCATTTATAATACATTAATAATACTTAATGAAGGACTCTATCTACAAAAGCATTTAGAAACTTTTGTACTGCCTAAAAGCCCAGTGTTAGTTGAAAAGCCAACACTTCATTCTCCTGCTTGTTGACCACATGCCTTCTGAAGGCATGGAATGTTTCTCCAGATCGGGGTTTTCACCAATGAAACCCCAGTGCAACTAAGATTCTGAAGTGCAGAGCAGTGAGGTGTCCCAAATACAAATCTAGATGTTTCATTTCCAGCTCCCTTGTCTTCAGTGTCAAACCTGGCATGTGTTCTGACAAGGAAGTGTTTATAGGAAGGCAGTATGATGACCCTACCGCAACACCTCGGTCTTTCAGCCACAGACTTAATTTTCTTGAGGTAGTTTCACTCCACATATTTCCCTATCTCACCCCGTAGCAGAACTGCCTTAATTTCCTGCGTTTTGTGTATGGTAATTGCACAGTCACCAGACAGAAAGACTCACCACCTTCGTTACTTCCTCAGGCATTAGGCAGGACATGGGAATTACATGGTGACAGCAAGTCACAGTGCCAGGAATGAATCATGTTTCTTAGCAACTCTGCATCATCAAGGAATCCAATTGCAGAATATGTCCTTCTCATCCCATCAGCAGCCAGTTGCCTACAGAGTCATTTTTTCTTTCCCCAGCCAATTAAAAAAAATAAATCAGTGCTATTCATCATCTTCAGAAGATGCCAAAAATCTTGGGGGCTTAGCACCTGAAGAACTATATTAGACAACTATTTGCATTTTCAATAATTCCCCTTTGAAAGTCTTGAGTTTTCAACCTGTACTGAACTGGCAGAGCTTCACTTAGTTTTCTCACTATTACATGTTGCTGTTATCAAAAAAACCCAACTTAAAATATAAAATATTAAGATATTACAAATATTGGTTAGCGTGCCTCCATATAAAAAGCAGCAAAAAAGAGAAATTATTTCTCCTTCAAGTGAATGCTGCCTGTGAACTTGAGACTTTGATAATTTTAGCTATAATTCATCTAGTGCAGAGATAGAAAGGCTAAATCATAGTGCTTCTCCATGCTTTCTTTCCACTAAATGAAAGAGAATAGCTATTGACCTTTCGCCAGCAGCAAAAATAAATTGATATGTTCAGCCCACTGTTTATATGGAGGAGAGAACAGAAGTGCTCTATAAAACATGCTCACCAGCAAACCCATCCATTCTAATACTGCTGCCAACTTCTGCCTTTAAATGCTAAGCTTATCCAGGGGCCCTACAGTGATGGGCCTCTTTCACTAATTTTGGTAAAGTTTGGAGCTGGACCTAATCATTACACCAGTAAAATAATATCCGGCTTCTGGGATGTGGAGTCTCAGCCTGTTCATGTGAGTTGGTGAAAGAGTTAGGATGGAAGATGTCAACTGGATGATGGGATCCCTACAGGGCACCTGGAGGAAATCTGAGCTGTGAGAGCCAGGGACATGCACCAGACAAACTGCAGGTAGGAAGGGCACCCATGCAAGCAGGTGTAGCCCTGCAACCCCTTTCAATAGAAAGGACAGCCCGAAGGAGAGACTTGGGGTGCAGGGGACATCTTACAGCCCTGTTATATTAGTCCTTGATTTAGATATGAGAGGACCCAGGACCCAATAACTGAGTTATAAGGGATGATTTAATTCATGATTTGTTTTTTAACTCTGCATTTTTATTGTAGATATGGCCATGATTGAAACTACAGGTGTGGTTTTATACTCACTAAGCATTCTCTACTAGTTCACTAGGAATTTCAATTTGGCTCATGGAGGGGTTTTGATTTCTTTATTTACTTTTGCTTCCCCTGACAGGAGGAGGGGACTAAATATTGCTGTCATCATATTGCTACAAAACTAAGGCCAGAAAGTAGTTTGTCCTGTGGATACATCCACCAAAAGGCTGAGTATTGCATAAATAAATAGCCTAATTCATTTTCTACACTTACAAAGAGTAGAGCTCTGTTAGGCGGGAGGATGATTAGCACTTAAGGTGTAAGTTAGACACAAGCTTTTAGTAGAAAAAATCCCTCTTCCATTCTCCCCACAAAATAAAAAAAAGGTCAGGGGATATGGATCAAATTTTGCAAAACAAAATTTTGATTTCTGATAGTGTTGAAAATTATTGGTTTATAGCAATTTATCTATTTCTACATTAACTTAAATGATGAATGCCTTTTTGCCAAGATCTGTGGAGACAGGGCTCATAGAAAAACTCTCACAGCATCCTCCCTTGCTTTGACCTCTAATGAGCAAACTGCTACAAGGTTCATGAGTCCTTACAGAAGAGTTTTTAACTTAAAAATGTAAACTTTGAACCAAAGGCCACTTTGTACAATTCCCAAGTCACTGTAGCATTACACTGGGGGAGTGTATACACAAGGTATATGCTATATGTTATTGAAAAATTATAATCTCTCTCTATATATATACTATCTCTATATGTACACCTAAGATGAAAATATGTCTGGAAAAGATATATTCTAAAAGAAGGAACAAAAGGAAAATAAATAGGGAAAGAAATCTATTCATTGTAGGGAAACATGTTCACTTTCAATTTTGAAAGGTTGGCTGGTAGCTCTAAGGAAACCTAGACACATGTCACTAAATATGATGTCACTGAAAAATAACCTCTCTGAAGCACCTGCAAAAAAACCCCCCAAATCTACACAACTCAAATAAGAGGCATCCCAAATACTCATCTAAACTAAGACCCAAGTGTCTCAAAACATGTCTTTCTCAGTCAACAGTTTATATCTAATAACTTCAGTACTACTCCCTTACTTTTATAAGCTGTGCAGACTTTGTGTTTCTAAAACTGAATGAAATGCAACCATTTCCATTTTCTCCACCAGAATTCTCAGCTAAATCATGAAATACTACTTTTCAAAGTTGTATCTGTGGAATCTCATGGAAGGCTGTGCTTCATCTGAGCAAAAACCTGTTGGTAAGCTGCAGTTAATATCTATGTGTGGTCAGCAGTAAAATAAATTTGGCAGGCAGTGAAAGAAATTCATACCAGTTCTGAAGAGCTGACAGACAAAATACGACCCATTTCATAATGACTAAAAAGCATTTCCCCCCAGACACCTCTCCCTGTAGATCACTGGGAAAAGCTGTGGCAAGCTGCAGTTCTGACTCACAGATAAAAGTGTGAGAACAGGTGCTGTAAAGACTGGTATTCACCTTCAGAAGGGTGAATTAGTATTTGATGCTCTCACTACATACATCTCAAAATGTTTTTAAAAAAGCTAGAGAGTAATTTACTGTCATTCTCCAGCAGATTGATAATGGACCCAGGAATAGCTTAAATTCATTTATCTGAGTTAATACTCACATGACAGCAGAGAGAGAAACATAATTTAGAATTTGTTTTTTTTTTTCCAGATGGCTAACTCCACATTTGTTGGTAACGATGGAGAGATAATAATGCCAGAACAGAATAAATAGGAATTCAAAGAACTAAGCACCAGTATTTACAGACATCAGCAAGAAAGACAGATTGGTATAAAATATCCAACTATTCTGTCTTTTGTCACAAGCCATTTTAAGACAGATTTTCGTTCCTACTTCTCATTGAGATGCATCTATAGATGGAATGTCATCTCTTTTTATGAAGCAAAATAATGTGTGTCTGGTTGCCGTCTCTGGGTTTGTGTTCTGTCACTCCATTTCATAGCCTGAGTTCCCGAGCCAATGGCAGGGGCAATCCACACACATCAGCCTCCTCCAGGGACTTTGTTTACTGCCACTTGTCTGTTCTCCCCCTCCTTTCTCGTTGCTCCCTGGAAAGCTACATGAGCTAAATCCTGCTCCCAGCCCTACTTCTGTAACTCTACAGTTGCCCACTGGAGAGACAATTTAAAATTTGTATGCACTGGTGGCAACCTGCCCACCTTTGCTGGTCCGAGGTTGGTTACGAAAAATGCCACAGCCCCCCAAACAAACAAGTAACAAGCACCGAGTCCTCATCAGACTCCAGAGGTTTTCATGGATTTCTTTCCTTGGAGATCAAAATCCACATGACTCGATTGCCTTTCAATTTTTTCTCTTTTTTCCCCCAGTGCTTATCTGGTGCTGCGAGTGCTGCAGACACACCAGGAGGCTCCTTTGAAGACAGAAGGCTGAGCTGAAGAGCAGTTCAAGAACGTGTTTTTCACTGACACAGGACACTGCGCTGGCCCAAACACATGGCATTTTAATCATTAATTGACCGAGTATGCCAGCAACCTCCTAGGTTACAAGTGTTAGAGCAGCTTTTCCACTGCTGAATTTACACCTCTGCCACAACATCATTATCGGGATCCTCTGTAAAGGGCTAAAATGGGAGACACAGTTGTCAGCTTACCACAGTTCAGTCACTGAGGCCCCTGTGTAAGGCAACAAACTAGGAGTTGAGGCACTTGATTTTCCAGTCAGGCAATTTTCTGACTTGGTAGCAAACTTCCCTGGGACCTCAGCTGTATCATGCTCCCAATGTCTTCTCCTGATCTAGTACCTGAGAGTTAAACCTGGAGACAAAATACCTTCCAAAATCCATCATCTTTGCCACATCCAGCAGTGAATCCTGATTTAATGCCGAATCTAAATAGCACATTCAGTCTTGCCAGCTTACTGGCATCGTGTTCTACCAATATTTTGTGCATGGTAGGGATCTTCTAAGTTTTGTGTGCATGTAATTTATTTCTTGCTTGCTGACTCACAGCACGAGGCAGTTAAATTGTATTACTTGAACACGTAATTTAGCTTTTAAAGGCTCAGCACTGAGGCGCGAGGTATGAGTTCACAGCTTCTGTCAGTGAACAGAATCGGTCATGGGTCATGCGAGTTCCTCTCCCCAGTGGCACCACATCAGCCACAGCCTGGAATTACATGGAGAGCCTGGATGCTCGCGACAGCTTGCCAGACACGGAGGCTTGGGCAGCTGGCTCTGGGATGAAGCGGAAGCCAGGGTCACAATATTGCTTGGGGTGCATTTAAATTAAATTGTCTCTTGGCTTCCTGACAAAGGCCAGTTTTCTCCTCGGATTACTCATGCACAAAGAAATGCACTTTGTAGGGACCCAGAAGAGTGAAAATCTGTGAGCTAGGATTTCATTAGGACACAACACTGCCTAAAGAGTGTGTCCTCAAGACACTCACTGTCTCAGGAAAGCAATTTAAGGGCTGTAGAAAGCTCTCTCTGGGTACAGTACCTGCTTATTTGGGCTACTACCAACCCAGTGCTGTGGCACTGGTAATTCTGTGGTGGATGCAACATACCACAGCATCAATTAATAGCAATTAACATTTCACATAGTTTATACCAGAAGCATGTGCAGTAATATAGATTTTTCAAATGAGTTTTCAGGAGAAAGACACCCTGACTTATGCCCACCACTGTGTCAAATGTTCAGGAAATTGCTGTTACAGCTCCCAGTTAATGTAATTTTTATGTAATGATTATCAAAATGTGGCTCAGTATTACATTAACATTTTACGTCGACACTGAAGCATGCACATAGCTAAATACTGTGTTCCTGCTTTTTTTTTTTTCTTTTTTCCTGGATACTATGGCCTAAAAAACTTATAAAAAATAATAAATAAAATCCTAAAAAAACCCCTATCCACTGCTCTGATTGAAAAAAACCCAAAACAACAAAAAAAGGTACATGAACAGTTTGCTTCTCTGCCTCAGCTGCAGAGCATCACTGAGCCATTTCAAAGCTCTGACACAGTGTTGCCATTTGAATCAATACTCCCATTAGCAGCCAAGATCATAGACATGGCACAGATTTTACTACTGAAGCCTCTGCAGTAGAAGTGACATCAGAGCCGTCAAACTGTCTGTCAGGACCACTCCTTTCAGGATGTGTTTCTCATTATTAAAGGTATCTCAGAAGAAAATCTCCCTCTTTCCTGACCACCTCCACTGGAGCATTCTGTAAATTCCTTGGGAAAACGAAGCTAAGCCATTCTTCCTCATAGCAGCTACTCCCAAGCTTCAGGGAGAAACATCTATGGTAATGCAGACCCATCCTTGCTTTGCTTGAGTAAGAAAATTCCTACTACACCAAATGGGTCTATAAACACCATCCAAAGCATTTCTGTCAGTTCACAACCTCATGCTGGACCAGAAACCTCAGAAATACTGACATGGCAAGAGGAAGCCATGTGTTACAGCCATAGCACGAGACTTTCCTTAGTGCTGTTTTTAAACATCGTCCAGATACACCTGCCAGCAGATCAAATGGTGGTCTTTACATGGGAATTAAATTCCAGTATGGACTCCCTTCCTGTGCTTTAGCAGAGCTTGTCCTAAAGAAATCGAAAGTCACTTTGAATACAGAGGTCTGTTAACAGTCATGCAGCTGTCTCAAATGTTAGAAAATAATCCAAAATTATTACAAGTAGGTGAAAAAAATCAGATTTATTAAAAGGTCATGGGATTCATTGTTAATGGTAACTCTGATAATCTCTGCCATATTCAGTGTCTATAGTGGTATTAGATGCTCTTGGCTTTTCCCTTTTCATGAAGGTCTCACTTTACTTCACAAATAATACATATTTATTTATTTTCTCGCCTGGTAGGAGGATATTCAGTACCCCCTGCTACTAAATATAATATCCTTTGTAGCACTAATTTCCCTCCCTGGAGCAGACTTCCAGCATAACATCAAATATAAACTAACAACAAAGCAGAAAAACCTCTCCTGGCAGGCAAAAGAACATTGCAGCAGCCTGTCCATGTGATTCTCCTCATTTCTGCAACTGAGGATATTCATCATCTTGACAGTCACACTTGAGAGAAGATCTATAGTTTCTCTCTCAGTCACACATCTCTGGAGCATGTAGAATCATAGAACAGTTTGGGTTGGAGGGGACTTTTTAAGGTCATCTAGTCCAGCCCTCCTACTAGATCAGGTTGCTCAGAGACTTGTCCAGCCTGACCTTGAATGTTTCCAGGGATGGGGCATTTACCACTTCTCTGGGCAACCTGTTCCACTGTTTCACCACCCTCACTGTAAAAAATTTCTTCTCCATATCTTAGTCTAAGCCTACCCTCTTTTAGTTTAAAATCATTATCATTTAAAACCAGACTTGTCCTAGAGCAACAGGCCCTATTAAAAAGCCTATGGATCTGACAGCACACAATTTTCTTCTTCTTTTTAGGATATTACAGACACATGGAATTGATGTGCACCCTCAGCCTGATGGCTGCTCCACTAAGAAAACCTCACATCAACTTTATTCAGGGTGTTTCTAGAGATGAAGTTTTTGTAGAAAGAAAGGAAGGGCCCATATATCCATATATGCATAATGAGCATACTGAAATACAGGACTGGAACTGAAACCTTCAAACAATCCTAGAGGGAGGACTTAGGTCATATTTTCATCAGAAACCCAGAAAAGAATTCATGGACATGCTCAACTGATACAAAACATCAGTTCAGGCAAGGCTGGCTGTGCTGTGACCAGGATCTTAATTTCCCTTAAAAATGTGTTTTTCTTGAAACTGAACTTTGTGAAATTGTACTAATTTGGCAAAACACTGTCTGAGAGAGAAAGGATTTTGACAATAACGTGACATGCCACTTTTCATAAGAATTTAGTTTCGGAAGTTTTATTTAGCAATTTCCAATGGTAAGAGGAATACAGACTGTTTAAATTGATTTGGTTTCAAGGTTATTTTTCTGTTTAGTATGAAACTTAATTTGGAAATCTGAAAAACCGCAGACAATCAGACTTTCCATTCTCTACCTCTGCCTCACTTCTCCTCAGATGATTTGTGTTATGTTTTCCTAGGCTACTTGCTTTCCTTACATTGATTGGTGAAAATGAGAATTTATAGAAATTGCCCATGTCATAGTTGATAGAAATCATCGTGTATGAGGTGCTTAAAAGCCTTTGAAAAATCTGACTCTGAGTCTCCATGGTATAATGTGGAGATACGTGTAGATAAGATTAATGAACACAAGTCGGGGAGTGAGAAAAACATAATTAGGCTGTTTCTGATGTTTATCAGAGAGGAAGGAGCCATGAATAAAAAGCAGGCATTTAATCAGGGTGGAGAGACATGCTCATAGCTGTATGCTGGCTGCAAGCAGGCTTTCCCAAGCTCCTTTAGGAAGCTGTTTGTCTGGAGACGCACGGTGCGGAGCAGTGGGAAGCCACAGGGCGAGGAGGCACGTAGGGAGCACACCTCCTCTCCCTCGGTGTGTGTGTGCCAACACACAGCACTTCTGAGGTGGGGCTGTCACAAGGCAAGAAGTGAAAACAGAGGGTTTGATGCATTTGATGGCCCTGCGAATGCTCCCCTCTCCCCTGGAGTGTGCTTGGAAAGAGAATATGGGAGCTGCAGCACGGTGATGAACTACTGTCCTTTTTTAATTGCTTGTGGCCCCACTGGGACTTAGCATAAGCTGAATGTTGGGTACACTGATTTCCCCGCTTGGCACCACAGTGTGCCACCCAGAGTTTGGATCATGATTTTTAGGGATTTTTTTTTCTCAAAAACATGTAAGAAGAGGGGAAAAAACATAAAAGTTTTATCCCATTCTGAAAACATCCATCCATCTTGTCAGCCAGGGGTAGCCTGTAAGACGGAAGGGAATAGCATATTCAGGGTCTTGAGAGGACTCTGAATTGCATGGGAGGGTAAGGTAATTTTCAGGGCAGAAGAGTGGACTGCAGACCGTATCAACTGCAAGGATGATTCCAGTTCAGTATCTGACCCACTGTGTAGAAGCCAAGTTTGATAGCTTTTTTAGCATGACACTGACTGAGCACTGGCACAGTCTGCTCAGAGGGGTTGTGGAGTCCCCATCACTGGAGATTCTCAAAAGCCATCTGAATGTGATCCCAGGCAGCCTGCTCTAGCAGGGGGGATTGGACCAGATGACCTCCATGTGTCCCCTTCTAGCCTCAGCCACTCTGTGATTTGTTGTTCAACAGGATTATTACTGTTATTGTTGTGTCCACTTGCTGTTTCTCTGTAGATAGCACAGCAGAAGCTCTTTATTCCAGCCTCTGGGCTGTCTGCTCACATCTGAAGCTGCCCCTAAGACACAGAGAACCCCTGGTTCAGTAGGGTTGTCACGAAACCGTGACCTCAGAGGCAGCATATAGCTAATATGACAACACTGTATTTGATCTAAGTCTCCTCACTCGTGGGGAAAGGAGATTGTATTCTCACTGTATTTTCACTATACATCCACACAGGGTGGCCCAGAGATGGCAGCCAGGTTTGGCTGCTTATTCCCATTACCAAAAGTTAGAAATAAAAAGAGCCTGAGGTGGCTCACACAGATACTCTGAAATTGTCATTCACTCTTTAGTATAAGGCATCTGTTTTAGCTACAAAATAATTACAAGCCGTAAATTCAAGCAATTTAACCTCCCTTAGTTTCAATTCTAGGTTTATACCATCTGAACAACAGCTGCAATGATTTTTGGCTTCTTGGTCACGCTCAGTTTGATAGGTGGAAAAAACTCTGAGCACTTGAAATGCACTTTCATGCCACACAACCACTACGCACAGGAGCACAAGCCAACCTGCTGGTGCCAGGTGTAGCTGTGTGTTGACACACAGCATTTGGGCAGTTTGACTGCTGCTAAGAAATGCCTTATCTTAGCAGAGGGTGCACCAAGCATCACTCTGGCAGCGTTCCATACTCAAGATTCCTCTGAGATGTGAGGAAACGCTGAATAGTTCAGGCCTGGTTCAGACTGGTAGCTGGAGGCGGACCTTGAGGCTGAAATCCAGCCCATTCCCCCAGGTCCCTTCCCTTTCCCACTTTTCATGGACTGCAAACTGCCATTTAAATTTTTAACTCTTCATCCCATCAGATGTGTCTAGAACAGCTTCAGGAACTGCCACAGCAAATGCAGCCTTGAACACACAGCCAATAAACAGCTGGAAAATGTGTACAAGCATCCCTGATTTCTATTGCACAGCTCTAGACTTACAACACTCTTCCCCCCTCACAGAGACCTGCAAGGCTGAGCCTTTTCTGGACGGGGTTGGGATAAGTGTTTCTTTCCCTGATACAGGAAAGTAAAATAGACAAGTAGTGAGGAGGGCAGCAGAAAGATGGACACATTGCACTCTCCCAGCTTTCTCTGGTGTTGGGTGCTGAGAGAGGAATGGCGAAAGATGTCACTGTTCAGCTAATGCACTTTCAAAAGGCTGTACCAAATACACTTTTTATTCTTCCCGGATACAGCCTGCTTCTTTGAAGACAGGGTGGCTCAATTCAGCCCTGGTGTAATTACAGTGGCTTCAGTGAGGTTGCAACCTCCTTATAACCAGGCTAAAATTGTTCTTTTGTTCCACATTTTCTTTTTCCTAACCAGCCATAGCTTCATTGTCCTGGTTTTTAACTCTTGTAGCAAACCAGCAATTGCTGCATGAAGTGCTTTTGTTGTCCATTTGCAAGGGATGACCTTCCTTTACCCTCAGCACAAGTCTCCAGATGGAAATGTAATCTTTCACAGCTGAGTGACTCTCAATACAAAAGCAAAGGCAGAGTGAAAACCCCAGCACTGCTATTAAAGATGCTCCCTATAAACAATTACTTGTCTTAATAGGGATTAATATAAGAAATAAGTATTGAAAGAAAGTGAAATTACTGCAAAGCCTGTCTTGCAGCTGCGATTTCTTTCTGCAAATAGAACTGTGAAGCTACTGACTGAGTCAGGGACTCTTCACCAAGCAGGTAATCAACAAAGTGAGAGTGCAGAAACAAGCTACACTGGTATCCATGGGAAGAAAACCTGTTTGTCTGTTGTTAATCATGAAGACTGCAAATTGATGCTGACATACAGAAAGCATATGCTGCAAGGGGTTTGGTGGCTTGTTAGCAATAGGAAGGTTACATAAGACTTCAAAGAAAGGACAAATGACTAGTGTGTGCAGGACACTAGAACAAATAAGAATAAGCCAGGTAGTAACTTTTATTTGGTGAATTTTAATGCCCAGTCAGTTCATTAGGAGCCACAACAATAGAGAACTAACTACTCAGAGATGCACTAGCATAATCAGCTAGATTAAATGCAACCTTGTGAACCACTAATAAGATTACATTTCAGTGAGCTAATCAACGCAAGATTGTGATTACATGTAGTTAAAATAGATTTTTAGAATAGAAATCAGGCCAGTCATTTGGATGGAATTAATAGTCTGCCTTTCCTCATTTTTACATTTCTTAAAATTCAAGCTCGGTGGTAATTGCTTTACAAAATCCTTTTTTTGTTATGTTCTATCTGTTTACTTGCCATTCACTGCAATAGTCTTGTTCAGCCGAGTGAAGTGATTAGTAGAAATCTTGTGCTTTGTTGTAATGTGTGGAAAAGTGACAATATCTGGGGAGATACTTGTCTCACTTTGCTACGAGGCAGCAGTCATATAAAGATGCTAATAATTGAGCAGCTCAGTCAAAGCTTTCTTTAAATGCTGAGTGTGGATCCTGCAATGTGCCCAACTCGATATTCTGGTGACAGTGCTGGCCTGCTCTGTTTCAGAGTCACCTCTGTCTCACCTGTCTTGAGACAGAGGCTATTCACCTCCCTCAGCTTCTCCACGGAGCCTAAGAGATTGGCTTTTTAGCCTGACATTTGCTCTGGACTCAGCCAGCAAGTCCCACCTAGCTGTGGGGTTTCCCTGAAGAACATGCACGTGGCCAGCATGGCACTGCCATCATAGATGCCACACGTGCCACCTGCTGCGGGAGCACATATGAGTCCTGAGCGTCTGGAATACACAAATACAGTCCATGTCATGCAGTACCAAATGCTTAGCAAGAATTGCTAGGTTATGTGATAACAGCTCATTTGAACAACCATAAAGGCCCACAGACATCATCTCCATTGCTACTCAATGGTCATGGTATTTGTGGCACCTCAATTCAGTGTTCATTTAAAATAAAAAATTAAATCTTCAACACCTTGAGCTAGAGCTCTGGGATGGAGAATATCCTGTTTCCCTCTGTCTTTTTTTGACCCATAAAATCATCTTTTTTTACCCAGTTCAATGCTCAACTATTTATTTCTATAGGCCAGAGCAGCCTCTGCTGCAATCTTCATTGAAAACTGATGCAAACAGTGCTGGATTTAATCCCATTCTCTTTATACCACTGCCCTATTTTTTTTTTTCCTTCACAAGACTTTGTTCCAATTTCCTTTGCATGGTTAATATCTCACTGAGCAGCAACAACTTTTACTTTATCATTATTCTATAATCTCCTAATATCCTTTTTAATATCCCCGTACTGCAAGCTGTATTATCCTTTTTCACTAAAATAAATAGCAATCAAATTATTATTACTACATTTTATAAAGATAAATTTATACATTTTATAAAGAGAATAAGCAGACAAATACAACTGAAATAAAATGTAAATGCTATTTTCAAGCAAATCAGTGTGAAATTCTTTCTGGCATCAGCCTGGTTTTCTCCATACTGCCAATCTCCTTGCTCCAACAGTTTAGGTTAGGAATCCTCTCCCTGTATACAGGTGGTCAAAGATTTTGTAATTGTTCCTAAAAAGCAGAAAAGTTTGCTCTGCTTCACATACAACAAAGGGAGTTACTGGGTTTTCAGGAAAACACAGAAGCTCAGTATCTATTGTGAGCAAAATCCACACTTTTCCATCTATACCGAGCGAGCCGCTTCATGGTGGAATCAAACACTGTCTGCAAGAGGCATATTCAGATCATTTTATTGTTCTCTTGTGAACTCTGCGTAATAACTGCAGAGGAAAATAGCACATTTACAGAAAATAATGGTGTTACATTGATGCTGTCTGCAGAGCTACGAAAGATCTGACAAAGGTTGAATAAGCCATTGAAATGCAATTTTTCTTTCATGTTATCAGTTCAAGAGGTAAATTGCACTTTGTTGGTTTTACATTTATGACATACCTTCTGCCTGGAAATGTAATTTGTTTAAGAGGTAGTTAACTTCTCTATTAAAACCAGAAATTTTAGTCTCTTACTTAAATGGATCTATTTACACGATACATTTACTTTCAAAGATGGACTTATTTCCTTACTTTTCACTTGCTCAAGAATTTTAGGCAGTTTTAGTCTCTGTCTAAAAATTATTTAAAGAGTCCTCTTTTTTTTTTTTAATGTATTTTTTCCAGACATGTGTTTTAATGTTAGACAGACCTCTATAACCTTTATTGCTTAGTCAAAGTACATTCAAAAAGGAAAATGCCAACGTTTTCCTGCATTCTCTTCCGTTTTTCAATCAATGATGAAACCCCCAGATAACTCCCTCCTGTTGATCAAACTACAACACAGTGATGATAGGGCACAGCTAGAGTACAAGAGCATATCAACAATTTTGGAAGCATGAAATGCAAAAAACCAAGGAAGGTCTGAGTCTGTACCCCAGCCTGTCTGCTTTTAATTTGAGCCATACAGAGTTTTGCCACTTATCATTGTCAGACCTGGCAGCTCAAATGCATAAGTTCATGCATTTAGACAAAATTACATCTTCAGAAAACTCAAGGGACCTGCTGTGGAGAAGTCTGGCCATGGCACAAATATGGAGAAGGCAACAAGCACTGGCGCTAAATCAGCTTGCTATTTTATTTCTTGCTTCTGAGTAATGGGAAGCAATCAAAAAAAGCACTTCTGTTTTTCCTTGGATGAAAAATGAATCAGGTATGACATCAGAACAGACATCATCAACACCAGCAGGGTCTGCTATCACAAGTTTATCATTGTCAGCACATGTGGCTGGCAGGTGTGTACAGTAGTGCTGGTGAAGCACAGGACAACAGTTTTCTACACAGAATCAGACCGCAACTACTTCTAGCCATACCCATATCTTTTTATTCCACTGTCGTCTTCTGAGCAAGTATTGGGAAATTTGTTTTTCTCAAAATGGCCCAGAAGAAGCAGATCACTCCTTCAAAGAGGAAGAGAAACAATTCTTCACAATTCTGCATCTACCAGTTCTATGAAGAATGGTTTATACATCAAATTTTTTTTTTTTTTAAACAGGTTACAAAGAAATCAGGTTAGAAGGTTTAGGCAAATTTGTCAGCTGTGCATTGCCTCATACTACTCTGTCTAGACATTTTTGTTTCCTTTTCTCCTCTGTACTTACTTTCTCTGAAATAAACCCTGGAGTGGAACTCCTCTATGTCTGCACAGAAGTTTTCTTTCTCAATGTTTTCCCTGTATTTTTGCTTAAAGTTTTACATGCCTGCAGGCAACCCATGAGGAAAAAAACTGAAAGAGTATAGCTTATTTAGCTAGCAAAATGAAAGCTAGAAGAGGGTGCAATTTTGCCTTAGGAATATCGTAGAATGGTACATTTTGCAAATGGAGAATGCTGTTTAAACTACTGGACTGCACTGGCAGCAAATCAAACAGGCAAATAAACCAGTTACAATGAATTTCACTTGCATATTTTGAGGGTTCAGTGCTGGGTCTGAGCTTCCAGAACAGTCTTCCAACACAAGTATGAGGGTAACCCACCAGAGTGGTATTAAAATAGAGTTTATTGCCACTGTGGTAAAAAATGGTTCATCCTGGAGAATTGTAACATCAAGTGACTGGAGGTTCTCTCCAGATCTATTAGCTCACATTACCAGTTGCCCAGTCCCTCCTCCTGGGCTGAAATTTCCTCTCATTCTACATGAAAATTCGTGCGTTCAAACAGAAAAGACAAAAGCCTCTGCACTTGCATTTCTCTGTGTGACCTTTGAGCACATGCACCAGCCACCTTAGTTACAAAGTGGAACTGGTGGTATCTCTTCAGTGTAGCAACACTTCTGTGTTCCCTAGGTCTGCTTTCCAAAAGATCAAGTGCATGAATTACACTAAAGTGCACAGACACAGGGTTTGTAATGCTGTTGTTTGTTATGCTGTTGTTGTTACCTTACAAATTCCTGTCTCACTCTGTGAGGCTCAGAACACCTGTGAGTCAGTTGCTTACAGAAGATAATTGGCTCCTGATTAACACTTACAGCTATCACACTCAATTTTATGTAATTTCACATTTCATCATTTTCCGAGTTTAGCCTGCTCTAATTCTTTCGGTAATGAATGAACAGCTTTGTCTCACCCTTAGCTCTGCTCAAGGGAAACATTGCCATGCTCTTCTGCTGCCTGTTTCTCAGACACATCCTGGGATGACTCTTGCTAGGGCTGTATTTCTCCAAGTACACAGACAAACAAAAACACCTTTTCTAACATATTTTCAATGAACTTCAAATTAAGGCAAGAGCAGCTCAAAACTATCAAGTGTTCTGAGGACACAGCAGGGGTTTGACTGAATATGTGTGAGGCAACTGGTGTTTGTATTTAATGGTGACTAACCCAGCAGAAAAAAAAAAGATGAGGTATGAGTCCAGAGTTATGCCTGTTTCTCATCTGATGGATGTTTCTTTTTTGTTCTGTATCCACCAGCCCAGCACTTTTCTGGCCTCTTAGATGTCACACATATATGTGAAATAGAAAGCTCTTGAAAAGAGCCACCTGTGAAAATACACCCTCCCATGAGATGGTCAGAAGGAAGAAGGAGCCCTTTTCTCTCTTCATCATCAAGCACTTCATCTGGCAGCAGTCGAACATGTATTTCAATTTTCTTTGAAGTTGTGTTACCTTTGGAATTCTGTAGCACTCCTAAACAGGATGTTTTGAAGATGACTGAAGGCCATGTATTTTGGTTGATGACTGGAACAGGCTGGAAAAGTCAAGTGTCAAATCAGGCCGAGACATAAATTGAGTTTGAATTTTTGCTTTTCACTGAGAACATATGTTTGGGGAGAAGCCCTGAGGCTAAGTCATGCCTTATCTTCAGATTTGCGTGCTTTTACATATTCAGGCAAATAAACCATAAACTTTCAAGGCAACAGGAATACCATTACTTTTGGACTAGAATATTCTCAGTTAGTTGGTACCTGAGGATACAGCTCAAGCTTAGTCTTTTGAGGGTACACTTACTTCTGCTTATTGTCTCACTGTCTTTTATGTGTTTTATTTTACATTGGTCATGATGTCCATCAACTTCCACATGAGTTAGCACAGTTCAACTGGTGGGTGATGATAAGTTGTGTAACTCTGTCACATCCAATCATACTTTACCCTTGATAATGGTAGCTGATGAATACTGACCTTGGAAGCCCTGTCCCTATTCACTGGCTCAAGGTAAACAACCTCTTCCTTTCACACTTTTTGTCAAAATCTTTCTGCCATGCTTCGCACACAAAGTATTTTGCTGCCTTCCTTGAAACAAGAACACCTTTGCTGCAAAGTTAGAATGACCTTGATTTTTTTTCCTGCTAAGATTACACTCCTTGCAGGTACTGCTTCCCTTTGAATGGTTTGTTCTGACTTCTGAAGTGATTTTACAAGGTCTTCTTTATCTCTTCATCCCAGACTAATTCATTATAAATGTCTACAGCCTGTCTCAGAAGTTGTCCGTGCTTGTACTACAGTGGCTTTCTCAGCTGCTGCTGCTGGTGCCATTGCAGTTTGCTGTATATCAGGCAGCTGTTTCACACCCTCCACACCCCAGGCAAGCTTTCTGCAGTGATCTGCTAAATATTGCTGACCACCAGGTTAGACTGGCTCCAGTTAATGTAAGTCATTTTTTGCTTGGCTCATTGCTGATACTTATTACAAAATAACATGGGTTAACTTCAGCAGAAACCTTTGGTCTGGTCACAAAGCCATAAAGTGAAACCTTGATAGGAGTGTGTTTTTCCTTTCATGCTGATAATCTCTCAGGTTGGACAGATGAGGTGGCAGGCACCCTTTAAAGGTGACACTTTAAAGAGCTGTCTGCAAATGTGCACTTCTATGGTCTAGGCAAGATAAATTACCCGCTTATTTAAAGGAAGCTATAAGCTTTTATTCTACCAATACATTTGAAATAAAAATGTTTCTGGTGGATAGACACCAACCCATTCATATTTACAGTGCCTCTGCATTAATGATACAGTTAATGTCACAGCTTTCTTGCAAATATTTCACAAAGTCCTTTGAGTTCCTTCTCTTCAATGGGGAAATATCCATGTAACCCTGTGCTAAACATTACAGCAAGAGAAATGAGTTAAGATTTCATGGCCTTAAGAGCCAGCTGCCAAAAGCAAATCATGGTGTGAACAAGCCTGCTCCCATTTCAGTGGCACTGGCAAACAAAGCCAAACCTCTCAAGGATCCTGTTTCTCTGTGTCAGCTAAGCTGACAAAAACTTTAATACAACCAATGTGATGGTGTGTCACCCAGTCTGATTGTGTTCTCCCCAAATTTGTTCAAGGTTGCCTCCCAAAGTAAGTATCCAGACAGGGGAAACATCCTGAATCTTAGATTCCCTAACAACACTGACAGCCTGAGTTATGTTTTCCAAAGGAGAGGGAATCAAGCTGGGCTGTGCAGTGACTCAGACATTTTCAGATGACTAGTCTTTGGCTGTACTTCAGAGGACACTTTCAGCCTACCTTAGTAAGCACAGCCATCAAAAGAGGCAGTCCTGCCCTTCTCCACAGTTGTTTGTTTGCACACTCACTCCTTGTGCTAGCACAAGCTTTTCTGTGCATATTTTGTGGCACTGAGCAGGCTGATAAACAAATCTTATTATTGGTTTTGGCAGGGCTATTTTTCAGCTCCCAGAGTCTTACCTGTCACCTGACTACACAAAGCCTCGCACTAGCCCAAGGCGAGGCAGGTTTGAGGCCAGAGAAATTACAGTCTTCCCAGCTGTGGTAATCTGCACAGGCTTTTTAAAGCCTGATAATCTACCAATTGTTCTTTGTCAGCAATGCTGTTTCTCCAAGTGAGGGTTGCAGGCCCTGCTCCAAACCCTGTGACACACCATGACACAGTCTTCCAATAATGTACATTTGGTCTTTGCGAAAGAAAATGACCACGAGTAAGTGATCTGACAACAGCGAAACACTGAGAGGCATGGGCCTATGAACAGCTCATATGGCAGTTTCTCAACACATTAAAATGAGATTTTTAAGATGAATGTATTTTCACAGAGTAGCCCTAACTGCTTTTTGTTCAGGCTGGTGCTTTTGTTCTTGAAACTTTACCTGGTAGGAGCCGCTTTTAGGAGACAACTGAAAAAAAGAAAGAGAAAAGGAGCTTTGTAGTCTCATTCCTGAACAGCTATTTTGTTCTGGTTTTGCTGTCTTTTCTGTTCCTTGGTGTTCCAGCAGTAAGAGAGCAAAAATTACTCTTAAGGTAAAGCTGTGAAATGAAAACAACTGAGAGGGCAAAATAGAAAACAGCAAGCGGTCTAGGAGAGCACATTTGGCTCTGCCCAGGGAACACAAGTCACCTGCCACTTTGCTAGGCTCACGATGACTGGGCAATTGAGCAGCCAAAACTGCCTGAATATGACTGGCTGTGACTACTGTTAAGAGCAGAAAGTGCCTTTCTGCGTGCAATCACTCTATCTTCTCCTGGAGGAGGTGGGATGCCTACATGCATGGATGCTTCAGTCACAGCCTGAGTGTCAGTAAAACCAAGAAATGACAAGGACATTGGTTACAGGGGGACCCTAGCAGATGGTTCAGACTGGATGACCAACTCCTACGTTTTAGGGACCTGACCTCTATGCTGTCTTAATACAAATACAAGACAGTACCAAACAGTAAATGTGTCTAATGAATTTAACTGCAGCTACTTGTAGCCTTACAAGCTTAAGCTGAAATAACGGGAGGCAACATTGTTTTGTTGAGTCTAGTGCCCAACTCCTTAAATGAATTAACTTGCTGAATAAACCACATGCAGATGCTTGGGTTTGGTGGTGGCATTTTTCCCTTTTTTTTTAAATAATTTTTTCCCTCAACTACTAAGCCTCTGTAACGTTTGGAGACAGATCATGAGAAGAGTGCCCTAGTGCAAGACAAGCTGTGATGTGCTGGTGACCTTCACCTGGCTCCCTGGAGCCTCCCTGAGCCTGTGATCATCCATTCACTTAGCAGATTCACTCTCCATCATGGGCAGGGTTCATCCCACTCACCTTTAATCATGAAGGTATCTTATAGAAGGCATTTTTCTTGTCTTCTCCTGTATGGAGAAAAAGAAGTAGCCTCCAATTAGTTATAACAACCAGAATTGTAAACAGAAATATATGACAGTGTAGTTGCAAATACTTAAAGCTCTTTTTATTCAGCAGAGGCTGTTTTGTAGTTACATATCTTTGAAATTTAATATTCCAGTTACTGATCAGTGCCTGGTATATAGTGAGTGCTTTCCAGTAGAGCCTAAGACTTGCAAGTTATGGAATGAGAAATAGTTTTGCTTTTTGTTACTTTTATACATTGAGTTCACTAACTGCCACTAAAATAATGCAGTACACATAGGAATTACAGTACTATGTAGATTTCTTGAAAAACCATGGCTCTTTCCTCACTGCTCCCTCTATGATTATTTTTATTTATATAACTAGATTTTTGATCACCAATATGACTTGTTTGTGCTTCCAGGCAATGAACAGATGTGTCTCTCTTTCAAGCAATAACATCATTCACAGATGATGGTTTCTTAGTTCATTCGAGGCTAGAACTAATCTCCTCCAAGAGTGTTTTTTTCTGTTTAGTTCTTCTCAATACAACTGTCTTCTGTTGTAGCCTTGTGCTTATACAAGCAGTCCAAATGGGTTTCCTTTGTTCTGATTTCCCAAGGGGTGTATGAAACACTGACCATTATTCTAAGCTTGTTATGCAGAGGGCACATTGAGCATTGTACTGACAGGTGTTTACAGGAGCTTCAGACAGGTTAAAAGAGAGAAGATTTGCTAATGTTGCACTTCCAGGAAATCCTTCACTTTACCAAATGTGAAGTTTTCTGGGGCGCACACCAATATTTTTTTAAATTATGGTTTACTTAATATAGTAAGTATCGATATAAAACTAATATAAGATATAAAAATACTACTATATTTTAAAAACTCATTGCTACTTGTTAATGAGACTTATCATGCTGATTTTCTAATTAGTGTAATTAATGGGCTCAAATTGAAGTGAAATTAACACCAAGAGCTTTCATACTACTCTTTATGTAGATAAAATCATTAGTCAATGTATAAATACATTTTACACCTGTAGTTGTGCTTCTAACAAGTAGTAACTTTACCCCACAAAGAGTTTTTCCTTCATTTTCAAAGATTAGACATTTTTTGCAAAATTAACCAGTTTGTTCAGTTACCGTATTTAAGCTCTTAATTCTCTTTTTTGTTTATTCACAATCTCAGGAGTGTTTGCTGGTTCTAGTGATTCGTTTAGACATCCCAAAGTTCGATTGATTTATTTATTTCAATATGCGAAAGTACTGGGCTGGGTTTTTTATCGTTTGTTTGTTCATCTTCTTATTTCTGAACAAAGAAAAAATATCCTGAGTCTTTTTGATAGTCAGAATGAGCCACCCACCCTTGTGAGACCAAGCATCTTGCAGTCAGATTGCCTCAATTCACTGGGGCTCTGTCTCTCTCTGTTGGTACAGTGTGCCATCATCTGTGATGCATGAGTAGAATGACATGATTTTTCTTAATTTCACTTAATTTCTTGTGTTATTTATGCCTTTTGATATGAAGGAAAAGATGACGTAGGTGAAAGCAAGGGATTTGTCCCAACGTTAAGCAGTGCTTCGCCAAGTGCATAAATGAGAGTTTATATACACTAGCTCCACTTTTCCCTACATTTTAAGGGAAAAACTAGATTTGGTGACACAGAAGGAATGTGGAGACCATCTTCAAAGCTGACAGGGGAAAAAGACCGGACAGCAAACCCAGCATCAGTTTTGAGCCCCAGACCGTCACTCCCTAGGCCAGAGCTAATCTCTGTAATCCTGCTTGGAAAGTTATCAGCGACATTTTAGTGGTATTTTTCCCCGGGCTGCCGGGATTGGAGAGGGACTCGCTGCTGGCAGAGCGGGGACAGCGGAGGGGAAGGGGCCCCGGCAGTGACCAGGGTGACAAAGGCGGGTGTAAGGGCTCCTCTCCCCGCCAGTCACCAGGTGGCGATGCACGGCCAGCGAAACCCAGCGCTCCCGGCAGCTTCCCCATGGGAGATGCTCCCTGCCCGGGAAACATCCCTGGGGCCGGCACCGCCCTCCCCCGAGCACTTCTGATGGGTAAATACCCGGGACAATGTCGGGCATTTCCCCCCTTAGCTCCCCTCTCCCAACTGCTGTATTCAGTGGGTAAATCTCTACTCACCACTCTGAGAGCTCGCAGATCCTGTTCAGAACGGTACAAGATTTATTCCTGACTTTTGTCTCTCACTTTATTTTCCCATCTATTTCTAAAACATAACCAGAAAAAAAATCACTACTAAATTCAGCAATGTTTCCCGCGGGCACCCTGTCTGAGTATTTGCACTGAGTATTTACAGATTCCCCGTGGGGGGAAGAGGAGGGGCAGACACTGATCTCTTCTCTCTGGTCATTGGTGGTGGGGCCTGAGGGAATGACATGAAGTTGTGTCAGGGGAGATTTAGGGTGGATATTAGGAAAAGGTTCTTCACCCAGAGGGTGGTTGGGCACTGGAACAGGGGCTCCCAAGGGAAGTGGTCACAGCACCAGCGTGACAGAGCTCAAGAAGCATTTGGACAATGCCCTCAGGCACATGGTGTGGCTCTTGGGGCTGTCCTGTGCAGGGCCAGGAGTTGGACTTGATGATCCTTGTGGCTCCCTTCCAACTCAGATATATTCTATGATTCTATGTAGTCCTTTGGGCCAGCTGAGATGTGGCAGCAAGAATATTCATGGCTATGAATTCCTTCGAAGCAAAGCTGCTGTTCCATTCAGTCATCTTGAAGTGACTTGCAACAATCGGAAATCTCCAGTGCTCTCAGATGAGCTGCTTAGATTGTGTGTTGGGCCACCCTGCCTACACCATAGTTAGACTTTCACTGTGTGTTTTAAAAGGTTCAATCACCTCAGATCATATTCCCTTAGGTTTGAAGACCTTTGAGAAATCAGCCTCTTTGAGAAAAAAGATATATGAATTAAAAAATATTAATGCAGATTCCACCTCTATCTTCTGAGGAAGCAATTAATTTTCTGAAGTCTAGCACTGAGGCTACTGTAGCTGTGTTATTACTAGTGTCCATTCTTTCCATCTACTTACAGCCCAACAACTATTTGCAATTCAGTGTGAACACTCAATCTGTTTCTTGGGAGGGAAGTGAGAAAAAATTTTCATAATATTTAAAAGAAAATATTATCTAAGTTAAATATGGGCCTTTTTTTCCCCTTGCATTCTGTAAGGCTCTGCAGTACTTTCATAATCATGAGCTGCCTTCAAAACCACATGACTGGTGAAATTTCAGTCTCAGAATGGAATATATTCTTTAGTCATCTCAGTTTTGCTGGATATAGCTCTTCAAAGAAAAATTCACAAAAGATGCACAATTCCTAAAACTACCCTGAAGTGGCTTAATATTAAGCACAGCTCTGCAAAAATGTTACCTACCAGTAGTAAACATTTGATTGAAAGGGCACATACAACTTTTACTGACCTCCCTGGCTTCTCACACCCTGTAATGAATACTTTGTAATGGCAAAGAAGAAGGAAAGAAATGAGAAGGGATGAGCTGCTCAGACAAAGAAAGTCAGAGAGAATTTCAGGGCGCCTCAGACATGATAACAAGACAAATGTAGGTAGGTTTATTTTGGCAGGAAGAAGCTGTGACTAATCATGCACAAAGGAAGCCTCTATAGAGTGGGAGTTTGAGGTGCAGGTAGGCAAAGAAAAGGACGTCACCAAGAGAAAGAACATTAACATGACAGAGAATTTATATTTTCAGTGTCTGTATGGGTCTCCCTTCATGATTTGTGTCAGTAGTATTTATTTCATCCACACGTTGCTATGATGGGAAACTTGTACCTACCCTGAAATCTGAGAGTTAAACGAAGAATGAGCAGATGCTCATTAGGTGCTGAGAGCTTAGATTTAAATGAAGAGGAAGAGGAGGAGGGAAACAAGCCCATTATCTGCCAAACCTACAAACAGAGCTGTATGCACAATTACAGCTCTACTTAAAAGCAAGCCCAAGCTGTTCTCTAGGTCAACATCAAATTAACTAGTAAGAATCCAGGAGTATGCGTGAACTCCTGAAGTCTATCCATGCCAGCACCTGGGACACCAGCAGGGACATCCAGCTCCTGGGTGCTGTAAATGCCATCATGGAGCATAAAAACACAGACCACAGCAACATTTTACCTCCTCAAGTTGTGATCCCCCGTGTAGGTCTTTAAATAAATTAGTTTCTGTCTTGGAAGTAGAAATTTGCTTGCCAAATGCACTATACTCTTATATACTGTGCAGAGGATGAAAATTCCCAAGTTTATTTTACCTTGAAGAAATGAGTTTCATATGCCTAAACAAAAGCAGGAGTCACCACAAAAAGTTCAAAAACCTGTCTGTTGGCAGGGTTTTCTTGTTTGGTTGTGGTTTTTTTTGTTTTTGTTTGTTCTGTGGTTTTTTTTCCTGCAACTGAACAAGCTGTCATTCTTTTAAGAGCAACTGGACTTAAAACCAAGACCAAGACCAACTTAAAACCAAGCTGTACATTGGCCTAGTGATATTGCAATATCAAAGCAGCTGGCCTGGTGCATAACCAGCTAAAGGCAATTTTTCTCTAGGTCACCTGTGTAGACCACTAGGAAGATGCTTCCAGGGCCTGGAAATCCCAGAAGTGGTGAAGACAGCTTATTTTTGTGAGGCTCATCTGCATCTCACGAACACCCATGTCACAATCCATTCTTGGTGCAACCTGAGAACCAACCCCAGATTTTCAGCATTCCCATAGCTGAAATATTACAGAAATGGCCAGAGTGGGCCTGAATGGAGGGGGGAGGGAGGGGAGGAAAGTTCACAAGTGTTAAATAACTGTTGAGAATTAGCTGAATACTGCATTTTTTAAAAATAAACCAGAGCTGACCTTTTAAGAACTCTCTGGAGGGATTTCAGCTCAAAGAAGCAGCTTGAAAAGATAAAGAATAAGTAAAAGTGTCCCAGGAGAGAGAAGAAAGTATTTATTCTTTTCAGAGCAATTGGAAACCACCAGCCAGGTAACTGTTGCAAAGATAAAACCAGATACCACGTGATGAACATCAGAGAAGGACACACCACTGAAATGGTGACTGTATATAAAGAACATTCCCCTGGAAATTATTGATTAGTTTTTTGGCAATGTCTGTTCTGCATTGATTGCTTAGAAGCATAAGCCAAGCTCATCTGGGAAAGCATACACAGGTGAGACCACGAACGTAAGTCAGGAGTAGGTGTTCAGGTCTCTCCCTAGATTATATCAGGCTCATCAGATTTTCTACGGGAAGACTGTTTCTTCATTTGTGTCTAGAATCAAAATGAAAAATACGCGAAGATTAAGGTAACAAATATGTCTTTAACCTGAGCTATGAAATAACAAATGTGTGAAAGACATGGTTGCAGGTTAAATCAATCTGAAGCAGGCTTGCTAGCTGGCTTACAAACATTGTAGTCTGAAAAAAATATATATTCAAGCATCATCATCTGAAGAAAGAGAATATCCAGTAGTTTTACAGTGTGGAGTCAGTAAAATTCATATCCTTAAGACTCTGATTTTACCTTGAAATTTCTGAAAGTGTATGAACGTGCCCCAAATTATTCAGAGCTCAGTCCCATGGCATTTGCAGGACTTTTCTTGACACCAACAGAGATCAGTACTGTTATATCTCTGAATCTTATTGCGTAGTGTAAATTCAACTTGGCTCTGTAGCCAGATTCTTAACACACACACACACAAAAAACATTAAGTTCAGAGACACATGAATATATCCTGAGGCTTACAGACATATTCCTCAGATGCAAAATTAAGGAAAAAAAAAAAGAAAGAAAGAAAAAAGAAACTAAAACTCTGCAGTTCTCATATATCTGTAATTTTCAACAGAAAATTTGAATGGGGATCACCCCTCCCTGCTGGCCAATTTCTAAGAAAGAATCCGTGTAATTGTGTGGCTGCTACACTCCATATTGTATGTATTTAAATTAAAGTAGGAAAGCCTGTAAGTTATAATCCAAGCCAACTATTAGTCTAATCAGTCTATCGTGCTTATTGTAACTCAGTAATGAGTTGCTGGAAAGATCTCTCTACGCAGTATGGAACGGCCTGGAAAAGATCCAGTCACTTTACACATCTGAGAATGTCACCAGGAAGAGAGGAATTAGATGTACAATGCTATTATAAGAAAATGTTCATATCATTTCCAATTTTTTTTTACCACCATCTACAACACACAAAGGTGAATAATTTGCAGTGAGAATACAGAGGCTGTGAGTAGTAACATTTACCTCAGGAATATTTTCGTCAGATACCTGCAGCCTAGCTATGGAAAGGACAACCCAAATCAAATCATTCTTCAAAATTACCTTTTAAATCAAAGTCAACCCTTCCAGGCATGACTTTGAACTATTCAGAGTCAATACTACTATGTCATGTTTGGAGGTAACTGGTTTGTTTTACAAATCTCTCTGCAAACAAAATGCTGGGCCCGATATGTCTAAGACTGTGTAAACATTCCCCATTTGTGGCACCCATATTCTGTTCCAATCTAAATAATTTAAAATGCTGTGTGCAGAAACCTTACATCAAGTAATGCAGAATGTAAGTCTGACATTTCACTCTTGTCCAGTTATTCTGAGATTCTGATTTCCTGAATACTCTTCTGGGTTCCTGGGTACCTAGTTAATGAATTGAAGGTTCAGAACCTGACCACTCTGCTCCAGCCTCTAGAGCAATAACATCCTCAAAGAGCTTGACACAGGGCACTTAGAAATGCCAGTGTTCCCAGGAGAGAGCTGGGATGGAGGAGCTGGGAGTTTTGGGCTGCTCTGAAGTGATTTGTACAGCAGGGATACCCAGGGGACAGAACACTGGTAACTCCCCTGCTGCTTCACAGACCTCGTGGCTAACAACAGGAATATTATGGTCCTCTGGAGCAGCTGCTGAGGAAAATATTTTGTTTCAAATATATTGCATTCAGGTGCTTCTGAAATAAAATGTTCTTTGATTTCTGGTTCACAGATTTCTGCTTGAAAGAGAAGAAATCAAATTAAAATAATCAAATAATGTCTCATAAACAGCAGACCCTGGCTGTTCAGTGATCTCCGTGTGGTACTGTTCTCTAGAATGAAAGTTTATTTGAGGACAGTTCTCACTGCTTTTCTGCAAAAACAATAACATGTATGCTGGGTATCACAGCTTGCTTTAGCTCCAAAACAGGATGAAATAACTGCAGCCTTAACATCTGCACAAGAAAGAACCATACACAATTTTGCCAAAATCAATCAATGGAGGAATCTTTAAAACAATGTATGAAGTGGGAATAGAAAGAACTCCAGCTCTGATCCATCACTGTTTTCACTCAAATAACGTATTAATTTAAAAAAACACCTCCTGCAGCAATCTTTAGCAAAGCAAAGGAGGAAGAGAACGAATTTACATCAATGGGTGCTAGTTTTCCCTTAAGAAGAGGCTGGTTTGGTAAACCTCTGCAAAGATCACCAAGAAGCACGCTGCTGCTTTCCTTGCTTTTTCTGAATCATGCCCTATCCCTGAAGAATTTCAGCTTCCTGCTCAGTTGCACCTCAATGAAGACTGGCACCACAGAAGCAAAGGTGACTGGGGAATTGTGTTGCTTCCTGTGTTCCCCAAGCAGCAGCTGCAAGCCTGCTGGTGGACATCCTCTCTATCCAAGTGATGGCTAAAGTAAATATTATTTTGCTTTTGTTGTTTAAAGCACAAGTTCTGAGAATGGAGTCAAGAAGGCATCCAGAGCAGAGCTCCTCCCTCTCCCACCAGCCCTGGCACTCATTTATTTTTTTTGCTCTCTGGGCAGCTTAGTGGGCTAACATTCATCCTCTGAACAGCAGCTGTACAGTGGAAATACTTTACCAAAGGCTGGCAAAGCAACTTCTGTTTCAGAGAGGACACAGTGAGGCAGCATGATTTTCATTTACTGTCCTCTTCGGCACTTTCCAGCAGCTCTGCAAAACTACTCTCATCAGCAGGTAGAATTTGGCCAGTTGCAACACCATGGCACCAGTGCCTCTAAAGAACTGAAAAACAACCCATTCCCTGGAATATGCCCAGTTTTTTCCAGATGTATTTAAGGTATAAGATAGGTAGGGCTCTTAACCAAAGGCTAGCTTTGGTCAGTTCAGCGTGTAGAACACTACTTTATCAGAAAATACTCCAGAGGTCCTGGGAAGTTGGATTGCAGCCACTTAAACAATTTCCAGGATGGTGTCAGTCAGTGCAGACAACACAGACAACACAATTATGCACTGAGCCTAAGCAGAGTCCAAGGCTGGGCTGGCCTCTGAAATCATAAAACCAAATTAAAAACAAAACCAGTGACAAACGCAGAATGGCAGCTCTTCTTCTGCATCCCGTGGATACCACTGTCCCATCTCCTGTTTAACTGAAAACTGAAAGAGTAAGAAAGAAACCCTGAAAATCCAGACCTCAAAGTCTCAAAGTTTAGGCTGACTAAATGGGTGGAAAGAGTGGGACTGGGAAATGGCCCTTCTCATGAAATGGCTGAGACTGCCCCAATACACTCCGTGGTGCTCAATCTCTCCCTACCAGACGTGAACTCCTGCAGCCTAGGAAAGGATAGCACACTCTTCCTGTAGTCAGCAAGAGAACAGCTTCCTACTGCTTATACTCAGCAAACAGCCTTCCTGATGAGCACCCTGACTGCCTGACACCAGTCTGTTCTCTAGAGAAGGTTTCGATAGTACAGTGCCCCCAAACAAACAATTACAAGTGACTAGAGAGGGTGTGTGTTGCAACATCAGTAATCGCTCAGAGATACTGGAGCCAGTGAGTGCTGCTGGGATGTAGCACCCTTGTGGCTAGGAGGTGCCTGGACCCCTAAGCAAGAGGTCAATTCCAGCAGGAACATCACCCAGTGCCTTTGGTGATGATTTCCTCCATATTTCCACGGCAATCTGGACATGTTATTTTGAGTACTGATACAACAAAGTACTAAATGAAATATTCATTTCCAATTGCTTTAGAAAATTAGCTCCATAGGCATCTTTGGCATGATTTACTAGATCCATTAAAACTCTAGTAAACACTTGTTAAATTATATAAATTAGATGTAAGGAGAGAAGTTGCAAATGCATTTTTTCTCAGCCTTGCCTCCTTGTTGGCGCAGGTGTCTGTGGACTGTGACTCATCAATTCTGTTTTGGGGTTGGACTTACTTTTAAGCCCAGAAGCACACTTACATTAAATAAACAACTTTGCGATGCATTTACTCCAGATTTTCCAAGAAAAATTAATCCTGGCAATTCAAGTTACCCTGGCTGCCAGATAGCCTACAAAATGTTTTTCTCTAAAGCCTTTGCACAGCTGAGAGTGGTCTTTGGGCTTATTTACTTCATTACAAAAGGCAGAGAGGGAAACTGGTAATATCACTCTCACCTTAAAATGTTTCTGAGAAAGAGTTACTAATAATTTAAAGAAAATGAATCAAAGCAGACATTTCTTTCATATGTTAATCTCTAAGCAGTAGCTGAAAGGCTGGAATTTACAGAAGAACATAAACATTCTGCCTATGTTTCAACTTGCTTGCTGAATCTTTACTTACCAACATTGTGGGATACAAAGGAGGTTTAGGCTGGGGTATATTTCTCCCATTTCATTATTCCTATTAGTAGTTTAATTGAACATCTGGCTCCAATATAATTACAATAGTCTTTGCTAAGATGTTTGCAATTTGTAATATTGCAAGGAGAGAAGATGGAACCAGCAGCTTGCTGCAATGGGTGAAGTGAAAAATCACCAGACACATAACTTCTAGGGAAAATTAAGGAACCTTAATATGACACTGCTCTTGTGAACTAAGGCAAATACCGCAGACAAAGAAAATTGTGAATTTGAGAAAGAAAGCTCTTGGTTGGGAAAAAAAAGATAAGAAATTCAGTTTTCAATAGAATGAATAACACTGTAAACTGCAGCAGGCTTGTCACTATGAAAGAAGCAGCAAGTGTGTTTAATTAAAAATGCTGCTTTTTCATGTAAGAACGTTCAGTCTGGGCTGTGTCAACATGCTGCCTGCCTAATCTGAGTATAAAGAGAGCTGGTAGCAGTGAGATAAAATACAGCCAAGGCAATGGTTGGGTTGGGATTTTTTTTTCTTTCTTTTTCTTTTCTCTCTCCCTCGTGGATTTTTTTTTTTTAAATTCTCAGGCATTAAGCAGCCTCATGCTCTTTTTCAGATCCATAGCAAATTGGATCATTCATTTAGGAACTGTAAAATGCCAGAAAATGAATCTAGACGACAGAGGGAGCAAAGACATTCCTCTTGAATATTGAGATATGTTGGACACTAGAAGTTTTGGAGTGCTCTTGGCCCAAAGACCTGTGAACTTTTTCCAATTTATCGCAAACAGTATTTGAAGAATTGGAAAGGAGGATAAAAACCCAGTAAGGCTCTCACATGCAGCAGGTACACTGAATGTTTTCCTGATCTGCAGGGGAAGCAAATTTCTATGTCATATCCAAGACTCTTACTAAACTTTAAAGCCATTTGGAGGAAAACAGGACATCACCTGAAGGTCTTTGTCAAACGTTGGAATGGACTCTGATGAGCTTTGGCTCAGAGTAAGAGGATCCTCACTGTACAGAGTACAGCCAAACATGGAATCAGTCAGACTAGGAGAAAAAAAAACAAAGGCGGATTAAATTCCAGAACTTGCACACACACCTCCAGCATATTTTGACATACCTTCTCATCATTTGGGAATTGTCCAAGAAACCTGAAGAGTATAAAAATCAGTCAAGCTCTATTCATTTAGCACCTTTTAAATTTCTCTAGTTGGTACATTTGCATGCCAATGATGCTACAAACAGTTTTCAAGCTATAGTTACTGTTAGGAAATAACGAGAAAGATTTGGATTGTTTGCAAATTATAGCATTCCTGTTCTGCAAATTTAAGATTATATTTTTAGTACTATGATCTAGTTTCTTTTCTGCATGTACTAGCTTGTTAGGAATAAAAAAGCTAAAGTGAAAAATCGTATTAATACAAGCATGAGAGACTTCAATTCTCAAATGCAATTACAGCAACTCAAAGCTGAAGAGCTGGAGCAGAGCAAATTAACTGGTGTAAGTACTAATACTTTTTCACCTTTTACACACACACAAAAAAAGAAAAGTTGAGGAGAAGAAGTTTTGAAACCCCTGTTCAGTCTCCAGCGAACCACAGTGTGATTAGTCTGTATTTGTTGGTGTGTGATATGACCTCAAGTCAGGAGCAGCCCAATGTCCTCAGAGACCAGAGGCTTCCAGTGGCAACAGAATCAATAGGCAGTGCAAAGCCACGTATACATTAATATTACAGGTTCTTAAATCTAAGATTTAAAAAGTAATCTTTTTGGTGACCAAAAGACAGAGAAAACTGCTAAAACATATATATTTTCATCTGCAAAAATATTCTCAATTTAAAATTACAGAATACTTCCTCCCTCAGTCCCCCCCTGCAAATTAAGGCCACCTATTGCTAACCCTACTGTGTCCCTAGGTTTTTTTCCTGCCAATATTTTCTCCCTGACAACTTCTGTCAAAGGACTACTGAAGCAAACAATACAGGCATACAAAAAAAGTGACAGAACCAAGTGTCCAGCTGACAAAGAGTTTAATTTTCTTTCTGCTCCTAAACAGAATGGAGTGAACTTTCTCAAGCAGATGTAGTTTAAACAAATAAACATACATTCATTTATTGTTCGACTATCAAGCAACAGCGTTCATTTGTACCTGTTTTCAGGAAAAGCAAGAAATGACCTGATTTCTTCAAACTCATATGAGTAGTGTAAAAAGTTATACCTGGGGATAACACACAGGAAAGAAATTAACAAAAATATGATCAACATTAATTTTGGCGTTCACAGTTAGTGATTTTTCTCATCCCAAAATTCAAAAAGAAAAAAAAGAAGATGACCTAGGGAAATCAAGTTAACATCAGTCCCAAGTAAAATCATGGGGAAATGAAGATTCCACTGACAGTTAGTAAAGAATGTAATTAACACCATGAATAAGGTTTTATGGAAAACTTCCTTGAGGATCTATGGTTTGTTTGTTTAATGAAGAAGACTACAGGTACATAGTGTAGTGTAATACAGTATACATCAATCTTGCTGAAGTGCTCAGTTAATCTTTGCAGTGTGTTCTGCTAAAAACTGGCTCAAATAAATGGATTTGAATTGACAGACTGACAGACACAAATTGATTGAACAACCATAATTGAAATGACATTGTTTCTAGAGATTTTTTTTGCATTGAAATACATTAGATCTGATACAACTCAATTGTTTTCACTAGTGATCCAGAAGTACTTTTAAAAACTCTGATGATCGAATTTTCAGATGACAAAGGTGAGTAGAATGAAAATATTGAGACAGACAAGCAGTCATAGAGAATGACAGAGACAACATTTTCATTTTAATAGGTTTCAGTGCAAAGCACTGTATCTAAACACACGGACTATGGAACAAGCTTAGAAGATGGCAATATCCACCCTGGTGCAGCAACTCAGGGAAGGCTCTGCCACAACATGCAGAAATCCCTCCCTGAGGTCTCAGTGTCATAGTTTAATAGAAAAACATGTCCTGCAGCTGAAAGAAGACCATATGACAATGAAATTGAGCTAAGTATCACTAGTTCCCTTGCAAAGATTAAAAAAAGATGCAGAAAAGAGTTTTCACAAAGATCTGAGAAACAAAGAATACACCTGGCAATTGAAAGGCTTAAAAAAGAATATCTGTTTGGTGATTTTAAAAACGAAGACTGAAAGATGTGATTACAAAGTACAAGTAATTCCCTGGAGGGGAAACAAGAAGGTCCTGAAGTGCTTTTTAATCTAGCAAAGAAAAGAGTAACTTGGATTGCTTGATGGAACCTGAAGCCAGAGAAATTAAAACTAGGAGTAAAATACAGTTTTTCATCATGACAGAAATCAATCACTGAAGCTCTTTGTGAATGAAAGCAAACAAGTCTCCCTCCCTGGATGCCTTAATCCAGACTGGGTGCCCTTCAGGAGCACACACGAATGTAGCAGAGCATTAAGCTCAAACAGCGGTGAATGCAGTGGCATAGCCTGAATCACAGCCAGGGTAGTACAGGAAGGGCTCTTGTCACTGTCCAGATTCTGAGAAGAGGCCCAGGTTCAGCTCCAGGAGTAGGGACCATCCTTACGCCTGCTGATGATGGACTGGGGCACAGATTTTATTTTCCCCTGTGACCTGGACCCTGCCCACAGTTCCCTGCCAGCAGCAATCACTCAGAACTTTGGAGAGCAGAGTCACGTTCCCACGCAGAGCAGGGCTGTGCATGTTTGTCCTGCCTGTGAGGTCTTCCTCCCCCTGGCACCAAAAAGGACAAAAAATCGGATGGCTGCTCACATTATGAGTTCAGCTGGGCATGGCTTTCTCTGGGACCATGGTGGTTCAGGCCCAGGAGGACCTCAGAGCTGCCATTTGACTTCAAGGGCCTGAAAACCTTCTTACGTAGAACTCCAGTGCTTCATAAGCACAGAACAAAAGGCAGCATCCCTTACCCCCAGAAATTAAATAGCACAGAGGCAAATTTATTGGCAAGTGGAAATAAGCATTTGCATATTGCTGTGGCATTCACATGGGTCTGCTGCAGATGCCAATTAAAACAGCAAAACAGGTAACAAATCAAACATTGCATGGGAAAAGGGTAATCATGACAGCAGAAACCCTGCTGCATTTCTCAAGGTGAGCAAGAAAAGAGGAACTGTGCAGACACAAAGGTCCCTGAAACAAAGCCCGGTATGTGTGCGGCTCACAGCATTAATGATTCTGGCTTCTGGGAAGGTCTGGCATCTTCTGCAAGAGTAGCAATACCCAGCTGGACAAGGATCAACTCTGACAGCAACGGCAGCACCTCTTACAGATGGAAATGGTGAATGCTGAGAGGAGGTTCATGGATTAAATGCATTTAGATTAACCTGCCCCGCACCGCTTCTTATTTCTGGAACTCCACCCCCTTGGCTAATCCCTTCTCGGCAAGGTTTCCCTGCATTGTTCACCGGGGGAAGGTGCCGGAGCTAGATCTGATCCTGACTAAACAGAGTCTTAGCAAAAGTATAGTGAGAGTCTTCAGGGTCAGCTCTTAGCCACTGGCTCCAGTCCTGGCCTGGCAGCAAGCAGAGCAGTCTAGGCTTGTTCTAACCTGTGACAATCAAGTAGGACCACTAAAGGAGCACTGACCAGCAGAGATTTGACATCTGTATGAAACATTTTCCCATCCCACTCTTACTCATCCTTCTAACATGCCTCCTCCTTGGAGTCCTACACTAGTAGGGGTATGCTGGTGGTGCTCCAAGGGCCCATCCTCATGAATAAAAAGGATAAGCAGAGGGCTCAGGCATGAATACATTTTGCTTTTTCAGGAATCCTGCCTGAGAAGCAATGGCCTCTTTCCCCTTCCATGGACAAATTTCACTGTGAAAATTTGCCTGCAGCATAGGAAAAGATTGGGAAAGCTGTAGCCTCTGAAGCAAACTCAATTTTTGGTCAGCAGTTTTTTGCTAATGCAACAATTCTTCCTATCATGCCATGCATTCCAGTGGGATTTTGTAGCCTCTCTATACAAGCTGCAGAACAGAAAAAAATACTCTTGCCACCTGATTCTACTGAAAAAGCCACCAAAAGATAAGAGGCCAACAAACTCCTTACCCTGGAAAGTAAGAATATTTGTAAATTCTTGTTTAATATCTATCCTCTTTTGTTTCACAAAGACTCAAGTTGTTATCCACTTCAGGCACAAAGAATACATTCTGTAGGCAGTAGAAAAAAGCTGCTGTATTGTAAATAGGGCACCACAAAATGCCTCCCAAACACCTAGCTCTAGCCTTCATCCATGTCAGTGAGGTTAGCAGGGCAGCACCGTGTCAGGTTTGTCTGGAATAATGTTTGGAGATGCCTTATGCCATCTCTCCCCATCTGTGACAGCCACTTAGGGCAAGCACAATGTTGTCCACGCTCATTTCTGGGCCCAGACATGGAATGTGGAAAGAAACTACCCAAAGAAACCACTCCTGGAGATAGCTAGACCCTGAGCTGTTTGCTTCCCGATCTCTGCATGAGAACATCCCTTCTCCATACATATGATTGCATACGATTCAGTGAGAGCCCCAAATGTGACAGGCTCACCGACACCAGCCCAAAGCCAAATCCAGGCCTATGTCAGAACTGAAGTATCAAGTGGATTTGAGGCCTTTCCATAAATGTCCCATGAACACATTTTTCACAATCTGAAGTATGAGGAACCTTAACCAGGCAACAACTATCCAGAGTGCCAGGCAGAGAGCAGGAATGCTCATCAGCAGGCAGGTCACAAGCAACTCCAAGGGAGGCATCACCAAGCTCTGTAACAGCTCCCTATCCTCAGAGACACACTGAGCATCCAGCTTCCCAGGAGAGAGACAAACCCTTGAGTTCCTGAAGAAAAGCTCTGCAGATATGTTTACACATGACATTTAATATATTACATCAAATCCTTTGAGCTTCAATACATGAAACCAGGGGATCATGAACTTATTGAACATATCCCTTTACTGTGCACACAAACTGTACAGCACCAAGCACAAGAGAATTTTGAAACCTGATTAGGCTGAAACTCATACACACTGCCACCCAACAATTAATAAAATTATTAACACTAAGAATTAAAACATAAGCTGACCATGTTGCTATGGAAATGTTGAATACGGAAAATACGCCCCCCTGAACAGCAGCCAGTAACTGGGAACAGCATAAAGGAAATGAACCTAAAATTAATTACTAAAACAAAGAGGATTTCTTCAAAAATGGAAGGAAGAAACTCTTGCTTGATCAGGCATCAGGAAAAACAGGTGCATCAGTATTTGCACTGATCTTTACCTGCAATAATATTTCCAATAGCATAGCTACAAAACGGATGGGAAGAAGAAAAATGAAGCAAACAAACAGAAGGTGGATAAATACAGTTATTAATCTAAAATCTTTTAAAAGCACAAGCTTTCTGTCTTACAAGAAATAATGTTGCTCCCATTTCTGGTTTGAAAATGAAAGCTCTACTACAATACATCAAGATAAACAATTTAAGTGCCAAAGGACAAAAAAAGTGCTGTTCTTCACTGAAAATTTATACACCAACCAAGGCAGGGATGCATCTAGATGAGAAAGATCATCTGTGGACTTCCTTTCAACAGCACATCACCATCTGGTAACTTCAAATCAGAGTGTATATCCCTGTGCCTGAGTCTGCATTTCTCTTACACCTAAGGGAGGGCAGCAGCTTCCCCCAGCTCCTGAGCCTTTCCAAACTCTGTGGCCGATTCCAGCTGGTAGAAACACTTGAGTTGGTAACAGAGTAGTCACAGTGCCTCTATGGATCAGAGAAGGAGCAAAGTTAAACAATTTGTGGATAAACTCAATAGAAGGGTAATGGAGAGGCCCAGGAAATGACAGTGCTTATTCAGAAAGGCAGTGAGCAAGAGGGGACAGAAATGTTTGTGCTTTTCTTTCCTCACAAAGCAGTCCATCTCCTGAGAGGTTTGCTTTCATCTGCTGACAGAAACCTGCATCCACAATTTCTCACAGAATTGCCTTCCCTGAAGTTCTTCTCCTGTGCTCATACCTAAGAGATCTCTGCTGGTTTCTGTGCTATTCTATTCTCACAGCTACTGGAAATTTCCTCACATGTACTGGGGGTTATTCCCCAGCAGAGGTGATTAATTTTTCACACACAAAACCTTCTGGTGTTCTTGAAGGCATTTGTTCTTTGTCCTCATATGTTCTTGTGCTGATTTTCCCTCAAAATTATGGCTGAGAATGTAATCCAGTCATTTTTCTAGTGGAAAAACCTGACCTATAGGGACAAAGATATAACTATGTTATCTCAATCCTAGCCAGCACACTGCCTTTTGAAATACTGATATATCACTGCTTGAAGACACATTTCTGAGGTGGATTTCCTCTTCAGCATGAGGAAGCAGTGGAGATATTTCCCCACCTTGAAACACACGTTTGGTCACAGGTACCTCCACTCAAAGCAGTGGATTTAAAACCTCCACTCTTTCTGGATTGCCCTGGTCAGCACCAGATGTCACAGAACAGATGCAGAGCAGAGGAGCAGGTTGGTCATAGAGATTTAAAGGGTAGAGAGCAGGAAAGCACACACATAAGCAACATCTATACACCAACTCCTCATCTTGCCCTGGGTAGAAGACTGGTGCACACAGCCAAGAGCTGTGCAAGCCCCCATGTGAGCAGCTTGATTATAAAAACAGATGCCTAATGAATTACATACATCTCTATTCACATCCCAGTAACAATTTGTACTTTTCTTTCCCCACGGACAGTACACAGAAATACATTAATAATAATTTAAATGCCAGAGGATATGGAAATTTTTCAGTAGAATAAAGCACAAGAAACACAGACTTTAGAATAGAAAACATTTCCACAACGGGTAGGGAAAAACAATGGATTATTAAAAGTGACTTGTCATCTTTCATTTAAAGACACTGCCATCAATAAAACAGTTCTTTGCCTTGCTTCAAGTTTCCTTAGGGGCAGACTCCATCACTTCACGCTGGGCTTTGAGTTGTGTCTGAAGCACTAAAAGAAGATCGAAGTGTTACCTGGAGTAAAATAAACAAATTGCAGTATGAAGCCTGGTGGGTATCTAAATGCTGTCAGAACCTTTGAAAAATGTTATGCTATATTAGAAGAGTTGTAGGCAGGTCTGCTTCTCATTTCATTGCTCTGAGTTGTCTAAGAATTTAAGGGTCATTGACTAAGAATATTTTTTCACCCAGGACCAAACAAGGAAGCACTCACTGGTGGTGATTATTGAGCACAGAACAAAAGGTCATTCTTGTCTTCATAGAAGAACTCGAGCACTTCCAAAATGAGTGAAGCTGAGCATCATGAACAAACTGCTGATAAATGACTGAATCCTAAAAAAGAAAAAGAAAAAACAGCCTACTGTGAAATATATGTTTTTAAAGAGAAAAGAAAGGAAGAGACTGACGACTGATGCTACTATTCCACACATTTCAAATTATTAAGATCTCTCTCATGAAAAACAACACTAGAGAAAAACAGATCCAGAAAGAAGAAATACCAGCAACCAAGACAGAACATCACATGAGCTGAAGAGGCAAGTAGGAGCATCATGCCAGTGCTCTGAGCAGCAGACTCTGCTCCACAGAGGCTTTGTCTGGAAAGCTGATTTACCATTTATACTTTATAGGCAGTGTTCCAATGGTGGGGCTAATCATATTGTGCTTTGCTTCTAATATTTTCAGGATGCCACACAGGTTGTAAATGTAATACAGTGACTGGTAGCTTGTGAAAAGGCTGTAAACCTGAGCTGTAAAGATAGAAGACGTTTGTTTCCATCTTTTCTAAACTGAATTCCAGCCCAGGCATTGTTGAGAAGTGGATACAACACTAAGAAATCTGTATTGTATTGACAAGGCAATAACCAGAATTGAGTTCTTTTACTGAACTGGAACCCAATTTGGACCCAAGACATCAAATGCCCTGTCAGCAAATTTTCAATTGTGAAGCATTAAAAGGCAAATTTTTATTGCAACTCTCTAGCCCCTGCACCTGCTCTAGATAGAAACAAACGTGTTTGTTGAAACTGATAAAAATGTATAAAGGGGGAGGAGAACAACAGTGCACCCATAAACAGCATCTGTCTTCAGAAGGGAGACATAAAAAGCTGAGGAAGAAATAATGAATTTTATGGAGGCAATGAGAAAACAAAGATAATTAAAACCAAAACTGAAACTCTTTACCATTATTACGCCCATATAATAGCTTCCCTGCAGGAAAATAAAGGAACTATCATCTGAATATCCATGTATGGGGGAAGAAACTTCTCTTAGCACCAGAAATAAGTGACAAATGTTTTTTGGTTTTGGGTTATTTTTCAAAATTCAGATGAGCATCAAAGAGACTTGACCTCAGCTCCTGCAATGCTAGAAACATTCTGGTGCCATCGATCTCCTAAAGAGTCACTAACGAAATATTATGGTGGCAATACCCTGTATGGTATTTCAGCAGTTCCTCCTAGTTAGACTGAAAAGCATAAGGACTTCCAAATATTCTGAGTCCTTGCAAAAGGACTAGTTGCAGTTTTGTGGAAACTGTGTTTATTGAATGCGTCTTTCCTGTTACTTTTGCAGAATGAGTAATGCCATTTGTAACACCAAGTTAAGCCAAGCTCATCTGGGTCAGCTGAGAAGTGAACACCTTCTAGCCAAGAGCAGGTAAAGGGATGACAAAACCTGCTTGCCTGCTGTGAGCAGAGCACTGAGCCTCACAAACGAGCTGCCCACCGCTCTGAGAGAGGCAGGGTCACTGTCACCTTCACTGCCCCAGCAGCTTCTCTCTGACTGTGCTGCCCAATCTTCAAGTAAGGTGGTATTCTCACTTCTGTACAGAGGGAAACATTGGCCTTGTCTATCTGTTCAGCTAAGCCAGGAACTGTATCACTTAATTTCAGTTTTATTAATCCTTTCCTACAAGTGCTTGTAAGTGGAAACATTGCCTGGCCCATGCAGCAATGGCACTTCTCCAGCTCTCCCACCACTGAGCTCCCAATACTCACTACCCACCTCAAAACTTCCCCTCCAGTGATATAACTGTGTGTGGTGCAGAGATGAAGCTGTCTTGAGAGCTAAAATGCAAATAACTACCAACAGTCACACCTTTCTTCCTGCCCATTAGGAATATTTTCCAATCTCCAGTTCTCACATGTTTTTAGCTGCGGTCAAAAAACACTTTTCAGGAATGATACCACACCATAGCCAAAGTTCTGGCAGATGGAATCCATCCCCTGGTCTTGTTGGCTTGAGACTGTACCTGTCTCCATCTCTCCAGAAAACCTTCCAGCAGGAGAGAGGCAGGCAACCTCACCCAACACCCTGCCACCTCCTAGTGCAAGACAGAAAGGCAGCTGAAAGCACAGGCTGCAGATATAACTACTGCTGTAGGGATACCAAAGATCCTATTTCCAGGCTAATATAAAAGCCCTGCTGTGCTGTGCATGGAAGTCTGCCAGGGCTTTAAGAGCAGGAGGTGACTGTGTGCCAAAGGCCCATTTCAGAGAACATACAGCCATGCACACCAGGGTGTAAAAGATTGCTTCCTCTTCTTTTACGCTCTGTTATTGTTAATAATGCACCTAAGTTTAAAATGCTGTGCACCCAAGGTCAGTGGTGGGAAGCAAAGCCTTTGCAGATGAAACAGCTTAAGCCAAGAGCTTCCTTTCCCGCAAGGCCTGTCTGAAGCACCGGCGGTGTCTGCCAGAACGAGCCTTGCCTTAACTCCCTCCCGAGATCAGCCTGGCAACAAGACAGTCTCCTTGGAACAAGTTTTTTTTTAAAAAAAGCAAACGCAAACAACAACCCTTTAACAGCTCAGCGTAAGCAGCAGCGGAGCTCTAAAACCAAGCCTTTCAGCTCTGTCTCCCCCTTGCCTATGACTTGATGCCAAGGCCCACCCCTGCTGCTGCTGCTTCTTCACCTCCCCATCTTCTTTGAACTCACCAGACACATATTGTACAGCAGATGCTTGGAGCTGCCTTCCCTCCTGCCTTCCAGCATCAATGCCCTTAAGTCAAGTTTCTGCTGAAGGAGCTCTCAGAGACTCCGTCATGCCCCTGACCTTTGCTGTTATGCTCATTTCTCTAACTGTTCATATCATTGAAATGAAATGCCCCAAACATCTCTCTGTAGCACCTTTACCAGGCTTTATCTTTGCCCCTTTCTCTGTTCTCTCCACGATAAAACTGCTGAGCAAGTCCCTGGAGGTCCCACCTCCCCCCAGCATCGTTGCCACACTGTTCCCCCGCTTGGGGAAAAAATAGAGTACATTTGTCCTCTGAGAAACATGACTTCTACGATTCTGGTGCACAGTTGACAAGTATGTAATCCAAATTTATTATTTGTAATAAAAGTCTGCAAGACATTAACCAAAACTTTAAGCTTTTGGGTGCTAATTAGAGCAGGCTGGCTGACATTTAACAAAATTTTCTTAACATTTTTGATCAAACTTTTGGCAAAGAATATGAAATAACGACAACAACCACCATCATCAACTACACAAACAAACAAACCCCAAGCCCAACAAACAAACACAAAAAAGAACTTTTGGGATTCTTCAGACTCTGAAAGAAGCACTTTTTACGAATTCAGTAATGCAGGTCAGGTTAAGATATATATTCAAAACAACTTGAAATTGATGCAAAATGCAACAAAAGCTCTTTCCCTCTGCTAAGGGCACCTATAAAACAGTTTATCTGTTTGAGTCATCTCAGCTTTTGCAAAGAGTTTTTCTAATGGGATCAGAGGACACAACAAGCTTACCTCCTCCAGACAAACCACTAAAGCTAGCAGATGAACACTAAATTTAACAGAACCCATTCTTCTCTCTTGGAAGGATTTGATGAAGTTTCTCAATATTCTGCCTATGTCTATATGCACAGAATTGAATATATACTATTCTCCCAGGCTACTTTTCCTTCTCTTTAAGGAATAACCCAGGGCTGAGGAAATGTCAGAGTAGTATGCAGCCCTTGTCACTGTCAGTATTATTTCATACTGTTTTCTTAGCAGCTCCTGCTGAGATTCATAAACTGTTTGCACATAAGGATTACTAATGAAGTTCAGTCTCATTCTTCAGCCCCCTCCAGCCCACAGTGCAAAATATAGCTGTACCTTGGATTAAGAAGACTGACTAATTGTGTAGGATACCTAACATTCATCTATGGAGAAGGCAGCAGTTTCAACATGAGGATTCCTGCCTTTTGCCCCTTTGCTCAGCTCTGTATCAAGACAGAAGGACTATTCTGTGGACAGGGAGATAATTAAGGCTTCTAATCACAGAATTTCAGAATAAGAAAGGTTGGAAGGGACCATTGGCGGTGTCATCTGGTCCAACCTCCCTGCTCAAGCAGTGTCCCCTGGAGCACACTGCACAGGATTGCATCCAGATGGTTCTGGAGTATCTCCACGAATGGAGACTCCACAACCTCCCTGAGCAACCTGTTTCAGTGCATGGTCACCCACACAGCAAATCACAGAGCCTTCAGTCCAAAGTAAAGTATTAATAGATTTCAATACTGTACTCTTTAGGAAGACTGCTTACCATTAAGAGGTAAAGGATGATTGACCTAGCATTTATACTATGAACCTGAGAGCAAAGATGCACCTTAAAGTGCTGCCTCAATCTAAATTTTCACATCATGGCATTGAGTAAATATCCTGAAGTCCAAGAAAACTGAGGATGACACAGATGTCTTGGAAAAACTTGGCTAACATAAATAGCCTGTCACAGATCAGCTAGTTATCCCTTCCAGGCTATATTTTACAATCCCAAAATATTTTCTGTTAATATTCATCCTCTACTAACAATATCAAGCCTCATAAGACAGAAGAAAAGCCCAGCTACATCTTCACACATTTTACAATTTTCAGGTTTAGGGGCTTTTTTCAAAAGCTTTTGCAGATAAGAACAGACAGAAAGTTTGAAGACAGGAAATATTGGTCTGTGCATCTGTGCAGCCTTTATGAAGAGCACATCTGAAACAGAGAGGGAGAAATATCTTGCAGAAAAGCAAACCTCTAATAGATTGGTTGCATGTCAGAATCTGTCAGCAGTGTGACTCATTCTGTGCTCATTTCCACTGTAACAAATTACTGCTTTTCTAGGTTTGAATTTTCTCACTCGCTGTTTTGCTACAGCACTGCACGAAATAACCCAGCACTGAGCACCTCACTGCAGGAGTGCCACATGCACTTAATCATTAGCAATATAATTTTGGCAAAGGATGGAGAAGGGTGGTAGTGCAATGCACGAATAAAGCAATATTAAACAAATAAACAACGAGCAGCAGCAGGTGGATTCCAAACAAATGGCATGGCATAATTGCAGTAGGCTATTTTACACTGAGGCATCAGCTTGAGTTCTGCCCCTCAGTTTGTCATTGTTACTGCCATCAATCAGCCACTCATTTTCCTCTGTCTAAACATGGAAGTGGCCACAGTCATTCTGAGATGGAAGATCCAGGTTTTCAGGCACACAGAACACAGCTCCCAGCACCTAAGGACAGAAAAGAAAACAGATTCTCACTCTCTCTCTGTTCTCCCTCTCCTCACAATAGACCTTTTCTTCAGCATTTCTGTCATCCTTGCTCAGCTTCACTACCATCTTCTCTGCATGTCTCCCCTGTCCCAGCCTTTGGAAGGCTGGTGCAAAACCTAAAAGTCATTCCCCAGAAGCCACAGCAGAATACTGTGAAGTATCAGTGAATGCTGGACTTTTCCCAGGGTGAGACTGCCTTGAGCTCCAGGGTGGTTAAGAAGAGAAACTGGGAGTGCACAAGTAGAGATAAAAAGATAAAGGAGGCTTCTGGTGTGAAAAGGACAGACTGGAAGATGTCCCTTTCTGGGTATTTCTATAGTGTTTCCAGAGACTGGAGGAGAAAGAACTGGCTTCACCCCCACACTTTCCTTGGGGACTTGCCACCAGGTTTTTAACTTTAAAAACTCAATTAAAAATTGAAAGTCAAAAGCATTCCCCACCTCAAAGCACATACCCTCTGCCTCCTGTAAAATGACTGTTGAGGTAGTCCAAGGAGAGCGTGACAGCTTGCTGAAAGTCAGAGCTGATGCGAGAAATATGAATGCAATGACATGAAATGAAATATATTTGGTACAAAGTTAAATGACTGGTTTTAGAGCTGCAACAGAACACACCTGTTTTCTTCCATTCTAGCAGATATTTTTTTCCCTCCCCGTTATAGACTACAAGTGACAAAAGGATCACGACTTCTAATCGATAGTAATTTAAAAATCAAGAGCAGTCTCTCTGGTGTGACTGCCCAAAAGCACCAAGCAGGCTGCAAAGACAAGAACCTGCTTCCAAATAAAAGGACAAACCAAGAAAATCTTCCTAATCACGTCCATCACACTGACTTGTGTCCTGCCATGTCTAGAGCTAAACACTTGTAAGGTCAGATTTTTAAAAGTGCCCACAAAAAGCTGCTATTTAAACAGAGGTGAAGCATTTTAGGTGTTAGCACAGTAACCCTGACTTCCTGGAAAAAGACAAAAGGTTGTACCTGCCTGTAACCCTGATATTTGTATTTCTGCGTATCCACCAGCACATGACCTAAAGCCTTGACCTGGAAACTCCCCAGGCTTCATCAGCCTCTACAGCTGCACAAGACACTTCAAGCTGCACATGCACACACGGCAAAGGGAGGAGAAAATGGGGAGCAGGAGCAGCAGCAGTGAGGCAGAGATGAGCAGGCACTGATTCAGATGCACTGCCTTGCCTCACTGACTTGCCTGGCTTGGAATTAATTTTATACCATTTTGTCACTAGATTAGCTGGAATATAAACAGCCTACTATCATTTGTTGAATCACTTGTTAAAAAATCTCGGATCTAAACAGACTGACTGCTCCTCAGCTCCTTGTCTGACTGCCTGCATGGCAAATTGTGGTAAAGAAAAGAAAAATCAGGCATATTGGTGCTACGAATCAGATGAGATGGATTTGGTGAGGTTTTAAAAGTCCTTTTCAAGAAGAATCAGTTCAAAAACAGCACGTAAGTGATGACATATGAATAACATTCTTGGTAGGGTTTTTAAAGTATATTCAGACATGGCCCTGAAAGCTGATGCTCATTTTCAAGATACCCCATGGCAAGGTTCAACTCAGAATTTGGGGGGTTCATTAATCTAAAATAATAGTAGTGATAAATCTACAGACCAGAATTTGCTGGGGGGAGGGAGGAGAAGGGAAGCCCTTGTGGTGGCACCCTAACAAAGCAAGGAGCCTGCCAAGTGCTGGTTTATCTCAATACCTGGTGTTCAGCTGCCAACAGTGCTCTTCAGTTTCCCCACCCTTTCATCAGAAAATGCAAGAACATTGCATTGGAGAGTCCGAATACAATCCCTAGCAGGTCAGTCTACAAGCTAGGGTTTTTTCCAATTGATTCTGAAAAACAATCTCCCTCAGCCTCAAGCATATGTGATTGCTGGCAAATGGGGGACTGCTGGCATTTTAAAAAAAAGTATTTCACAGCCTTTCCCTGCACTGTTGTTGTTTATTTGCATGGCACTGGGGATATGCCAGATGTTCCAAAAAGCCACCAAAAACTCAACTCCTTTTCAGCTTTGTAAACAGCAGCTAATGCAGTTACGTTTTACGTTCTTTGTTAGGTTTGTTTCTCCAACCTAGTATTTTAAAGCTCCTGGCCCAATCATGACTAGGGCCTGAGGATGCTCTCCTAACACCACCAATCAATAGTAACTGGAGCATCTGGGATTTCTGTAACTACTGTGAAGGTGAGAGGTGAAACAGCCCGCCAACCTGTCCAGAGAATTTACAATCTCATAAAAAACCCTCAGAAATGAGACCAGCAAGCTGGCTGATAAACTGTACATGACAGTCACAAACATGGATTTTCTTACAACCAGTATCATTAAAAACGGCACTGGAAACACACCACTGTGTGAACCTGGGTGAATGCCAATAGGAAAGTGATAGGTCCCTCTGTGCTTCAGCAACCTTTTCTCAAGTGCTAGGTAAAGCTTCACATACCAACAAAAATTGTAGCAAGTTACTTTTTGAAGGTAAATCTGAGAAGCATCAGCAAAGAGAGAGGCAGAAATCTGAAGCCCAAAGGCAGAAATCTGAAGCAGGAAGAGGAAATTACTTCTTTTAGAATTTTTGAATAGCAGAGTACTGTGCAAAGTGGGATTCAAAAGCAACAGCAAGGTGACCTCAGTTTCATTTCTGGAGAAGGAAATCAGATTGACAAGTGTGGAAATAAACTACTTGGATTGCAATGAGCAGATTAATTAAACCTGGACTCTGAGGTCTGCCTGACTTTTAATTGTTCCTATAGTTGAAAATGGATTTTGCTCCTCTGGTGCCTGCTCCCACCTGGGCCACGGATCCCGAGGTTTCCTCTTGCCTCTGCAAACCGAAACTCACTACATTGTGACATGCAACTAAAATCACTAACAAAGAAAAATACCTGTGGAGAAGCCACTGCCATGCTTGTTTCCATTGTCTATCTTTGTTGCTCTATTTCCCTTCAGATGGCCAAGCTTACTACTTATTATCTAGTAATGTGCCCACAAAACTGAATATGTCCATAACCATTTAGTTTAGAAATAATATAAATGGGACAAAAAAAAACAATAAAAAAAGGAGCAGATTTCTTTATTAAAAATCAGCACATGTCCAATTGTACTAACCCTGCACTTTCTGTACACCATGCCTCCAAAGAGATTCCACTGGGAATCAGGGATGTGCAAGGTTACGACCCGATAGTCAACACATCTTTGGCTTTGTAACTGAACACTGTAAGATCAGCAGAAAAAGAAGGATAAGGGTTAGCAGAGAAAAAAGACTATTCTTTGGCAAGAGTATTCTGGAAACAGTTGTGTGAGGGAAATTCTTTCTGAACCCTGAAGGAAAAGTCTAGGATGGATGCACTCCAACTCCTGACACTTGGGCACACAGTACCAGAGCTCAGACTCTTGCTGCTCCAATCAACATGTTCAGAGCTGATCAGGGCAAGTCACAGCTCTCTTCCAGCCCAGGTGCCACTGCAGTACAAATCCCAGTCTCGGGGTCAGCATGTGGCTGTGGCATGGCCCCAAGCCAGGAAAGATGGACAATTATCTTCAGGTAAATGATGCTGTGCAAAACAATGATGTCCATGTGAATATTCAAGTTTCAGTTTATTTAATGAGAAAACTAGAGAATTTTACATCTAACTGAGCCCATTCTTTGCTTTCAATTTAAATTAAGAAGTCAGAGAAAAGACCTGCTGTTGCTCTTTTCCACCATAGAATGGTGAGATAATAAAAAACCCCCTTGTGGGAACGTTTCTCTTTTTTAAAAGTCAGCCATAATAGTATGGCTTGGTCATTATAATAGAAATACTTGCATGACAACAGGGGAACCTGCAACCTCATTCTTTTACACTTTCCAGCTCAGCTGTCTTGATCTTGTCCCGTGTTTCTTAAAGTCATGAGAGCCCTGGTAAAAGACATAAAAAGTGTGACAGGAGAAGGCAGAGGAAAAGAAACATCAAACTGTGACAAATAGCTACAAATTAATTTCCAGTTCTTTATACTCTTCTGCTATATTATGTCCATATTAGTAAACGAAGCCAGAGTAGCTTCAGAATTAGCAGTAATAACACCTCTCAGATCTGCAAGCACTTTGCAAGTACAGCTATTTTTGTTTTACAGTTGGGGTCATATATTCAACTGAGGTGATTTTCCTACAGCACCGTAAGTGAACAGCAGAATTTGAATTAAGGTCTGCCTCTATATCTTACATTACCAAAGGATGCCCTTGTTGTCCCAGTGTTGTGGGATCTGTACTTGCCCACTGATTTAATTTTCTGATTATAACCCTTTGTGCCCATCACAGACACAAAAAGCACAAGGCACAGCCCTCTACTGGCTGCACTGCTTCTGCAGGTACTGAGGAAACAGCAAAGCAATACTTCCCACTTACCTCTAGAAAGCATCTCCTTTTTGCAACAGTGCAGTCACACACTTTTCCTTCTTTCCTTCCCTTTTCAGTTTCTGTCATGAGATGAAGTAAATCCCACTTTTAAGTCAGCATCTTGTCTAGAAATTACATCTCTGTCAGCCAGGTGGAGGTGGAGCTGGTTCAGGCACTAAGCTGGAGGTGGAGCTGGTAAGCCACAGGTACATAATTTTAAACAATGCCAAAATTCTCTGCTCTTGGGTAAACTCAACCTTTTTTTTCATGACAGTACCTGTGCTTTGTCTAATGAAAAGCCCAGCAGGAACTTAGGCAATAGTTTACAAAGAGCTGAAGTAGCCCACAGGGACTGAGAGCTGAACTCTGCTCCAACACCACTCATACCGTTTTCCTGAAGATTTCAAAAGGGTCTCCAGAGCCAACACACTTGACTCTGTCCTACCGACCTCCAGTTTAACAGTATTCTCCTCTTACTTCACTGATATTTCAGTAATATTTGAGGTCCTGTCATACAAGGGAGTGAACAGTCATGGAAGAGGCAGTGACCTTTTCTCCAGCAACCTTGTAATGTGTAAGACAAGACAAAGCGATTAAAGAGAGAAAACAGACAGGTGATTTATCAACATGTTAAACGCAGTTTCCCCCCAAGGTGCACTCCTCTCACTGCCAATTCTCGTCTTTCAGATCCACCCACCCTCCTGAGGCAGCAAGCACTTGTGCTCTCATTTCTAGGCTGACTTGCATCAGGCAGCCAGCATCCTTCCCAGAGCTGCCTTGCCATCTAGCTGCTCCGGAGCAGGGCTGCTCTGCTAACACTCAGCTGTACATACACTGTACAGCCAAGCTCAGGATAATTCCCTTTATTTAAGCAGCATATCTTATCTCCTTATGAGAGAGACAGACTACCCTGATGTAACATCATTGTTTGCATGGTCTACCCTTGATAGGAGGAGCTCGTTTGCAGTCACAGAGGAGCCAATGTCCCACAGGCACTTGGGTTCAGAAAAGCCATGCTGTTCTTAGGAGAAGGTGGTTTGCCAAAAAATCCAGTGTGTAACTAGGAAATACCAGGGTTTCTTGGTAGGGTGCTTTTATTATCATGCTCAGTTAAGTGGAACTGGCACTGTGACAAGCGCTTCAGAAGGAGCACTAAACACAACATGGGAGAGAAAAAATGTGATTCTCGACTGATGGAGCTGTATTATTAAGAACACCTAGTCCAGAGGTGTAGTAGCAACAGTGCACCTTTACTATACAGTGTGTTTCATTGTAAGGAACCAAATAATGTCATTAATGCTGCACTGTAGGTAAGATAAGCCACATATGGACTGATACAGTTATGTGGTTACACCAGCAAAGCTCTGCTAAAGTAGGTTTGGCCTGCTAGTTCTGAGGCTTGAATTTGGCAGCTTTCAAATATGTTAGCTAGTATTTATATTAAATATCTTAAAAATGGATTCCTTGAATTTGGGATAATCCTCCACCCTTGAAGACAATTAATCAAACAGTATCACTTGATAGTATCTAATGATAATACCCATACATACTGAACAAAAATTAATGGCAGGAAAAACTCATCTGTCTGTGAAATGCATAGTACAGGAGAGCTGTGGCTCTAGTGCACAGCAGCTGCCCTTGCACAGACTGTAACAGACTGAAATTATCATCATACTTGAATTCGTTAAGCTTTCATAAAACTGAGAATGAAAATTGAAGGCTTTCAGAAGTCCATTTATTTCACACCTAGGAACATCCAGTTATTCAAATGAAAGAAGTCACTCTCTTGCTGCAAATCTGGGCCAAAAGGGAACTCGATTTTGGAATGAGGGGGCTGAATAAATAGGAAGAATTTTGTTTCAAGGGTTTTGTCAGAGATGCCATCACCTTCCTTAGCCAAGGAAAGTTGACACTTACTTAGTGGACTGAGATCACAGATTTCATTTATTTTTGGCCTTATTATGTATCACTTGCAAATCAGTGTTCTTTATATTTTCACCATTAACAAGTTTTCCTATTTTACTCAACAGCACTGTTAGGTCTTCCTGCTAAGGCTGCTCCTTTTGAGATTTTTCTGGGTTTGGGAAGTAGACAATGCAATCAATTTAGCAGGATGCTATCTTACCAAGAGCTAACATTAGGTGACCAGCTTTGTTATTTCTGCAAGGCTTCATGGAATTTTATAACTGAAATTCACATGAATAAAAGGCCTGGCCAAACAAGAGAGGATACAATCCTAAGGGCATTGTGCAGTTCCCTCTTCTATGCAGGAGACCGATAAAATCAGATTTCATACTTTGGTTTTTATTTATTAATCTAGTACACTCCTCAGTCAATTGCTTTTATTTTCCTGGTACAGAGGACTTCAGGTAGCTAAAAAATAGAAAAGGGAATTCAGCATAAAAAGCTAGGCCTCCTCAAACAGCACGGGAATTCTGCCTCATGGAGAGTGAAGCATCCCTGTTCTGAATTTACCTGGCCCCTCGAGGTGCCAGTCCCTGGAAGCATTGCAAAGCCGTGGGCTATATTCTATCATTAGCCTCCAACACCAGAAGCAGTGCCCGGGGGAAGGAAGCAGGATAAACACCAGCCAATTCTCAGCAAGGCTCTCACACCTGCTTTTCCTCTCCAGCCTCCTCTGCCCTCCCTGAACAGCCACTGTGCTTTCCCACCTCAGTGCCTTCGGGCACTGCCTCTGCCTTGCCATGCCCTTGGCTATAGCAGTGATGGACCACAGCCAGGAGGAGACGAGTTGGCTTCCTTTTTTTAGAGGGAGGATCAAAGACTAAAACCCCCAGCTCTCCAGGCACGTTTGCAGCCTCATCACAACGTACTAGACACAATGGCTGGAATAAAATTTTGCAATAAAATGGACACTTGGCAACAAGTACAGGAGAAGATCTAACTCTCTGAAAATTTAGAGGATTAGGGGGGACAAAGAAACAAATGGGACAGTGGTGAGTAGAAAGAAAAAGAAAAGAAGTTGAGATATCCCAGCAGTCACCTTTTCATAAAAACATTCTTCTAGTTAAATCTCAAGTTAATAGTCAGAAGTGCACGGGTACTTTGGCCTCCTGTGAAGAGCTCTCCTATGCTGCACACTTGTAATCTCAGACATTCTAATTTTCTGCAGAAATGTACCTCGTATACATATCAGTTGCTGGTAGACTTTGACCTATTCATAGCTGTTAATATTAGTGGAAAATGGTGAAAACCCACTTGTACACATCCACTGGAAGAAGCATTTGTGAAAACATTTATTCCAACATGGAAGAAATCTCATCTGACCCAGTTTCCCATTCTGTTTGTTACCTCCTGGCTGTCTCATCTGAGGTTCCACCTGCTGTTTCTCCATCTGCCAGTCTTTTTTATATCAGAGGAACCTTCTGAGTTACACGTTAAATGTCAGGCAGGCTAGAGAAATGTTGTTTATGTCTGCATTTAAACAGATGATATTTTCCCTTAAAAATGCATCATGGGGGTACTAAAGGCTAAAATGTCATTTGCATTTGGTTACCATAACTCAAGGGCAGGTCTGCTTCTGTGAAAACTAGTGCTATTATTTCAGACCTTCGTACATCCAAGCAGGACGATGACACCCTGTGAAGCTCATTGTTAGTGTCTTTTCTAGTAATACTGAGAGCCTCAAGCAAGAGGCCCAAAAGTTATCAAATAATTTAGTTAAAGTCACTGGAACCCAAAACCAGCATGGGAACTATCTGTCTTCCCCCACTTACCTCTTACTACTTACCTCTGCTATTTCAGAGCAGAACACAAAGAGTTAGTTTAGATTAATGTACTAATAAATATCAATTACCTGCAGGAGTAATTACCTGCAAGGTTGCAACACCTAAGGGCAACTACTCCATTCAAACCATGAATGTATACTGGAGCTACAGGTGTCCTAACACACCCATGTGAAGCCAACAGGAATCTTTTCTTAGTTTTGAGTGAACTTAGAATCAAAGCTTAGAGGTGATTAAGTAGTTCTACTTAGTATATTAAGGTTTTATGAATATGTGTAGGCAGCCATTCTGTACCTGTCTTTTGTTGTGCTCCTGGAATAATTTCAGCCATTAAACGGACAGCCCTGGATCTTCCAGTCTCCCAGGTCTTGGAGGCAGAGGTCTCTACTCTGAGTTTGCTGCAGCTGATTGACCCACAGTTCATGTCCAATTCTTCCACACAAGAATTCCCAAGCCTAGACCATCCACACTGTAAAAACCAGGATGAACAAAATCTGTGCTCCCTGAAGAGATACAGGCATGTCCCTTTTCTTTGGGTTTATGACAATGCAATTTACTTTACCTTGCCTACAGCTGTCTTGAGGGAATGAAGGAAAGTCTTGGAGGGGAGAGGAAACACTTGAAATTCATTGTATGAGAGGCATGTAACACAAGTATTAACACTATGATTTACAGTAATAAAAACATTATTACAACGTGTTTAATTAGGAACCATTATAAGACCAATTAAAGTTGTCAAAATAGAACAAAAAAGCAACATGTGTTTTTCCCCTGGAGGACAAGGATACGGTGACGCTCATTATTAACTCTTAATTTAACAATAGAAGATTGCTTTTGCTTTGAGTTAAAATCCAAGCTCTTAAGAAAAAAAGAGCTCCGAGTTAGATCCTTCTCTGGCAGACATTGTTTAAAAGAATTTCAGCACAACAGTGGAAGCATTTTTTAATACCCAGAGCAGACACTTAAAAAAAGCTGAATTCAGCAGTATCTATTTAGTTCAGCTTTAGCACCCAACACAGTTCTGGGTTTGCAGACCCACATGCCAGTATTCATCTCACTGCAGAAAATAAGACACAATGGCACTTAGTTTACCTGCAAAGGATGGTCAGACAGCCCTTAAAGCAATCTAATTAAAATGCAGCTTGTTACCAGAGCAGAGCATCACACTGTGCTGCCATAGTAACCAGGGTCCCACGGACTTTTGGGGCCATCTGAGGGCATGTTTGCAAGAGGCACAAGAACCAAACTGATCACTTATGGTACATTTTAAATGACCTAAAAACCCTTAATGATTTGCTGATGTTAACCAATGAAAGAAATGAATTTACTCTTACATGTTCAGACAATGGACCAGTCTCAGGAGCAGATTTATTCTTATTACTGCTCTTTATGATATGCTGCTCCCCACAGCTTATTTAAGAAGTGCACTACTTAGTTGCAACATGTGAGCTACCAGTTTTATTTGATTCCCTATTAAAGAAGCAATAGAGCAATCAAGACCTGTACACTGTGGAAGAGAAGATAAACAACAGAAATATATATTCTATTTAGACTGGTATTTCCAGTGCTATTTTCTGATGTATCAGGCATGAGACTCGTCTCAGTTGTTTTTGGTGGATGAGCCCCTGCTGCCATGCTGGGAAAAAATTTTTAAATGCTTTGGAAAAAAAAAAAAAGAGCTTGATAGCAATTCTTCTGAAATAAATGAAATTCCTTAAAAACATGGGGTTGGGACTGGGGGATGACATGGGAAATTGAAGCACTGGTTTTCTAAGCAACACCAAACCAGCGTGTTCATGTGATTTTGGCTCACAGTACTACACCATCAGCTCCCATTGTATATAGATGGAATGGGCACATAGCTGGAAAGATCTATTTCATGTTGGGCATGCTAGTACCAAGAAGGTTGCAGAAAGCCAGAAAGGAGCTCAATTCAAAAACAAGTTGGGGAGTTCATCCTCCAGGGGTTTGGGCCTCTTTTTGAGCATACCAGTAACACACATTATATGGCTGTGCCTAAGTTTCCCCACTTTCAAAACCAGACAATGATATTTACCTGTTACCCAAAACACTGAAAAGGGTAGCTGTAAGTCAAGTTCAAAATGCTGCTCAAGACTAGAGAAGCTTAAACACAAAACCATTTCAGGTTAGAGGCAGCATTTGATTCAAAATAACAAATAATAGAACAAGACAGAAGTAAAACCGTCTCACATTTAAATCTTTTTACTGTAAGGAAAAATATCCAGGCAGCACCTCCCTAAAAACAGAGAGTAGACTGTACTTCTGCAAAATGAGACTTTATACAAGACCAATTCACTGCAACTAATCCATCACTGTATATCCCAGCACTTTAACAACCTTGAAACAGTAATTCTTCGAAGGGCCTCACGATTTCCTGATAATCTGCTGCAGCCCATTATTAATGGCTTCATTCACTTTCAAGTTGTCCTTACAACAGCAAGTTTATTAGCCCTACAAACAAATCTATTTTGTCAACAAAGCTGCACCCAGCTGAGGTAGCAGCCCTGATGCTCTCATTCTTCACCATGTTTTTTGTACAGATTGGGCTTATATTTGCTGGTTTTGTTCCTCCAGTTCCTTTACAGGAAGCAACACAGCTTGAATGCTTCAACAGGGGCTTTTGGAAGGGAAAGGTGGTGTTAAAAATCATCACTAATTTAGAAATTCATTTTTAATGGGTTATGTTTTATTTGCTTCAGTTGAACACCATTATTTACAGACACAAGTTAATAAAACACATCACAAAACAATAAAATTTCAACAGCTAATATTTATAGGTGCATAGTTCATGCTCAATTACTTTTTTTTATATGTATAATACATACACATATATATAAAGCTCTCACAATAAGTCATCTCTGCACAGAAAGAATAGTCATAGGAAACAAATAAAAACTGTATCATAAACAATATCAAATTACTGACAGCCTATCAACAAAACATGTACAGAATTAGAAATAAGCAGTAGACACTTAGGTGTTTTTAATTAATATTTTCTTTTTTAACTTTTAAACTTGAAGCCACAATATCCACAGCACAACAATGACCCTGCCAACCGGCTTTCTTTTCAGCAGGAGGGAAATGCTGAAACAAGGTGGATGCAGTCACAGATACTCCAATCATTGCTGATGGAAGACTTCAAAATACACCGTAAAAACTGTAAAAAAATTTTACGACTGGGCACATTGGAACTCAGCACTTGTACAGGATGGGACGTCTTTAGTAGTTAGTACATTTCAGGTGATAGAAAGGAAGGAAAGGACTCTCATGCTTCAGGTTCATAGTCTTGATACTCTTCCTATTGAGGAGAGCAGAAATCAATGCTAGTGGTATTTTAGATAAAGAAATCTTACTTTCACTATTTATTCTAGTCCTGGTGGATTCAATGCCAAAATATTATGGATTCTCATGTGATCAGGATTTGACATTTATTTGTATTTTGTCACATTTTCCAGATTCTGTACAAGTCATGGTACTTAAGAGGAGAATTAGACTTTTACAGTGATTAACACATCATTCAGCTGATGTTGTCAGGAACTCCTGAGGCCACCCATGACAATTCACTTGGAGAGGAAGGAGGACTACCTCTGGGCAGAACAGCACACCAGGTGCTGCACATCCTCATACAAGTCACTAAATCATTTAAAGGCGTGTTTAACTACGGACACATGAGCAGCATCCATAATTTCAGGGATATTCAAGACGTTATGCTCAAGCCTTTCAGTCTTTTCCTGGATCATGGCCTAAATCTTTTACACCTCTCATTTTCAGTCTAATTACCTGTGCTACCATAAAACTGCTACTCCAACTACCAATGCATCATGCCAGATATTGTCGTAATATTTTAGATAGCTGGTTCATAAAACCCAACAAAATAATTTACTCCCATAACTGCATTAACTTAAGATCATGTTTCACAAAGCATGATGTACTGGTAAGTGGCCAAACTATTACAATGATCTATGAAGATGCAGTTTGTCCTGCATTCCCCATTAAATGTATTAAAAAGATACAAGTTTACTGTGGATTACTCAGAAACTCAGCCACAAGTGTTTTGAAACACATGCAATATTTTCCCATTTAACAATTAATTTTCTGATTTCCAGCACTATACCTCTTGGCAGATCTAGGCCAAAGAGGCCACGTTTCTGCTGTGCCCTTGCAGCTTCCAGCATGAGCCTGGGTCAGGCTCATGTAACTCAAGCATGCAGCCTCCTCCTGTGCCCTTCTCTTACGTGCATTCACAGCAAACACCACAACAGATTTACCTCTGGAGGCATTTCGTAAGCCTCGTTCTCAGGATCCACAGGAACATCTGTATTATTCACCATTCCCTCCTGCAGGAAACCTTCTTCATTCTACATTTAAACATGGAAAGAAAAGCGACAGTAACTGCTTGCTTCATCATTTATGCCAAAGCGTGACTTTCCTCCCCATCAGTGGTTGACTTCCTGGCCTGTCCTTTGGTTCTGGGGTGCTGCCAGGGGTTGCGAAGAGTGAGGGGACATTAGCTGCTGAAGAGATCTTCTCCATGTTCCACACGGGTATCCATGGGAATTACATCTTTTTGAATAGCTGAGATCCCATTTCTCTCTTGCCGTGGACAGGCCAGGAAGTCAATCTGAGCCAAAGAACAGTACCACCACCATCTTGCTCAATATCTTTGGAAAATATTTTAATCCCACAGAAAATGCTTTGGGTCAAGTCACAAAGCAAACCAAAACAAGGTTATTTTGTGCCTTAAGAAACTGATCTGGGAAACAAAGTCCCACACAAACTAAGTATCACTTTCAGCTATCACATTAATTCCTGTTTAACTGCTTGGGGGAATACAGTCACAGGTATGTGAAAGTGCCTGTACAAGCAGGCCAAAATTGGATAGTATCAAGATACACAAATGAAACAGTAATTCAATTACCTATTTTTTTAATGTTATAGACACATCCACCTTCTCATAAATCACTGTTTATTTTAAAGTTTTAGCCTTTTCACAATACACTGCAAAGCGGCCAGAAAAGGGAAAACATGCTGGGTTTTTTCTTCAGTTTTAGAACCTAACAGTACTGGGAAATGCTTTTTGCCTTTAATGGATCATACCTCTACATGCTTTCTTATGTCAACCAGCACATTACTCTACACACTATTAGTATGATCCGATACCTGCTACCCTGCATTTTTTTCCTTTATTATAGAAGCACTTCTATTTTATACAGCAATTTTAATTAAGAGCCTCTTGGAATTAACAGTATTGCAATGGTGTAAGGAATAACTTGTTGAGTAAGATTCTTAAAGGATTATTATTACTGTCCCAGAACTACAGATACTGTGGACCATACGAAACAAACAAAGTAAAAAACCCACAACATTTCAATTGGGCCAATCCCCTTTGTAGCTGTTACTACAGAAGTTCACAGAGAGGAAACATGAGTTCTGCCAGAGCAAAGGCTTCTGGAGTTCATCCTGAACTGTAAGAAAACTGATACAGAAACAGGCAGAGTGTCTCAGAGGAACTATTGTGACCACACTGATTTATACCAGGTGTCAATCTAGACAGAAATGCACTAAAAACCAATTACAGACACTCAGGAAGAAATTTGTTTTAAAAAACCCACCTGCAGGCTGGTAGCATAGACAGAAATACAAAATTAAGTCACAAACCAGACTAATGAAGTAATTCTTCAAAGTCTACAATTTATAGGATAGTGGTTCTAAATTAAATTCAGGATACAGACAAAATGAGGATAAGAGAAGCTGAACCTGAAACTCACTTCTTCAAGTTTACCGCAAAATAGAATACAATATGCAAAACAGGTGGCACTAAACCCTCTTTACCTTCACACAGTATTTATTGTGCTTCTGCTGTTCACCATTTGCCACATACCGGCTCCCTCTGTGGTTTAACCAGGTGACCTTAGTCATAACACTCTGTTCTTCACTTTCTGCACCTCCCAAAGCACAAATTGTGACTTCATCTGCCAGATACCAAACCTGTTCTTCCCGGGATCAGTCACCTTTTCTGATACACACGTAGGTACACATGTTTTTCATGCTCATCATCAAAGTCAATTATGTGTAGAATTTGTATCCGTAACATGGATTCTTCTCTTCAGCTCTTATTTCAGACTTTAAAAGGTCCAGTATGAAGATACCTGGGTCCTATTGCTTCTCAGTGGGGCCAGATAGGCTTTTTCCTTTGGAGGTAAACAGCACAGCCCGTGTGGAGTCAATGCCTAACTGTTCTGCCAAGTTCCCTCCATGCATGTGCCTGCTCTGAGTCAACACCCTGTGCTGCTCTGTGGCATAGATAACATGGAAAAATTCCAAAAAGCCAAGGGACACTGATGAATAATGCTGCAAATACCTTTATTTAGGTATCTAATAGGTATCTCTGTCTTCCAGAACTGCCAAAAATTACCTGTTCAACATGACAGGTAATTTTTCAAGCATGAAATTATGAGAAAAACTAGGCCAAAGTACAGTTCTGCCTCATCTTATTAAAACACTTGAGCTCCTCAGATCACTTGACTTCAGTATTTACTTACCCTAGCTTTTAAACAAATTTTTAAGAGCATTTATGCCTATTTACTTTTATGAGAAGCAGCATCAATCCCTACCAGCTTTGACAGAAATAGCCAAATAGTTTGTGTAAAGCCAATTTTAAAGCTGTTACTGTGCTCTTCATCTAACATACCAACTCTAAGGACCTAAAGCTCCCATCTCCTGCTCTCCTGCTTAATCCAAACTATAATTTAATTTCTGTTTCCCCCAATCATTAAGGAACAGCTTCAGCTAAAAATTGGTACATTAAGTAAATCTGTGCCCAAAATCAGGCTTGAGGTTGCACAAGAAAGCAAGCATGAAGCTTAATGTTATCTGTAGCAGGAAAACAGATGGCAAGTGAAACTGCCAGGACCATTAGTAACGACAAAAAAAAAGACTTGCCAGTGGAATTTCAAGTAAGAGCTTCAAAGTTCGTATGCTCTTTGTTTGTTAGGAACCTCTGCGATGGATCTGGACTGCCCATCAGGATTACCGAGACACAAGGCTAAAAGACTGAATTTATCACCTTCCCAAGTTCCTCCAGCAAGTTCAGGATGGAGGTTCCTCTACAACTTCAAATAAAACAATCAGCAGCAGTAGAAAAATACAACATCAACCACAACACCATTATTTTTTCAAATGAAGCAAATCACAAGCCATACCAAACCTCCAAGGAAACTCTTTGCCTGGGAAAGGTTTATCAGCTTTGTCCAGCTGCAAACAGTAACATAAACACCACTTTTCATGTTGATGTGACTGCAGTTCAGACGAGGGTGACATTACTCAAGGTCACACTTGTTACATATAAATGCACAGCAATGGTGACCACCTCATTTTAAATGGTGGCATGCTCTGCTTCTGATGCATAGTCCCCTCAAAATCAGGGTATCACAAAAGTAAACCACCACCCCCAGTAACACAGAGCCATCTAAGGTACACCTTATATCATAATTACCTCCTTTAAAACAATGAAACGCAATTTTACATTCTCATGATCAATAATTCCATATCCTAATTCAGTTATGGAAGAGAAAAACCACCCCACAGACCAATTCTTGTCTTAATATGAAAGACACATTTTTCTCTAGAAGCTGCAACCTCTCTTAAACCACACTGGAGGGCATTTCCAGAGGGAAAGATTTTTTTTATATTAGATGACCTGAAAAGCCCAACAAAAGTTTCTCAGAGATGAAGTCAGTTTTTGACTGGGGAGCATTAACTCTTTTGCGGGGAAAACAATTTAAAAAGGGAAAATTACAACTCACCCAATAAACAAGGTGTTAGAAGAATGGTGAGGTGAGAGCACCTGCTTGTCCTCTGAGAATTCCCTTAAGAAAAAATGAATGATCACTTATATCTTGACTTGAAGCATGGTCACTCTGGGTATTTTGACTCCAGAGAGTCTTGTGCCCTCAGACCCCATATTATGAAAAACCAGCTTTTGTGGCTATCCCAAGCACAGTAGACCACACTGCCATTCCCAGGCATTAATAGGAGAGTCAGTTTGTGCTATCAGCCCTTCTGCCTGCCTTGATAAAGGCACGTGGCTATCAGACCTGCAGAGCCCAAGGCCCATGTGCTGCCAGGCTACCCGGCAAGCCCACCCACACGTTCCCTGGGAATATGTGGCTACAGTACATGGTGAACACCTTCTCTCCCATGAGGCGCAGTGCTCTTGTTTTGTCAGGCAACTTGTGTCCTTTAATAAACAAAGAGGAGATGGTATCCCATTATTGTGAAGTGATACATTTGCATGACCCTGGGGTGCCAGTTCTGACTCAAGGAACAGGTATAAAATAGTTGGTGTACAAGAGCATGAAGTAGAACTTATTTGCTGCAATGGCTCCAAAATGTTTACTCCTCCTCCTTTTCTATGGGAATGAATCCTGCTAAGTGCAGTGCATGACAGTGTGAAATGACCCACTTTTGCAATAAATTAGTAATCAAACTAATTAAAAAGTCCTCCTGAAGACCTAGCCCTGCTAAAATATAGAGCTTTTGACAAAATTTCAGGACTATTCCTTTTACCAGGAAAATGTCACCAAATAGGTATTTCTTATTTCAGTGGTTTTGGTGAAAATCACACCCCATTCTTTCTCTTCACTCTCTTTCCCAACATCCCTGGTGGAAGAGGAGAGACTGTTTAAGATCCTGTACACATGAAAAACAGGCCAAGTGGTCCATTCCTGGTACTGCTCCTATGCCAGTACCATGTAGCAAAACGGTCAGCTTCAGGAGAGTGCATTCTGTCCTCTTGGTGACGTGTGTTGGGACACCAAGTTATTGTCCTCAGAAAGAAAAGAATTTATCTCAAGTCACAGACAAGAGCAACTTCAAAAGAAAGCATTGTAACTGTAATTTAGTGGCTGATCTAAACATTATAATTTGCCATCTCCCTGGCTAGTAACATGTTTTTTCTTTCCATTATGAACAATGATGGAGTCTTACAGTCATGCTTAATTTTCATGATTACTGGAGACTAATTCCTTCTGGAGTGATTCCACATCCTGAGATACGTAAACCAGGCTACCAAACTGTCAGCTCTTGAAACATTTACACTGGCAAGAGGCGATCACCCTGGAAGCCACTAACCACAGAGGTCAGGAGACACCTCCAAAAATTGTCTAGTCCACCTTGAGCAGCTTGCTCAGGGCCACAGCTGATGAGGCTTTGACAATTCCCACAAATAGAAACTCCACAATCTCGTTGGATAATCTCATCCAGTGTTTGACTAGTCACACAGTGACAAACCTTCTTCTTACATTTAAATGGAGTTTCCTGCATTTCAGTTAGCGCTCACTGCTGCCTGCCATTTCACTGGGCACCGCTGAGGAGTCTGGTTCAATCTCCTTCACCTCCAGCCCCACCAGATATCTATAGTCATTGATAAACTCCCCCCAGAAACTTTCACATATTGTTTCATGACTGCTGATTTTCTGTCTGTTCTTGAGACCTCTATGGAATTTCCCACATAGATATTGTGGGAGGACCTTTCCTCTAGTAGAAAGCCCTACTATCCACAATCAATTATACACACAAAAATAAGGTGAGGCTTGCCCCAAACACCTAAAAAAATTAATGAGAAGTCATAGGTAATTTCAACAAAATAGATTATTATAACTCAATGAGCACGGGTCACTCTACATCACTTCTCAGTCTGTTACTGAGTGTTTTATAATGTAAAACTGTGAACCAATTAAATTAAATTAAATCTGTGTAAATTAATCAAATTAAAACTGTGAACCAAAAAAGCTGTGAACCAAAAGGAGGCACTATGGAAAAAGCAATGAACTAGAAAAGGGAAAAAGCTGATTTACAAAGTAATTTTGGTATACCTCCTAAAGTCCCTTTTGGAAGGTCCTTTGATACCACCAACAAAACATTCCATGCAAAGCAATTTTAACATAGTCCAATTTGTTGTATGTACACACCACCTGGTACCTGTGGGAGCTCAAAATAAAAAACTACACATCCAATAGCATTATTACCTTCCAAAATTATCACACACTGATAGATTAGAGTAATGGTAGGATTGCCTTACACTGTACTATTGAGCCCTGTGCACACCATGAACAGAACTGGCAGAGGGGGGAGATATGATGCTTTGTGAACAAAGCCAAACAGTGCTTCCCTGACTCAACAATTGAAGGGACAGTCCCATCACAGAATTTGACATTTCCTGAGCCTGTCAACTGGTCCAAGTAACTCGTCCAGGGAGGTCATGCTTGCTTCCTGCCTGGCAGCCATGGGCACGTACATCTTTGCAGGCCCAGATATTAAGTCTAGCCCAGTATTAGTGAATTATTGAATTTACTGTTGTTACAGTCTGGATAATTGCACTACCAATCTGTCTTTATTTATTTAGGGATAAAATTGTTTATCCCTAAAGCTATCGGTCTCGTGCCTGCTACTGCATCCCAAACCTATAACTCAGCAGGGCTGCCTCAAGCCCCTACAAGTGGTAACTCAATATCCCTCCAGCCTGACTAGGCCCATTTAATTTTGGTATTATGCACCCTGTGATAACTTTTGTCAAGAGCTGTCAGTCATTATGTGGTGGAGGTTAAAGAAAAATTTTGGGATTCCTTTTCTATACCCCTACTGCAGCTGCTACTGTGGAAATTCGACTCCTGCTACAAGCTGAATAGCAATTTGCTGTGCTTATGGGCTTAAAATTCCCCTTTGAAAAGAAAATAATTTGTAGTCCTTCTTCCCCACCAAATATACTCCACCAGGATACCCAGGGCCTGGATATTGGACCAAAGTGAACAAATAACTGTCTTTTCCACTTCGTAATTTATTTTTTACAGATATTTTGACCATAAAGCCCAACTTATCTGGATGGGAGAGAAATCCTTGAACAGACAATTCCAACTAGAGGCAAAACAAAGATATGCTAAAATGGCCTCAATTCAGTTACTTTCCTAGTCCTAAGGTATTAAATTCATGGAACTGACTGGTCATAACTGAGTTTTCAGGTCATCTTAGGATGCTTTAAAGCTCCTGCTCACTCACCGCAATAGTCAGTGCCTCCAAGACTCAGCTGTAAATGACAAAGCATCACCAGCAGTCCAGCTGTTTTACTCTGGAGATACAGAGATGAATCAGTGCACTAGGTAGAAATGAAGCAAACTGTTTTAATTACCCCTAAGCTGAACACCTAAGTGAAGGAAATGATGAGAAAGCATTATGTGTGAAGGAAACTGGCTGTTCCAGTGCACAATTCATTTAGAGTACCAATAATGAAATGAGACTATCACCCTCCATCTCCTTACATGGAGAGCTGAAATGAAGAAGAGACATTTAATTAAACAAATAAATATCAGCGCAATAGCACAGTTCCAATGAAAGGCTGAGATAGTGCCTGCAAGTGCTACAGGCTGCATTTTGATTTGCATTTTTATGCCTTTCGGTTGACAAAAGTGAAAAGGAAAACAACTGAGGGTTCTAGAGAGAGAAATGGATGTGAAGACTAAGTGTGTGGTAACCTGTAACCACAGGCCCATCTTGGTGTCTACAAATAGCTGGAAATAATTTCTATTTACAACAATTTAGAAACCATCATAAATTCCTTGAATGCGGTACAACACGGAGTGTGTTTTTTCTTTCCTTTAAAATTTCTCAGTTAGTATTACTTGTAAAGATGAGGCTCTTTCAGAGTACAACAGGAACACTTCTGTGAGAAACTGACTTTGCTGAAACTCAGATTCATGTCTGCATTAACCAGGCTGGTAAAGTACCTAATTAGAGCTGCTGGAATGTTGCTATTGATTGGTAAGTGAGGATTACACAGAGAACCTGCTCATCACCCAGGCCAGACCAGCAGTGATGGACATGTGCATTAACTCCAGGTGACTTAAAATGAGAGGTTGCCTAGGGGCTGAGTCAATGTGACATCAGTAATGCACATAAAACACATCCAGAACACACAGTCCTTTCAGCTTCATCCTTTTTGGCTTCCCAAATCTGTGGTGACATCGAAAACTCCACGGATAGGGAAAGAAAAAGCTCGAGCATATCATTTGGAAAGACTGAAGTAGTTTCTAATTGCAAAACAGTGGGAATGACACATGCTAACTAGATGTCACATCAGAGGGATGTGGCCACAGATCTGCCTCGCCTGACATTCTCCTGAACAAGGTAATAATATTTGAGGGTAACGGATCTGCTCAGACAATATCCACAATCAACTTTGTGATTTACAGTCTCAAAATAGAAGTTTCAGACTGCAGTTCCACAGAAATCTAGAGTCAAGTAACACCACTAATTTCAATCAGGATTTGGAAGAAGGACCAAGGACTGCAACTGTTTGCTCAGTCTTATGCATTAAGAAGGAACAATAAACAGCCTGAGTTTATTTTTACTACATAATTCAAAGATACCTTGACAAAACTGAGTAAGTGAGTGAAATAACATGCAGCTCAATAGGAAAAGGTATAAATAAGTGTCACTTAAGCACTCACCAAATCAAAGATGATGGACAGATGGTGCACAGAAGAGAATTACAAAGTCAAAGAATAACATAAACCAGAAATATCACGTTACTGCAAGAAAGGGAAGCCATTCTCTCATGTATTAAAAAGGCCTATCCAGCCCAAGGGTGCCTTCTCCTGAATACAGAACTCAGTCTACACAATGCACTTGGCTGGGGACGTTGGGAGAGCCCAAAGGAGAACAGCAGGAATGATCATGTACTAGAACAGAGAGGAAAATGAAGGAATCTGTTAGATGCTATGTCTGTAGCTCGTAGCTATGCTCTGCTAGGAGCTCCATGGGATTAGCAAAACTCATCTGTCCCCTTGCTGTAATGGAGGACTCTCCATTCTTTATCAACCCATCACCAAGAATGGCCTCCGAGAATGACACCTGAACTTTGCCTTCATTAAACAAAACTAGAACATAACAACACATGACCTTGGCAGATCACATTAAGTAGAAGAATGGTATACATCAGCTTGGAAGTCAGCATAGAAACGAGCAACCTTGTTCAGATTTGGCTCCACTAGGTCAGTAAAGATGTTTTTAAACAGCATGATCCCAGCCAAAGCTGCAAAGTTATTTTACCACACTTTATTTGAAACAGTTTGAATATCATAATCACATTTCAATGTTATGTAAATTTTTAGTGCAGATAAATTCCAGAAGTTATTGTATAGACTCCGTGAGTATACATTCTCTTTCCTAAAGACAAAATTAAAAGAGAAAATTCAATTTCCTCTAAAAAAAATTCTCCAGTTACACAAACAGTTCATTCAATGCTGTATTATCTAAACCAGCAATCTCTGAACCATAGCTATTTCTCCTACTCTTGGGAATAAAAGTCCCCTACACAAAACTGCAGGCCCAGCCACCCTTTAGCATCATGAACAGTGTGAGTTGCCACTCCGTTAGACGCAGCCGCAGAGGCAGCACACAATTCAGTTCTGTACCCCATCTCCTGTGACTGTAGTCACAAAGCAATGAAGCAACTTCACTCATTCCCAAGGAAGTTTCTAAAGAAAGGGGAAGATCTCTCTGTGGGTAGTGGGAAGAAGGCAGGTTTTTCTCCTTTTTGCTTTTCCCTAGAGCATGAGCAGATAAGCTAACGCAATCAACATTGACTGATTTGCTTGTACTCTCCAGCACATTAAGCTGTAGGCTCACAAGTGATTCAGTTGCAGGATGTCACCTTCAAAGGCTGTAATTGATTGACAGGACATGCTATGAGTTAAGTGGTTACCCTTCAATTATCAGTGAGCATCTCTCTAAAGCATCCCTTCAATTCCAACCTATTACAGCACTTTAACCAGGAGAAGAATTTTAAAATATATTTCTCCTAAGGAATAAACCAGCACTTGCTCTGGAAAAAAAGACCACTTGCAACAATTATTTGAACTATAAAGGTTTCAGGAGTATTTCCTGCAATTGTGATCTATTCAGCAGCAGATCAAACACTTCAAAAGACTGGAGAGTCAGCCTGCATTTTAAAATTTCTATTCCTGAAGTGACACTCTTCATCTAGAAGCAAGTACACAACTACTCAGAGCTTTCACTTGAATTGGAAAAGATTACTTCACAGTCCAGTGGCATGAAACACAAACATCACAAACATCTCTTCAGCTTATTCTTCCCCCATAGAAGAAGAAATAATTCTTTTTAACTAAGTGCAAAGAATTATTTAATAAAGTTTACTTAGTAAGGTACAGTAGGCAAGGAGACTCTTATAAGACTAGTATCTAAATATACAATACTTGAGTATCTGTGTTTTCTTTCCCTCCTCCCCCAGCACTGCTATTGTTATCTTTGCTTTTCACTTTTGGCTTGGATGCAGGAAAGCAGCAGACTGAAGTCTGCCATTGTCTACACTGTGTGAGAGTGGGGCTCAGAGAAACACAGTTTCCCAGGCCGAATTCTGCTCTGTCTTTGTCAGTAACAGTCTGGTGTAACTCTACCCCTCACTAAGCCATTTTTGCACTTACACCTGTAGGTCTGAGAGCAGCCTGTTTATGACCCTCTTTTGAGACATCTGCTGCTGTCCCAAAAGGGATGCACACCATAAAAATCTTCACTACTACTTCACATACAGGAAATCATAAGAGTGCAAGTTTGGATGGCCTTTGAGGAGTCACCCAAGTTGCACCTCTGTTTTAAACAGGTTTAGCTTTCCCCAAATCACTCCCAACAGATGTCTGGAAAAAGCCACATTAAAAGCCTCAAATGACAAAACTTCCACAGCATCTCTGGGAGATCTATTCCTGCACTTAATAACTGTTACCATTAGCATCTATCCTGGTGTCTAACCTCGAGCTCTCTCACTACCCCTTAGCACCAGTATTTCTAGTCCCATTGCCAATGGACACAGTCTCCTTTCTCTCTGTAGCAAGGTTTTGGTACTGAAAAACCTTTACCCTGACTCATTTCAGTCTTCTCCAGGCTAACCCAGCTCGTTCTGTCCACACAACATATAGGAAAAACCTATTGAGCATCCACTACCCTGTACCTATGGTGCTCATTTATGAGAACTTCACACAAGGTAAGCCTTGCTGGAGTTGGGATGTGGCTGCTTGGTGTCTGGAAGAGAGTCAAGTGGGGCAGAGATGCTGCTCATTGTGTTGCTGATAGAGGAAAGGAGGGCAAGCCCCAGTGGTGCCAAGAGTCAGAAAACTACCTGAACCAGTGTGGGCTGATGATGATCTCAGCCATAGATGAAGCTTCAAAGGGGAACTGTTGCTGCACTGTTTTCACCAGGAGCCTTCTATTAATAAACTCTTAAACCATTTGAAATTAAAATGCAGAGCTGCTTTTAAAGGATCAAAGCACTGAATGTTAGTTATTAGAATTGTTAAAATGACACTTTCCCTCTGGTCCTTTCTTATTATTAATCACAGTAGCTCCCCAAATTTCACCAGCTAAGCAGGGGCTGCCCCTCTGCACCCAGAAATGCATTTAAGTCACAGTGAAGCTATCACCATAAACTGCTACAATTCACAGGAAGCAGTCGGTCCCACAGCCACAAGGAATGAAAGGGAAATATCACTTTTCACATATCTACTATTATGATTTGAGAGAGGGGACTCTAATCATATTCCAGCCTCCACCTCATTTATATTTCAGCATACCAGAGGAAAAAATGATGTGTACACACCACAGAGGCAGCACACAAAAAAAGTAGTTGAGGTAAAAGCATTTATTCTGTTCGCAACATCCAGAACAGCAGGTAAAACCACAATTCTGCCAGAAAGTTTTGAGTGAAATACTGCTTAGTAATTGCACTCATTACACCATCTACTTTGGGGATAAATAGGAAAAACCAAACCATTTTTCTTCAAATTCATGGCAAAAGAGTCAGCTACATGTGATTTATGGAAGCTCAGATGAACTTGGGGAAGAGTAATTTCATGATTGTCAAGCCAATGAGAATGATTACCAACAAAGCTTATTCTATAAGAGACAAGAATGCTCAGTTAAAACAGAGGAGTGAGAGAACACATGTAGCAGATTAATTACAGTTAGTACAGTTCTTTCTCCTACAAGCTATATCTGGAGTTCCTGAACAACAGTACACTGCCTGAAGCAACACACGGCAATATTTTCTCCACCATAGTGAGGACCTAAACGCTGCTCTTTTCTGTTTTCAGAACTGAGGATGAAACAAAAAGACTGGCAGGATGTGTCCATGCTTCAGAAAAAGATGTGTATTTATGATATGACTCCCTGTAGTTTGAAAACACCACAAAAACCTATCTGATACCAGGCATAAAGATGTTTCTGTTCATGTGCTGCCCGATGAACAGTTAGGTAAGAATGAGAGCCAGATCTTGAGAATCACCCATGCATATATGAACACAACTGCCTTGTAAGAGTGCCACACCAGATGCCCAAGTGTTTGCAAATGCTCCAGCAGTATCAGGCACCCAGCTGGTGAATTTATGTGTAATGCCATTTTAGAAATGGCCCCTAGTAGAAAATATTTCTGTGAAACAGGAGGCTAAGAGTAAATGTAATTTGACAAACTAAATGAAATTCAGTATTATGCTGTATCATCATCTTTTAATAATGATTTCCAAATAATTTTGTTTCAGTTAACTGATAAGCATTTGTTCATTCCCAACACAGGGATATTGCTATGGTTGTCGTTAAAGTATGGTAATTTTTGTAGTGGTTTTAGCATAAAGCCAGAAAATGTGTTTACTGTTTCATAACAAGCATTGTTCAACAAGCAGATTCACTGAGGAAACGTACCAGTGAAAACAGCAGTGACTTCTGTTATATATGTGTACCATTTCTGTAAGAGCAGGCAACGAACCAACTGGTCCTTGTTCTCTGGTTTAGTTACCCATCTGCCAGAAATTACCCAAGAAAGGCAGTGGCATCATAAAATGCACCAGTTGACTGTTCTAACGTTATTGATCTGTTTCCCCGTTATCGGTAACATTCCAAACATACATATGCAAAGCGTGAATGCTTAGTGGGCTACATTTCCCTAAACAAAAGACACTTCTGCCAGGATGTACTCTGGACCATCTAGTAGCCTCAGAAAGCTATTTACAGAAGAATAACTAGTACCTCAAGTATTCAGAAGTATTCTTTCTGAATGAATTATTGCAGAAAAGAAGTTCAACACATTCTTTGCAACAATGACAACAAATGCATACCATATTGTGTGGCTGCATGGTACTCAGTTGCCAGCTGGGTTTAAACCATGACACGTATGTAAGCAATCTGATAAGAGGAGCTTAAAATAACATTACTAATGAAAGCTTAAAAGCTAATCTACTTCAACTTGAATTATTTTTAAACATTTCATTTTAAATTCATTTAATTTGATTCAGCAGAAGATTTTTAAGCATACACTTAAGCAAGTAGTTCCACAGAAGTCCAAGCTTTTACATAGTTTAAACAGTAACATAACACTGTAGCAAATCAAGATCAAACTTCAGGAATCCAAGGTATTTCAAGTGCCAAAAAACCAAACTACTTAATATGGTAAGGTATGGCAGCTTGGAAATTTGATGCACACCACTTTTATTGAGTGAGATAGACAGACTCAGCATGTATCCATCTGTAATTTCCCAGATTCAATGAGTGACAAGTGAGCTCTCCTACTGTATGCTCCTTGCAATAGGAGCATTAAGATTCACAGAGACATCATTCAAGCCAAATGTGTTCCTCATATCTGTTCAAACAACCCTGTGGAAACCAAGATTTAAGTCAAAGCAAACTTAGGAGCCAATATTCCCCCAGTGACTATTCACTGCAGAAACAGAATCCCTTCAGCACTGAAGTTTTTTTTAATACTGCTGCTGATTACCTTGTGCAAAAGAAAAATGCTCTAGTGCTTTGTGTTGTGTGGGTGATGCTCCCATTTCCCAGCTGAGTTTGGTTCAGCATTTATAGAAGGGGTAAAGTATTCTGACTTGGCTTCTATCAGTAAAATGACTCAGTGATCACTGCATGAGTGGGAGGACTTCAAGCATTTGACATTGCTTCTCACATTCTTGCTGTCACAAATGCAAATGTTGGGGAATTTAAACTCATTCCTATCTTGTCATTTTAAAATCCTAAAGGGACCTTTGATCATTCAGCGGCCTGTTAAATATTTAGCAGTCAGGAAGAAAGGATTTATTTTCCTTCTGTGATGGTTTAACTGGTTTCAAATCTAACAGTCCTTCCTTTATGCGAATACAATGTATCACCATTTGCCCATCATTTTCATCAGGGAAAAAAAAAATCCTCAAATTAAAAATTGATCTGCCTTCCGAACTAATGAAAAAAAGAAGACAGAAGTAATATAAACAGAAGATATGGTTGTGAACCCCACAAGCTACACAATCTGTATGCACAGAACACGTGTGCATCTTGGGGGCTTCTATGAAATAAATTTTAATTACTCTGTCTCCCTTCAAAGCTAAGTGCCTTGCAAATATTGACTGGGGACACGCTCAACTCATTGAAGGCAGTGCTACCACTACCCTCTTCAAAGGTGTAGGACTTTGGTCCCCAGGGCACCAATACCCTACTGCACTTGAACCCGTTAATCCCACTGAAGCGTGTGTGATTGTTTTCATCGTAATATTAATCACACTTCATGAGGAGATGTGTCTCTTCAACTCACGAGCTGAAATTAAGCACCAGGGAGCACTAGGATGTAACCAGCCCTGTTGCTCTGGCTCAATTCTGTTAGCAACCTAAGCAGAGATGGCTCCTCCACCCTCCCACACAAACCCTCTCCTGTGCTGTTAGCGTGTCTGTTATATTAATGACTCATCTACATCGTAAAGCACCAGCTCAGACTTTTTCATTAATCACCTTAAGTGTGCTGGCTTCTGCAGTTCACCCAGAGTCCCTGCTCTACGAATAATTCAGCCTTCAGCATTACAAACATAGGGAAGGATTTTGTGGGTCAGGCCCTGAACTTCAGTACGAACTTTGTAACTTCACAGAAAACACCTTATGGTCAGAATCCATTTTTTCAACACAGTGTTGGGTATTTCCCAGATATTTGTTATGTTTGAGCCAAAATAACCACCTTCAAAATGTGATTGTTAAATTGCATGGGTGGCCAGCAGGTCACTGCTGGTGTAGTTCCAGTGATAGACTTGTACAGAGAATTAGTCCTGTACCACAGTCCAGTCCACCTTTCTGTAGAAAAACCACCGACTAGCTTTTGTTCAACAGTATGAAAAACCTAGAGTAAATAATGAATGCACCATACTGCAAATTGATTTATCCTTCAGGGGAGGAGAAAAAAATTCCCTTGAAATATTCTCAAAAAGGTTCTATATGTATTACGAGAATGAGGAAGCCACTGAGAATTGCAGGTTGTGGGGAGGAGGCTTTCGATGAACTGTGGGCACTTTTTCCTGCATCCCAGCCACCACTAGATTACATTCACAGTTCCTTCCTTCCATCCCTTTGTATTTCAATTAACTGCCTCTTAATTATTTCTGTAATAACTTCATTTTTCTCCATTTGACGGATGACCTTTTTTAACACTAACTACACAGTAATATGGCTTCCTTCTCTAGCTTAAAACAGGTTTTGCACAAATAAACACCAGGGCAAAGTGCACTGTTAGCAAAAACTAACAGCATATAACTGATGTAAATTTATGTCCACCCACCAGTTAGCCCATCAATTTGTTCTCTTATAAAATGTCAAAGCGCCTGTCAATCACGCAGACAATGTAAGAGGCTTCACCACAGAGACCACAAGAACAACTCTCCTTTCTAACTTCTCACACCGTTAAGGGAATCATTTGATACAGCCCAGACACAGCAGACATGTATCAGAAACTTGACAGATATGTCAGTAATACATCAAGCCTGTACCACTCCTTGACAAACACACAGCAGATACCACATATGGGGTATCTAGAACCACTTATTTGGCAGGTGTATATCAGAGCAGTTGCACTGACTTTAGATCCCATGATTGATCATTTATCTATCACGACAGACTGCTTATCTACCAAGACTATTTGTATCTTTTGGGGCACCAATTCCCAAATAGTTGGTCAACTTCAGCTCAAGAGATGTGCTTCATTCAAGCAAAAGGCACAGATCTTCAGGTATAGCTCTCTCCACAAAGGAAGGAGAAAGCTTCTTCCCTGACTGGGGCTGCCAGATTGAACCTGCAAAAGCCTGTAATACCACTAAGACTGGATGTACCAGGCTAAGTGGATAATTCTGCTGCACTCGTATCTTGAAAACACGACTCAATTTCCTTCCACGGGACAAGTGCCTGCAGCTACCCTAAAGGAAGTGTTCATTCCTTCTTCCTTTGCCTGCCTAAAATAGACACCTTTCTGGCACAGAAAACAACCTATTTTTAGACATGCTACATATGAGCAATACATTTTGCTGTAAGACAACAGACTGAGACCTGAGCTTGTGGCAGCAAGGGGCAGCCCACAGCTGACAACACTTCCCAGCCCAGCTGAGCTCATGTCTGAGGCGGCATTGCTTTTCTGCCTGAAATACATTTTGTTTCCCCTTCTGCTTTAGATTTTTTTTTTTTTTTGCTTTTGCACTTTAGGATCACTAACTGCAAACCCAGCAGCCATGTGTTGCTGCCCTCCAAGTCCCAGCTCTTCTGATGGATGGCTCCTCAGCAAGGACCTCACCATCCTCATCTCACTGTGATTTTCACCTTGGCTAAGAGCAGTCCTCCAACCCCAGTCAGCACGGACCTGTTGTAAGGAATGGTCTCCTGCCATTACATGGGAAGACGCCCTGGCCCACGGGGACAGACTTTTCAAAGTGATGAAGCTTCCCTCTTCTACATCTGCAAAGGACCACCTGGCTTTTCCAAGTGATGAAGCTTCCCTCTTCTACATCTGCAAAGGACCACCTGGCTTTTCCAAGTCCTGGTCCATGCAGGATGGCTGTCAGTGCAATTCCAGCATGCTGCTCCAGTAGTTGAAGATTACCAGAACACAGTACAGACCAAACCTCTAACATCACTCAGCATTCCCTTGGGGAACATCAATGCTGTGGCTTCACCACCTTGATTCTACATTTTAACTGACCCAAAGACTTGAAATCTCAATAAACCATCCAGCAGGTGTTTAACTGTCCCAGCATAGCAAGAGTATTCATCAAAATACTAAAGGAGCTTTCCAGTTCAAATAAAACAACTTTTTATTGCCTTCCACAATACATTGCTTTAGTCAGGGCAATCTGACACTCTTCAAAAGCCCATATTTAATCAACAGCCATTAAAAGTTGGCTTTCTACATGGGAACTTAAAATAATTCAGCTGCTGAACTTGTTAAGGAAACTTTCCTGTCCAACACTCCGGCACCACCCGAGCTGGGCCTGGAGCCCCTTTGCAGCTGCACCCCACACACTCACACAGTCACACCAGGTTTCCTTACCAGTAGGACCCCAGGTTTCCCAGAGCAGAGTCTCAGATGTCTCCATCTTTCATATAATAATGGTGCAATAACAAAATAACAGCTTGAGCTGGTGCCTCTGAGGAGGGACCCAGAACACTGGAAACTCTGGGCTTTTATACCCTTGCAGTCTTAAGTACAGGAAAGTGTGGAGTCATCTGCTCCTGCTGTGTCTCTGAGTATCTGGTCACCTGGATTGGCCACAGGGCCCCAAGTAGCTTGTGGTGTCAAGGGTCTGCAGTTCATGGCCTCTTGCCTCTGGCTGAGCTCCTGCCACCCAGAACTCAACCTGCAACTCATACTGCAGCTGCACCCTGAGCTACGTGCACTGAATGCAAGCTTGTCAAAAGGCTGAGTGAACCCACTCTGTGAAAATTCCAGACTGTTTCCACTGGAAAGTTTTGCTAGTTGTACATATTGGGATCCTGAAACCAGTCTATTGACATGTCTATACCCACTCCAACTCTTGTTGCAGTTCTTCTAAGCAGTTCTTCCACCAGGATAGCATACTCTGAAAAACTTCCTTAAATTTTTTTTTTTTTACTATAAAAGCTTTGTTGACATTTGGGATGAAGTTCCTCAGAGAGCTCTACCAATATCTATCTTCTAAATATAATCTTTCTTCAGACATCTATCACATCCTCCCATGATACACACAGAATCTGTTCAAGCTTTCCATACAGGCAGTGACAGGTTTAACTCTCTGTTTACCAGGCTGGGAATGGTATAGAGGTGCCAACAGTTCTCTGACAACAGTTCTGTCCTTTCCCATCAATTATTAATTAGACTGTGTATTTACTTGTTTTCCCCCAATGCCACATAGCTGCTGAGAAAGGGCCTGTTCTGAAGTTTCTAAAGTTCGCAAGCAAGAAAAGGTCCTCTGATGCTTGGTTCTTTACAAACTGCACAGCACGAACCAGCTCCCTTCCCTGAACAACCTCTCCATTTCACAGACTGCTTCTTCAGGTTCACTTGGAAGTGTGATGAGCTTTGCACTGCTACAAAGCAAAATGATCCCAGAGGATTGCCATAGTTTTGAAGTCAAGTGCATGCCGTGTTTACCTGTGATTTCTGTTTTCTTTGGGAAGCTTTGGAGAGAAAAGTCAAAAATAAAATGCTCACTGCTGATACAAAGCACTGCCTCCCAAGGGCAAGTGTTTGCACACATGCAGAGGCACTCTAGATACCAGATGTGACCACAACAGTGTCCCTGCTTTGAAAACATTATGATTATCCCCACTTTTTTTTTTTTTGCAAGAGAAGGAGGTTTAAATTCAGGTAATGTTCTCCAAAGGACTACATTAGAGATGCAAAGATAAGCAGAGCACTCAAAAAATCATGAAACACCATCTGCTCTCCTTTATCTTCTAATGTCTATCAGCATCCCCAGTGTTGCCAACATTAGTCACTCTCCTCATGATATTGGGTGTTTTTCTTACACTCTCAGCTCTCATAATCAAAGTTATACAATAGCAGTTTATTTTAAATAAATTAAAAATAATCCAATACACTTGATGCCTGAGAAAACTAGTGCAAGCCAGCAGCTCAGAAAACCAGGCTAAAACATTTTAGGTTGATTTGGACTGCTAAAATTTATTATGATACTAAGAATACTCTAGGGACTATTTTTCAAAGTAGCCCATCTACCACAGGGGTACCAAAGGGATAACCACACTTAAGATCCAGGGTACCCCACTGAACCTCAAAAATCTGGTTTTAACTATCAACACAGAATATTTGAAAAATCCCGTTGCTAGCCACATTTTTACATAAGCATAGCTCTTGACAGAGAAGTCAACCGAACTCTGTGCCTCTGGAAGCCAGGCAATACTCAAACACCGAACCCCACATCCATTACAGTCTCATTCTCTGCTCATGATTCTCTGCTCTGCTCCTGTCCAGGAGAATGAGTGCAGTCTCTGCCTCTCTTGCCAACTTTACACTATCAGAATTACATCTTACTCAGCTACTTCACATGGGTTTTATTTTTATATAAAGTGAAGAAAGTCTTTGCTATTCTGAAACAGAAAGTGTGTCACTGCCACTGCCTGCTGACACCAGGGTGCAGCTCATGACAACTGCTGTAGGCACTGGAGAGGCACCAGCACACCTCGGCTGGCAAGTGGAGCAGGGCAGGCCAAGAAATGCTGCTCACAGGTGTTTTTCAACCACCTCAGCACAGCTGAGCTGGGACCCAAGTGATTTGGGTCCCTTTGTACGTAGCTGGCACCTGGGAAACACATCCATTGTGCCCTGCTCTCACCTCATTGCATGCCAGCATAGGTGCCAACCAAAACCTCTGCCCCAGCCTTGGCCTTTAATAAGATCCAAGTCTTCAACCACGTCATCCTGCTCCTCTGTTTAAACTGGAAAGTAGGGGCTGCACTGCGTAGAAGCGCTCTGTTCTCTGCATGCATGTTACAGCCTGCGTCTTTGCAGGAGGCTCTGTGACTAATGTCTGACTCATGCAAGACCTGGATCACCAACAGCATCCGTCACAGCCGGAAAACACAGGACTTGCCCCCAGGTTAGAAGCTATTTTGATGCCATGTGTGTTAAGGAACCCTCACTCAGCCCAAGCACTGGAGTTTCCACGAGAAAGATTAAACAAACAATACCCACCTGCTCAACTTAATTTGGCAACACCACTCCAGTATCCTAATCCCACTCAGGATTTTTGTATACACATACTTGAGTTCATGTACCCACACGCTAAAACAAACCCAAGCACAAACTTTGTCCTTTACACAATCAAGTCCTGATCTTTCTGGCACTGTGATTTGTGGGAGGCATTTTCCAAAGTTTCATGTTTTTTCCTATCTACATTTTCCAATATTAATTAATGAAGTTAGTAATTTTCCTACTGTTACAGCGTTTTTCCCCACCAAGGGAGTAAGGGGAAAACCAGGATTTCAGAACATTTGAATATTTCTTTAAAAGTCCCCTCTCTCTCTCCTTCCAGCCTCAATAAAACAAAGTTATTTCTCCCCCACATTTAAAACAACGGAGCTCATTAACTGCTTAATGAGTTTTGTGCTTTCCTGCTGCACAAGCATCAAGCCTCAGTCTATTTTCCAAGTAACAACTTTTTTTTGTTGTCATTTCTAATACACAGTTTTGTGCACAAAGGTTTCCTGAGTGCCATGTGGGCCAAGACACGTTTCTTCACAGTAGGAAATAAAGAAATTGGTAGAACAGCAGCATTAAAATTAGACCATATATTTGATATGTCAAACAACACTTACAGCACCAAACCCCGAAGTTCCTTTTATATTACACTAGATTAAGAAAGCACAGGCAAAATCTGTAAAATATAGTGGAAAGAGAAAATGTGAAACCTTATAGGTTACATTATATTTAGCAATATAATTTAACTGCACAGTAAAGCAAAACTGCTTAAACACAGGACACGTGTATCATTACAGTTTATCCACTACAAGTAACACTGCCGGTGGAGACAAGAATTTGTAAGTTGCCTGTAAGGAATTCTGTTGGATGAATCATCAGAGTGTGGTTGAATATTCCAAACAAGACACCTTTTAGAAACCTGTTTCTCAAAGAATATCCTCTTTAGTTAGTCCTTTCAGAAAAACAGGACAGATTTTTATTTGTGTAGCTCTCAGTGCAGATCACCTAAATCAATCATTTTTATTATGCTTACTTTTTAGACATAATTTTAAGAATGAGAAGAAAGAGGAGAGATCACGAGATGATCTGCTTGGTTGATCTCTGGCTGCTACTGCCAGTACAGCTGTCAGGGGGAAAGCAGACATACGTCTCACACATGAAGGAATCCATCTTTTTAAGCTACTACAAATGACCACCTAGGCAGCATCCAACAGCTGCTGTTAACAGTGGTCCCCAATACATGTCTAGAAGGAGTCTTTGAACTAATTAGTATGCTCCCAAACTGCAACAGGTCTCCAAGAAGAAAACAAACATCTCTTTTATTGTCACTTTTTCAAGTTTATATTTTACCTGATCAAAACCATATAAAGCTAACATGCTTGGCATTAAGCAAAAGGCCCAGATCCAAAGTCAGTGCCATTACTGCCAAAAACTCAGTCAGTTTTGGATCGAGCCATGTGGCTGCAAGTTTTTAAACACTAGAGCTGTCATTCGTGTCAGGGGCTTCACAGTCTTGGATGCTTAGAAAGGATAATAAAAGCAAAATATGATGCTGTTAGCCTTAAGAGAAGTTATCTGCATTATATGAACTTCTCTAGCATTACCAGAATTCTTAACTTGTGTGTTAGAGCAGGTGAAAGCAGTTAGGAAACAGCAGTGATATTGGAAAGTATCAATTTCAGGAAGCAGTCATACAGCAGTTGAAGAAAGATGCTGCCAGTGGCTTTTTCTCCACATCCCCAGTCGTTCAATTACTCTGTGGTGAACCGTGGGGAAATCACAGCATTGGTTCTAGGAGGGAGAGGATATGTGGTGGACACTGGAGTGTGGAGGAGCAGAGGAAGTGGTTTTTAGGAGTAACCATGTAAGCAGAGTCCACAAACCACTAGCAAATAGCTGAGAACTGCAAGGAAAACCAAGAATGAGTCACTGCCACAGGCAAAAAAATATGGTCCTATCTCTTTGTAGTAACTATTTGTGATTCAAAAAGTCAAGCCAAGTGTCTTCTTGTTGCCTGGGAAGTGGGAATAATTAGGGATCCTACACAGCCATTTCCCAGCAACACCTGTATGAAAAGGAAAAGTAACTTTTTCTCTATCAACTGCAAAATAATATTTTTAGAAGAAATTTATCCTGACACTCACAAGTCTACAGGCTTATATTTCTTTTCCTTCTTTAAAACAATTGTGTACTTAAACATAGAAAATAATTCTATTTATGCTATTTGGCATTTAAGAATTTGGTATAAAAACAAAGAAAAGAACACATGTAAACAAAATGCTTAAATTGCACAGGAAATATTCTCTTAAGATCTCACTGTGTTGAATCAATATGAAAAAAGGAATGAACTAACAAAAGGTATTATTACTAATTGCACTTCCACAGTGTAATGAAAGGAAAAGTCTCATGGTAGCTCTGATGAAACTATTAAGTCCTTGGTTTTGATTGTTCTCTTTCCCTAGAGTTTTTGATGGGAAATATGTGAATAAACTGAGGAAAGAGATCTCTCAACTACTCAAAGCCCATAAAGGAATAAATAAAAGCAAAACCCCAAAGCCAATAAGACAGCTTCAGACACCCTCTTATATTGAATCCTTCTTCCCATCACTTCTGTGTAATGCTTCAATTCTTAATATTTTTCTTTTTCCTAGTGTCACCATTATGTCACCTATGAGCCCCAGCTATTGGGGAACTCCATCTTCACCTAATCACCTTCTGGCCACTATATCACACAGCACAAAATATCCTGGGCTAACCTGTCTTGCACGGGAATGACTTGTGGGAAGAGTGGTACTCAAGGTCTGCCATGGAGTTAAAGTGAGATCAAACAAAGTGGCTAACCTCTGTTAGCCACATGCATGAATTTTAGCATTCTGAATGTTTTATTAAACACTGTGCTGATGTTCACCTCTGCAGAAGACTTCCCCGTGCTTAAAACAGCATGCCAAGCTCCTATATTTTACACAAATAAGGCAGAAACATTCTACAAGCTCTGCAGGTAGGGAAACAGGCTTATTAGGTCTTCAGTGATTAAAAGCAAAGCTGCAGCAAGTTTATGATAGACCAGAACCATTCCTCCTACTTCTCCAGAAGCCTCTGTCCATGGATCTAAATTTCAAAGTAGCTCAAAGTGCATCCCAGGCATTTTAAGCTCTGGAGTTAAAAATTAATTTTGCCTAGGAACGTGCCCTTAAGGTATCTTTCTTTCATGGAAGTTGTTTCAGTGATCCTTTTTGTTTCAGAAGCAGCTTGGGTTCAGTATCAGCCATTTCATTGACAACTGGTACTGAAAGAAGATGGAAAAAGCTTCACTCAATCCATCCAACCCTGAATTTTCTTCCCTGCTTCCTGCACTAATCCTTAACTGAATATCACTGTCCCCCTTTCCACCAGAATAACAATTCATGGAAATTACTTACTTTTTTACAGTACAATACATTAATTTCTGATTTTCTCTTGACATCTGTGAGGATGCACAGAGTTCACTGCGGGGTCACCAGCTGCAAATGTTATTTCCCATATTTTTGTGGAGCTTCTCTTGACTACGTGCTTGTCCGCCACCAGGCAGGTTATCCTGCATTACTGTCAGTTTCTCTGCTTGTTTCCAAGGACAGAACACACCAGGCAGGTTATCCTGCATTACTGTCAGTTTCTCTGCTTGTTTCCAAGGACAGAACATCCAATTGTTAATGATTACATGTCCAAAATCCAACAGCTTCATAACTATGCTCCAATTCAACTAAGGATGCTTTGACAAAGCCTTCACATGTCCTATTTTCCCCAGCTTCTCCCTATGAAAAATTGTCCTTTGAAGTCCTTCACCTTCTATGTAGAAAACCCTCCTGCGTGTGCTTTACACACACACACCCCCCACTCCCTCACAGTCCTCAGCAGGGAAAAGGGACACAAATCTTATGCACAGAAAAAAGTTTTCCTCATTTAAACAGGTTTCCAGTGGGACCCATACGAAACTTTGTGCACCACCCAAATAATGTTGTTCAGGATGAATATTCCTTTTTTTTTGGCCAAAACTTGCTTTTTCAGCCACATTCTCCACATTGGATACCCTGCCAGGTCTTTGCTGATCACTTTATATGCTGACATTGCTTTTATTTTTTTTGCCTGTTGAACTAATGGGTTTTTTTATTATTTTCACATGCTGTTCTTTGGAAAAACACAGATTGTTTTCCCAATTAGGCAGCTCCCATCATTTTCTTAGCCACAAGTTGTGTACCTCTGTTTTGGCTACATCCCCTCATTACTTAGTGTAACTTATGAACTCTTGATATTCATTCAACTCCCATGCTTTCAACCACAGAAAAACAGCCCACCAAATGCTCACAGGAACTACACTCTCTGTCATTCTTTCTGTAATCCCTGGCACCTCTGTTCCTTGCTCTTAAAAGAAGAAAAAAAATGAAGGTGGAGAGCATGCAACAGCAGCGGCTTCTCTTCTCCTCAAATGACTATATGGGTTTGTTTTCTGTTCCTGCAGGAAAATCTGGAGTTGAGTCCCCAGAGTGTAGCTAAGGATACCACCTGTGATTTGCACATTCCTCCTTGGGACATTTGGTGGCCATGCTACAAAAGCAAAGCTCTAGGGCCAGGCTTCACCAGGCAGCTGATGCTGAGTTCAGATTGTTCACAGCAGGGTTATGCTGTCAGGACACGCAGTCCCAGGTTTTAGTGGTGCAGTGATTTCTCTATCATTATCTATTTATCTATCATTATCTACTATGACTCCAGGAGGAGTCATAACTCACTAGGATGTTCACAGAAGAGTTTTTTCACACACAGTGGCCAATTTTTATTTCCCTGCCACCCTCATTCTACATTTCAGTTTGTCTTGATTCTTTTTGAGTCAGAAACCTTAGAGTTTCACAGGTCATTCAAAAAAGCCACTGAGAACCACAATAAAACCACTTTCTTGCAGAATTACATATCAAACTGTATTTTAATGGAGAACAAGTTAATTGAGACATCAGAGGTGCTGAACTCTAAGCAATGGTAAAGGAAATTACTAAGCCAACATAGGGAAAAACACATCTCCTGAACTTCCCAAACAGAGATCATTCCTTTTCCTCTAGTGACTACTGCTGCAGCCTTTAGAAAAAATCTCATATTCTCTTTGCTTTCTCTGAGTCATTCTGTGGTGGCAAAACTGTTAGTATTTAAAATTCAAGGGCCTGGCTGAGAAGTTTCTCTCACCTAAAAGAACATTCCTTTTGACTAAAAGCTAAGAGTCCACGATGGTTTCCAACTCCCCATTTCTGAGCTAGGGCAATGCCAGAGAGGAGGAGACACCATCCCAGTGTTCTCTCACTAGGACCACAGTGAGTAAGGTTTCTGCCTGACCTGCCCTCATTTGCACTCACACTGTTAGGCACGTGCAGTCCCCAGATCCCGCGACAACTCTGTACCACATTTCTTTTGAACACGACAAAACCGCATCTTTCTCAGAGGCCCAAACAAATGAAACCAGTGACCTTATTCCATTTCCTTTTCCCCAATGGAGCACTAATTTCAGTGCTGCGTTGTAGCTGGCAGAACAGTACGTCTTACAAATTAAGCAGTGAGAAACAGCATTCCCAACATCCCATTGCATAATGCAAGACACTGAGATTTACTATGTTATTCACGAGCCTCAACATACTGTACTCATCTATTCACAGAGCACTGAATCCTCCTTTTTAGAAAAGGCTCCTACATGTCCCATGCTAACAAAGATGACATTTACGAGTTTTACCATGAGTCTTTTTTCTCCTCAACTAATTTCGTCGTGGTAGGAGTATGTCACTTATTTATGGCACGCATTTGGGTGGAGTGTGGGGTTTTAATTGCCAGCTCGAGGTATTTTTGTTGTTGGACTTTTTGGCCAAGGCTGTGTTCATTTAAGAGTGGCTCAGAATTAGTAACACTGAGGAGCCCGATGGGAAGCACTTTAGAAATACCCATTTCAGGATACTTCTAATTAATCTCAAATTAGACAACCTGAAGTTAAAATCCTAATTATGGGTCACTCAGCAATTGCCTTGGTCAGGGACCTAATTTTTAGTGCTAAAATTATATCACCTATTTTATTGCTGCTGAGAAGAAAACACTGTAGTTAGCGCTTTTTAACATAACAGAACAACTAGCAATTTAAGTTTCCTTTACAGGGAAATAGTCGAAGTTGCAGTTATCTGCAAATAAATCTTCACTGAATTACTTTCCACTGCCAAGAATAAGCTCCCATTGCACAAAAAGCAGAGGTTGTTTGGAGAGAACTGCATCATTAAAAAGCTAAAATTGGTATGTTATTCCACTTTCTCATGCAAACGTTGCTTCTCTTTCACATCGTTAGAGACAGAATAGTGTCACCGTATAAAGAGCATCCCATTTGAAGGAAACCTTCCCTCCAGTTGCTTTGGAGGAAGGAGTAAAATAACCAGTACAAGCCTACACAAACCAACCTAAAAAATCCCAAACCCCTAGAAGTGAAATACTTTGGTTTTTTTGAAAGCCTGGTTACCCTCTGACCAAATCTTCTATCAAATCCTTGACCAGATCTTTAGGTGGTCCAAAATAAGCAGTGATGCAAGTCAAGCAACAACCACTGACAGCTGCATGGTGCTCTGGCACTTCATGAACAAAAAGTCAGCAGTCTGGGTGGGGATTTGAGAACCGTACCACAGAGGCACCAGAGCTGCTCTCACAGAGGAGATCATTAAGTCTCCCACTGACTGCAATGGCCAACATTACACACCGCTGAAAATCCTGCTCCTGGATGGAAACAGAATCACAGGCAATAAAACACCAGAGCAAACTGTGCCTGACAAGATTGCTTCTTTTGCACAGAATCACACAGCTAAGGGTGCACAGTGAAATTAATCTAGTTAGACTTTAATCAGGCAGCTGGTGTTGTACCTCAAAAATCTTAATTTAAAAACTAATTCAAATTGATTTGAATAAAAGCAAGGCCTTTTGAATTTAAGCTGAAAAGAAAGAATAACAATAAGTGACAGTGTCTCTTTTTGAAGGAAGGTGTCTCATCAGTTACTAAAGGGATTTTTTAAAAATATCTTCCTTAAAGATCTATGACAGGAAAGACAGCATACTAATCACAGATTTAGAAGTGGTAATGAAGTGGAAGAAATTCTGATTACTGGCAGCAAAACAGGAACACAAAAATCTAAAAACTGAATCTCAAGCACAAAACCTCCAGAATTTATCCCAGAAATACTTTGTTCATAAGCTTAAAATTTCACTTAAAAAACCCCCCACAACTATTTGTAGCAGGATATCTCAAAAACGTGAGCCAAGTGTAGCTGTTATATACATGTGTGCTCAAAACCCCAGAAAGACCCAAATGACAGCTCAAAAATGCCACACCTTCCCTCCACTTCTGGCTAGGAGGTTGGAAAGCTAAGAACAACAGGTTAAAGGTCAGCAAAATTAACTGTCTCAGTAAGTCTTGCTACCAAACCACCATCCAGCTAAAGCCTACATAATACCCACAACCTGAAGACAATGTCTTTACAATCCCTATTCTAAAAAGTATCCATGAGAAGCTGCAGTCACACTAAACCATTACAAAATATTCCAGAACACTCATAGAATCACAATGCTTGTAACCATTTCAACAGCATTCAGCATTCCTTTTATTTACATTCTATTATCACACATACAAGAAGACACTGCAAATATGCATGCAGTGATGTATTTGCACAGTTCCTTGAAAAAGGCTTTGTGAGCTTGGAGGACTTTCTATCCAAGAGCAAGAACATTCCGTGCAATCAGTGACCAAATGCACAATACAAACTGCAAACAGCAGACAGAGCAACTGATAGCAACAGCCAAATAGTTCTGAATAATGGGCAAATTCATGGAAATTAAAATCTGTTCACACTTCATTTACGGACACAACAGCTAAGATTTCTGTATAACAAAGTTTTAAAATAAGCATTAGAAAATGTACTACAGGAAAAAGATGGCTACCAGGACCAAGCTGGAAAGATTATCCTTTTTCCCCCCACAGTTTCTTATAATCATTCAGTTGAAGACAAGAAAAACACAGCTCTACTAAATGAGTAACTTACATGAAAAGGTAGGATTTTCCCTTCTTTCCCCTTTTTATTAAAAGGGCATATTTTTCAAGAAGTGCAAATAAAAAACAGAAACTCAGTTAACGTAAAAAAATATCAGGATGAAGAGCATCTCAAAGAGCTCAGATTTCATATTTCTTTGATCCTCAACTTGACCTTTACCTGCTTAACAGCACAGAGATGGTAAGGAATGGTAGATTAGCTGTCTTCACAGATGAAAACTATAAGACTACAAATAAAATCAGCAGTGCCACAATCAAAATCTTACAGTGGGACACTGGCTGCAGAAGGTTACATGGATTCAAATAACTGCTGGACAAGTTGAGAGGTGTCACAGAGAAACACAACACTTTTCATATAATCTACTGACACCTCTGAGTTAGGAAGTCCCTCAATTGAAAATCCCTGCTGGCAAGGGAAAAGTGAGACCATGCCATGCATATCCTGCATCTTCAAGACAAGATTCACATGCCACACCAATGTTTATAACTCATCTTAGGTTCTTATATCTGATGCATTTATAAGCAGAAGAACTAAAATGTTTAACGCCCATTTTTTTCCTTCCAAAAATCAACAAAATAATAACACCATAAAAAACTTCAAACACTTTGGCGATGGTTGTAATTTCAAGAAGCACAATGAACAACTTAAATCTACATTGCAAATCTGGCCCAATGCTGAACACTGAGGCAGCAATACCAAAAGATGCATCTCTGAGTCTGAACAACTCAACTCAGTGTCACATTTGAATTTCACGCTGCTCTGTGTGACCACCCCTTGCCTTTGTATGAGAAGTTTGTAAATAAAAATGTTGTTCAAAGAGATGCTAGAAGTTTTGTTTTCCTATTACTAAAACAAACTTAATGTTAAAAAAGCTGAAGACAGTCTTCACCCAACTAAAAATTTAATTAGTTTAAATTTAAGAGGACAAGCAATTCATCTGGGTTGGGCTGTGCCAGATGGCATTAAGATTTCTTTCAGCCTTCAGAAACTGTTGACAGCACCATTTCTAAAATGCTTTAGGAGTGCTGGCATACATTAACCAGTAAATAGTTACAGGTAAAGCCCCAGAGGATGTTCCAGTAAACCACTTAAACACCACCTCTAGGTGCCCAAATCAATACTGTGGCAGTGAATCTACACTTACATGTCCACGTTTGGCAGACAATTGACCAATTCAGGTTTGTACCCCTGACATCAACACTACTAATAGGACTAATCAATGTAGCTTATATTCTTCTACTTCTCAAATAGCAAGAGAAAACCAAGCTTTCCAACAGAGCAGGAGCATCTGCTCTGAAGATGAAAAGTGACATTTGGCTTTTAAGTTCTTTGAAATAATCCGCATGCTTTCCAGAGTGTAAGGACTAATGATTTTTGTCCATTTAGATGTTTGGGGATCCTGTTCTAGTGAGCTACATTTCTGTCACATTTTTTTTTTTCCCCGGACAAAATACAAATAAATCCCAAAGCAACAAAGCTTGTACAGCTACAAAGCCCTGAGAGGTGTATTCCTCTGTCCATTCAAACTACACTCTGTCAGATACAGTGTGACTTCAGAAAACCATCACAGGGGTCTTTACCCAAAGATTACTAAAAATCATGTTGTATTCTACTTACAGTTCAGACTGTCTGTGAGGAAAGCACTGTGGCTGCTTAGAGGACAACCCCTGTGATTTGGGAACATGGTTTTTGTGGGTCTGGTCCGTGATTAGAAGCACAGAAAGAAAAGTATCGACATAGCAGCTTCAGGCTAGCACTGCCTTGTGTGTTCCTCTTCAAGGCAATCCATTAAGGCACAAGGCATCCTCCTCCCCAGCCATGCAACAGGTGAAGTGACTCACTCTCCACAAGAATTGGTCTCAAAGGTAACGTAGGTAATGCTGAGAGACAGACTAGGACTCATGGGCTCACCATCTTCTAAAATGGAGTAGGGCCATGCAAATACAGTTATTTCCACAGCACCTATATCTATCACGTCTGGACTGATGCCTGTTCAGGTGGTCTGAATATGTACTTTTCAACTGTATCTTTAAATACTAACTGGCACTGAACACTTAATTCAGTTTCCCATCTCTTTCCTCAAACAGAAATAGACATTTATATGTGGCACTTGAGCCAATCCTGTCTAAATAATGTGACACAGAAGAAAGAGATTGTCAAGAAAAACATGCACAGAATGGTACTGCTATCACATCTCATGCTACTGCATGTGTGTTCTGGTAGGAAACACTTCAAATACAGCTCAAGTACTAAGATAAGACTTAAGTCACGAACTGGAAAGAATTAATACGCACTAGAAGGCATGGCAAAAATAAGCAAGGCAAAATTCTTTCCCTGAAATTAAAAGTGTAATTATTTTGGTGCAAAATTTCACACCTATCTCACGGATATTTTAACAGCTGCAGGTCTACTCTTCAGAAATGTCCCCCTGTTGCAAACACATCTCCAGTTTTGATTACCAATAATAAGACTGAAAATTTTCAAATAATCCAAACTCCGCAGGAGCCACAAAATTCCTTCTGTTCCATTTCCAACTAAACACCTTTTTTTCCCAGTGATGAACATGAAGGACAAGGACTAGAAGATAAGTTTATTCTACCATTCTGTCCTCATAAAGTACCTGGAAACTCAAAGGTCATCAACCTTGTGAACACTGTCTCATATGAGATAAAAAACTCCCATCACCTTGCAGTAATTGTCTGCCTCTCTGGCAGTATGAAGACGACTCTAATACCTTACTGTACTTCAGAGTCTGTGGCAATGAAGAACTAAACTGCTCGGCTTGGGAAAGGTGGAAGGGAAAGCAACTGAAAAAACCAAAAGACAGGATAGTTCTAAATTATTACTGCTTACTTCAGAGGTAAAAAGTACAGAGTATGAAATATGCTGGTCTTTCATAATGGAAAACAAGTTAATAGAGAGTATATGCCATCAATGACCACAGCACATACAATGGACTAACTGCATATTGATACAATAGTACTTCAGGAAAGCAAACAGATGACAGTCTGCCCAAGAGCACAACTAACATCTGTGCTATTTTTTTTTTTAATTGCAAAGCACTCCTGTGCAATGCTAGACTGAACATTATGTTATATATTCATACCTGAAGAAGCAGTTTCCCTCTGACAAGAATATCCTGCTGTCTGGCATTTGTACTTCTTACTCTTTTTACGAATATCACAATTATATTACTACTGATGACCAAGAAGTGGAATAAAGCATTCAGTAAGAAATAAGGCCCTGCACCAAATTATCTCAGATGTTCAGTCTACAGAGTCTTGAAAAACAAAACTATTTATAGGACATAATGAAGTACTCAAAAATCAGAACAATCTCGAACAGAATAGAAATCAAACACCAAGTAAATGGAACAAGTTTTCTGTTGAGTAGGTTTGACTGACAAGATCATCCTTACTTGCTGTACTTGCTGTCAAAGAGTGACAGTCCACGCTGAGGTGGCTGAACAAGCAGTGAAATAAAAACTTACTGTCAAAGGAAGTAAGAAAACTTAACTGCCACCAGCTGTCACTGTACCAGCCTTACCCTCTTGTTCCTAGTGAATTCTAGTCGCTTTAAAACCTTGCCAATCCTATCAGGTTCATCAGAGAAACAAGAGCACAACGTAGAACTGACAGCTGACAGGCTCATAATAGCCCTTCTTCATGCAGCCAAAGACACATCTCAAATGGGAACAAGGGATGAATTTAAAAGACCCCAACACCATTCTGCACGGTAAGAATACGTCGTTATTTGCTGCTCTGCACTATTTGGATATTATCCACCTACTGCTTGACGTCTCTGGAAGAGCAGCTGCCCAGATGACTAATGCTGACTCCCCCAGTAGAGAAGACAACACTCCAGATGCTACGAAAGAACAATACAACGAGCAACGAAGAACAAAATATTTTCATGTCACATCTTAAAGACAGAAAAATTACACATCCCATTTATTTCCATACTCTAGAGACTTCTTCAATCATTATTCAATAATGCCTGGTGGCAAAACTCTCAGGCTTGGTTTGTTGTTGCTTGGGTTTTTTTTTGTCAAGGACAATTACTGTAATTTTTCTCTCATATACAACTTTACCAGATGATGGTTGAAATTATTAACAAAAATTTGAACAGTGCAGCATGCACTGCTCCAACAGTAAAAGCTAAGCAGAAATGAGTCACAACTGTTCTGAACACAGAGTTCAAAAAATCCCAGTTATGGAAATACCCAAGGGCTGACTTTACTTAATGAAACTATACACTCCTTGTAGCCAGTACACCTAGAGAAAAAGCCTACTATTAATCAGAACAACTTCAAAATTATGTACTATCATTGCTAAAATACTCTAGAGTTCTACCTCACCAGTTATATACATGTGTATGTACTTTAGACTGTTTTATGTTATCAACATGCCCATTCTCTTCTGCTTGTTTTTCCTGCAATCACCTGTCAAACACTGACACTTTCTGATATTCTTGAGCAGCCCCAACGACTGCAGTTCAATTTACCTGCTCACCAAAGCACTGTTGAGTGGCTGAAGAATAGAGAGTCTTACTCTTGATGCACCTTTAGTTTTAACATTAATTTATTAAAGCACTTAAGCCTGTTTAGCACTCTGGAAAAGAGACAATATCATGAGAATTCTGCACTCAAGCACAAGCATTTTATTTCAGTGAATGATTCTCGTGCACACCCCAAGTGTTTCTAAAGCTAGTCCACAGAGCACACAAGTGTTGGACTCTGGTCTCCTGTCCTTTGATTTTGGAACTGAAGCAAGCTGTGCTTCTTGAGGGAGACAGTTCAAGTCATCAGCCAAAAGAGGAGCTTGGTCCATGTCCTTCACTCCTTGCATAGCTTGGATCCTACCAGCAGGCCTTACAAGCACTATTAGCTACTCATTCAAAATAAGTGAGCAAAGGAACTTCATGCAATGCCTCATTGTGAGATAGACAGGTCCTCTTAGGCAAAGATAACTTGTATTTCTGCACTTCTTTGCCCCCACTTCTCGAATCAGTCTCAAATGCTGGCCACATGCAGAATGACACTTTGTCAAAGCACAGTGTGTTCTTCTAACAATGAGAGCCAGTGACCAACAGATCGATGGGTGTTCTAAAAGACAGACCACAATGTCTGGGGATGAGCCAGCCAAATTCCTGTCTCTCCTCCAGAAAAGACTTAAAAAACCCCAAACAATCCAATGCCTCTCAGATATCATAATCTGAAATTATGTGACGGCCTTACAATAAGGGACAGAACAGATGAGATACTGTAACACAAAAGCTCTTCATAAATATGCTACATACAATAGCTTGGAAGACAGTCATGATTTAACAGCTACATTGAAATGATTTTTGCAACTAGTGGACAGTTCATGTCAAAACAAAAAACCACAAATTATTTCAAGTTTTCTTCCTTCTGAAAAATGTTTGGTAAATGCTATGACAGGTTTGTTTTTCTCCTTGAATGCCAGATACACACAACTAAACGTAAAGAAAACCCTAAAAGTCAACCTGAGCTCTTACTTCTCCTGGATCATCACTATATTTTAATAAAGCTGGTTCTAGCAAAACTACATCTTCAAATTCTCCCGCACAGCCACTGTGGATAAAAGTCTTGCACCTGTTTACACATAGGCAAGCAAAGTAGCCCTCAACAGATTTATGAAAATGAAGCTGAGCATTATTTAAAAAGCCTACCTTGACTTGCACATTGATGATTTGTAAGAAAAGCAGGAAAGCACCAATCCAGTTCTGATCTCCTCCCAGTTTACCTGGGAGGTCAGGGGCAAGAAGTAATTATAACTCTGGTATGCACATAACAAACAGTGTAAATTTTTTACACACTTTGTTAAAATTGTTAGCATTTCCTTCAAATGTCAGCGTCAGTCCCAATAATGTAGAGTCACTCCCCTTTCCAGCCTGGTGAAGGGAAGATTAACATCTATCAAGACAAGGTAATCACCTTTACTTCCACAGGACGACTGCAGAGATCATGACAAAGGAGCAGGGAAGATAATGGCAGGGGGTGCTGGAAAATGCCCACGGCAGAGGTGTTGGAACTAGATGATTTTTACGGTCCCATCCAAGCCAAGCCATTCTAGGATTCTGAGATGGCACAATATGATGTTGTAATGATGACTGATGAAATAGCAGGTCAAACACTGTGCACCCTATGGAAACTAAAATGATAGGTCTCCTCTACAGGACACAAAGAGTGCTTGCAGGGCAAATGGACCTAAGGGCCAGTAGGACCCGATTTTAACACACTGGAAATTTTAGAAGGTATTCTGATTTTATTTTAAACTTGGATAATTAATAAACACTTACAAAGCACACAGCTGCAGATTCTTCTTAAACTTAATAACCTTTGAAAATTCCATTTGTCCTTCCTTCATGCATACAAACCTATCCAAATTCAAGATCTCCAGAATCTGATCAGTTAAGATAACTTACTTTCTTCTTGGTGCAAAGGGTACTAATTAGGTGAGCTAGTGAGATGTCAGCACACAGAATCTAGGAACATTTGGGCAGATGTGACAGTTTGCAGAGAGCTCAAAATATGCCTCAGTCACTGAAGGGTGGAACAGGAAAGCAGAAGAGGAAGACATGACATGATGGACCCTGTACAAGCCCTTTCAGATAATTTGAAATCTTAGCTGAATTTATGTCCCTGAAAACCAATCACTCAAAATTCCTGCTTTTCTAATCTACTCCCATTTTAAGTGCTAGGATACAGCTAGATATTTAAAAGCAGTCAGCACTCATCAAGTGCTGCTCCAAAAAAGTTTCCTGGCAATTATCAAAGGGATCAACATTAGGAATGATGCAGAGCAGTTATAACAAAGAATCCAAAATGCAATTTCTTCCTCCCATAGGATTCACATTCATTACTGATGTTCACCAAAAGGGCAAAACATCAGGATGAAATATTCAAGTTCCAGGGCAGTTAGACTTCAAAGCCACTATCTCACTGGTGAAAGCAGCTGGGTATAAGAGAAAGGTAGACTTCATTGCACATCACATATCACAGCTTAAGCCCTTCTTCTGTGTTCCCAGGAGCAGAAACAGATTTCTGGAGAGGGAGTTTTGTGACAGCATCCCATACCCCAAGGAAACAGGATCAAAATGTTGCCTCATGACGCCTGAATGTTAGGCTAATACAAGAACTGCCTTCTTTCATATACAGCCACTCTTTCCTCCTCCCTCTCATTCCCTGACCATCAAATATCCCTTACCCAGTCTTTCCGTTCTTCCTGAACCCAACTCATCCCCACCATCAGCTTTGTCTCCACAGACTTCTGCTAACTAGAGGACATAGAGAAAGGTTTGGTTTAGCACCATCTGTCCAAGTCAATACAGTTACTGTTTTCTTAGGCCAACTTTAAATCCAAGATGACCAGAGAAAACTTGAAGTAACTGAATGTCCTTGAGTGTCTGTAGAACACATTACCTTGGAGACAACACCTTGACCAGCTATGATCATCCATTTTATTTCAAGTACAACCAATAGTTCTCCACATTCTCTTCATGTAGCCTGCATACCAAGATTAATTTCCAAGTGTGAGTCTCCTTTAGGAGGCCAGCAAAGGCTCCTGTTAGTTGCTTCCCTTCCGATTACGTACCACACACAATCTAGAGGCATACAGCTGAGCTAAGGAAAAAAGAACCTGGGAAAACATGAAGAAACAAATCCACTACCCATCTTAACTGTCATCAAGGTGCTTCTATTACTCCAAATAGATTCCAAAGCAAGGCCTAAGCTTTGCTTTTTAAATTGGTTTCATTACTTCCCCCAGCCTCCCTTATTTCTCAGTTTGGACAACAGCTGGCATTTACAGCAGTCCAACCCACCGTATTATAAAGCACACATCTGAAATGTAGCTCGGGGAAAAATCTGCAGAGACAGCTAAGACTTAAAAACTCCATCTCATAGATGGTGTGTAGGAGGTGGAAAGAAGCACTGCTAAATCTGTTACCTTTCCTGTGAATGATGAGCACACCACCCCTTCCAAAAATAGACTACGAAGGATATGCTGGTGACTGTGAAAAGCAAGCTCACTACTCTGGCTTAGACATCAGGTCAGCTGTATGTGAACACGTGCCTTCCTTCAAAGCTACTGGAATAGCTATTATTTAGTTTTTTTAAAAAAGTAAACACATGGAATCTATTGGAAATAGCAATGCTTAAACAAAAAAAAGTATCCTCATTTCAAGAAGCTGTTTTATAAATTCCAAGCTAACAAAAGGTAACAACTGACATAAGGCTCCTAGTAAAAGTTTCCATCTTCCACCTGTTGGTCTGAGAACCCTGTGCTGCATTCTATCACAACAGCCATCACTAATCCCTCCTGCCTCCACCTTTTAAACTTTTGCTATGCAAATAAATGCTCATAACGAGGCAGTACAAAGCCTGTCTGCATGCTGTGGTCAAGGAAGAGCATTCAGCTGCTAAATGATTGGGGTCTAGCACCATCAAACACTACAAATACACCTCAGACAAATTTCTAAAGACCACGGTAGGGATGAGAAGGGGAGAAATCTTTCTTCCATCTGAGGATCTGTGCGAAGCACATTCATATTTACATCACCTTGCCAGTGACTTCATTCTTGACCCCCTAGAATGATTTTCTCCAGAGGGGGAAATTAATTCAGTCTCCAGCTCTGTCTGATCTCTGACCTTTCTCTACAAAACAATTTACATACAGTATGTCTGAACTCGGTCAGTTATATCTTGAGGGATTTGTAAGGTGATATATCGCATGCACAAAATTAAAAATGACCCAGCCATTAAAATTGATGCTACTAGGAATCTGAAAAGAATAATTTGCTTAGATCAACCATATGAAGTATTAGCTAAGTCAGACAGGGGTTAAACAAGCATCTTTGAGTGCAGTTCTTACATGGCTAAGATATGCTGGTTGTTAAGTAATGAACTGAAGTGTTTGATGCCACCAGGGTAATGTTGTTATTTTTAATTGACATAAGTATATTCATTAGGCAAAGCATAAGTGTTTCATGCACACATAAACTGCATTAGGGATAGAAATTCTACCAAACTGGCCAGTAACTGCATACATGCTTAGAATTAAACCACACATTTCAACACCTTTAAAGTATTAACTTATTATAAATTATTAGCTTAATCATTACAAACACTTCAAATTAGAAGCAATCAGAAGCTCAAAGCAAGTTCTCAATACCAGAGATGCTAACAGGCTTTACAAGTTCCAACCTCCTTCCTAAAGGCTCACACAAAATCAAGAGAGGCTGCAAGTCTTAAAAGTTCTGTTACCAAGCTCAATTGCCCTTGTAATTTCCTTCCTCAAGCATAGTTTGCATTACAAGCTGTAAAAATAGTTTTCTTTAGATGTGATAGCTTGTTCCAATCACTGCTTCTTCCCTTCTTCATCTTGAATGGACATTCCCTGTTACAAACACTCTCTCTACGGATAAGAAGAGATTTCTCATGAGTGACACTCAACCTGACACCTTAATTGAATTTTTCACACCACTCCAGGGCAATACATGTCCGTTCACACAACACTGAGCCCTTTGGGCTCTGAAACCATCCCAGAGAACTAGTAAGAACCCCCCTCCCCCCCTCCATCTTTGTTACATACAATAGCACATGAAGAAAGAATTACATTACACAATTACAAGGTATAGCAGAGGTCAGCCAAAAAAGCCTAGAGCTTTTGTCCCACAGCCCCTGAGAAGAAATATGCATGGCTGACGTAATACTGGCAGGGTATCAGCTGCTCTAGGTGATGCCCCTTCTACACAGGATGGTGTGGGAGGTGGGACAGAGGGATTAAGCTGCTTCAAAGGCACAAATCCTGTTTCTTGTGCTTCTGAAGGAGAAGCAGTTACAGACAGCTGCTCTTTCTGTTCATGGCTAACCCACCAAGCAGGGTAAAAGTAGTTCTTTACTGGCTGTGTCTCCTCATCTTGAGCTTCATTTTGACTTTTCTGACCTAAGCCTGGCAAACCTCCAGGGCATGTGCTAATAAAGCACAAGGAAACAGCTCTGAAAGCTAACACCAAAAGCTTGGAGGGCAATCAATATGTCCAATACATTTCAGAATCAGGCTCTCTGCCTGCTTCACTCTTGCAAAAAGCATGGTTTTTTGAAGGACAGCTTTAGCAGCTTACACCTCCAGTTTCCTCACAGGGAATATTTTGCATTAGACAAGCCACCAGCAAAAAAGACGTCTGCAATTTAAATTTTCAGATGCATTTCTAAGACATTCAGTGTAGCTTTCTCCAGTAACAAATTCCAGTGTCCAGATAGATCATGGAAGCTCCTGAAACACTCTGAGACAAGTACTTAAAAAGTGAAAAACTATCACCAATCATCCTTATACAGGCCATTTAACTTCCTCTGACAGACAAACTTAACATGGCTGAAAGCAGGTGAGAGCCAGAAAATTTAATGACAGTTAACTGTACAAAAGATGGGTCATCTCTTCTCTTTCATTATGTGCTAGCAGCTCCTAAAAATCCCAGACATCCACAGGCTATGTCCAAGCTTTTATCTACTACTCCATAGATTCTTTAGCAAGTTCTATCAGTGGTCAAAATAGCCATCAAAATGGTGTATATTATATGCCACTAGTATTTGCTGGTCATCACAAGTACTCTCATATAAACTTCCTTTTTACTAATAGTAAAAACAACACTGCCAGTAATTAGGTACTCCCAATCAAGCATCCCACCTCTTTTCTTTCATCTTCCCTCTCCCTTTAACCTACAGAGGGGGTTTTTTCGGGAGATGACACTGGATTGACATTCTGAAAACATAGATTCATCTCTTTCTCCACAGAGAGATATTTACTCCACACTTCAGTTCTTGAGGTTTATACAACCCTCATCATCACATCAATCCAGGACCCCAATTTGCCACTCATGCCTATTAAACAACCCACTGCAGTGCTTTGCTGAACAGACTGGCAGACATAAACACACACTCTAGTGCTCTGCCAAAATGTCATTTCAGCACCATAAACTTTCACTGCTAGCTAAACAAAACCTGCCAGCTGCAGTGTCTGGTTTTTACAACATCAGCAAGTCACACCAGCTACCATCACAAATCCTCTGGAGATAATGAATTCCAGATCGGCACAGAATGAATCACGTTTAAGCTCCTTACCTTCCAAGGCTTACACACTCCTTGGCCAGCAGAGGAAAGGAGCACTGAAACATGGCAGAAGATGCTAAGGAGACAGTTTTAGTAACCTGGTAATATTTGGAAGCTTATAAAACCTTTACCTTAGGTTACACAAAAATGCCACTATTAAATTTGCCCAACTATCGTGGGTTACATAAAACTATTTCCCATTTGAAACCACTGAATCTTTCGCACAAAGTGGGCAAGAACAGGAATAGTTGGCATGAATATAAATCATCCCCAAATGAACTTAAAACTATTCCTCTCAGCAAGTAGCATCTTCCTGAATGTTTAGCCTAGGATTGGCAACTATTTAGAACCGGGAAAAAAGAATTTTCTGTGAGTACTGCATGAAATCCCACAGATGGATGCATAGGAAAGAATGGGACACTATGAATTAGAACTGGTCCCATAGTTAGCCTGAGAGAATTCCATAATGCAATGGCCATACATACACAGGGAAGATCACCACAGCAGCCTGGAATGTGCTAAGCAGGCATACTAGGCTAGGTACACGGAAAGAGGAGATGGAGGATATAGGAGGTGTAAGGGAGACCAGAGCAAAGAAGAGGGAGGAAACAGAGCAGACTGCAGACAAACCAACCCTCATAATAAATGCAAAAGGCACTCTCCTGGTAAAAGGATGGGGAATGTCTTTTGCTTCTCCCTCGTAAGTTAAAGAGAAAGGAAGTAAAAATTGTGTTTTGCTATTTGTAGATATTACAAACACTATCTCATTAGCATAACATGAACAATTTCTAGTGGAAAATGTGTTTACCCTTCTATCAGCCAGCAAACAATTCTTGTTCTTGGAGACCAAGGGAGATAGGCATATTCAGTTTAAGATGGAGGTACTTAATTTCTCTACAATCAAAGATAAATCTGAGGTTAAGCAATTTCTAGAAAACAAAGAACAATATGCCGCCATCCAAAAGCTCCTTAATTCAATTTCTCCACAGGTAATTAGGAATACATTATGGTCAGAAGTAGTGAAGGCAGCAGGTAGACCCTGAACATCAGTCTACACTAAAATGTTATCTCACAGCATGAAAGCCATTAGGAAACCAGGAAAATTCACAAGACCTTTATATTAAACTGACGTTTGCTCCTGAATTAATGAAGAGCAATAACCTCCAGGATATTTTGATAACACTACACAAGTTTTCTTGCCTCAAGTTCTGCTTAAGTCACAGATATCAATGCATGGAAATGCTCTGACAGAGTGAACGTGGTCTTCCTTCAAATACTGCTATTTTGTCCTCTGAGAAAAAATACTGGCAACTTGCCCCACAGGAGGAAAAGTATTTTCTCTGCGAACCAGGGAGGTCAAGTATAAGTTGCCATTCAAAATTCTACCAGCACTTCACTTTACTCTCTTCAACAAACACAAAAACTCTAGCATTCCTATCTGGAGTCATCCGTCTTCCACCATCTGTTTTTTCCCCAAGTATTGTTATTTTCTGTGTATATTCATTTCTATCTTGCCCAGCCTAATTTTAAATAGTTCAAACAGTAGTATTCAAAGTGAAATAAAATTAATCTACTTGTGTCCAGAAGTGCTACTAGAATGTGCACATACCTGCCAAGAAGGAAGTGACAGGTAAGAAAATCGTATAAAACAAAAGAAAGGTGGAAGAAAAACATGGTGTTTCCTTGCTGGCTTTCTGACTTCTGTGCCCTTCCTATTTATCAGCCTATTTTCTGTGGGCATCATTAGCACATTTCATCAAATAAAACTGCTTGTAAACACTGGAGTCTGCTTCACACACTCCATACTGTTCTTCACTGTGCCATTAGGCACTATCAACATATACTAAGCTACATATGTGAGGCTCACCCATGTGGAAACACCAAGAGAAAAAAGAACTATGTTAAGGAAATTGCATTAAGTGGCCTCAACTGCAATTGCAATGTGTTTCCAAAATAAATTCAAACCACTAAATCAAAGCCACTTGCATTCCAACAGTGAGCATTCCTACTGGATTGTAACACAATTTCACAGGTCTACTGACATTCATACCTCTATATAACCTAGAGCATTCCTGAGCTTTCCCATAAAAAAAAAATACATGCACTGTCAAGAGGAGGAGATTGGACTGTGTACATAAAGCAGATTCAAAACTGTAATATCACCTACCTATAGGCACCTTATGATTTATAACAAATCAGAGTTTGCTGTTTCAAGAAAATGGATTAGCTTTACAGAATGCATTTGTTACAGATATTTTAGTACAACACACCATCATTAATTTTGAGATCAGTGAGAAAAGCTCTACCAAAATAAATCAGTCCAGCTACACTACAAAGAGATATGTCAGTTCACTGACAGTTCCACTTCTTCAAGAATTTAAAGAAACAACTAACAAAGGCTTTCTCTTAAGAGGGTCTTCTGTGATTCAGCTCCTCAGCAATGTGGATCCCCTAATGGGAAACCTATCCCTCATTCTTCCACTCTCAATCAATCCACAGTCATTAAAAAAGGAAACAGCGCTAATAGCTGCTAAACATCCTTTTTGTTTTGCAGCAGTCACTCATACATTATGCATAGATCAAGAAATAAACAATAAGGGAAAAAGAAAAACCTACCTCAGACTATGTGCTCTGCACATTATGATTCAGATAGAAATTTGAAAGCAAGTGTTGTCTGACTGATGTTCAGCTGTGACTATCTGAGCAGGCCTTCTCCTACACATCACCTAAACCACTTTGGTTTCCTTGAGGAAGACTGGCTGCGTGCTAGTTATCCCACCAGAAACCACACTATGCAAGCTTTCAGGGCCAGGTTCATGGGGCTTCAAGCAACCTGGTCTAGTGGAAGGTGTCTCTGCTTCTGGCAGGGGGTTCAGAACTAGATGATCTTAAAGGGCCGTTCCAACCCATTCTGTGATTCCAAACCACTGCCGTAACTGCTCCAACACACCAGACAGGAGTGTCACATCAGAACAATGGTGAGACCCACCCTGAACAACCAGCAATCCCACCTCTCTGCACTGCACTGCAAGACAGAAAGTGGCGCTGCATGGCTCCATTTCAGGGGCTTAGACCTACGGCTGCCTGGCAGACTTGCTAGACATCTAGATTATTTAATATGTTTAATCATAAACTTATCCATTCTCTACTGTAACCCTTTATTAGAAGCATAAAGGGTAAGAAGTAGCTGAGGAGGGCAATTAGATGTTGCTGTACCCCTGCAGCCTGCTGGCTCTACAGTGTCTACAAAAAAGCATCAACTCCAGAAGTTAACTGGGTGGAGGCTATTTCTGCATTTGGCACATCAAAATCTTACTGAAGTTTCCTTGCTTAAATCAAGTCTTGATGTTCTGCTCATACTAAGCTCCATGGGAGATGAATAAACCTGCTTGTTCCAACTAAAGAACAGCAATTTAAGTCTCATGTAACTTGCACTTACCATCCTGCTTTTCACTGGGGTCTATTAGCCTTTTGGGACATAGCTGGCGAATACCTTTGTAATGCAAAGGTGAAAAAACTCTCTAATTTCCTTTTTAAGGAAATTGGACACTTCTGCTTCATAGTTTTTTCTTTGTGTTTTTTAGCTAACCTCTTCAAAATTAATTGACTAACCTACAGATTGGAAAGATGGGGAATGGCGATCCTTCAACAAGCCAAGCATCCTGTACAGTATACTGAACATAAAGATGGTCAGAGAACCAGGAGATCTCCATATTCTATCAAAATACTAGGTTCCACCTAAACCCAAATTCTGCAATAATTAGACCTATTTTTAGAATCTTACTTACAAAGTACATTAAAAAAAATAATTTTAAAAGTTTCAGGAATTTTCCATGTGGCATGACAGTATCATGGCACAACAGGAAAGAAAATACACTGAGCAGATCTCAAAATGATAAAAAGAGACAAAACAAGAAAATGCCTGTTGGAGCTTTTTCAATCACCAAACTAGGCATTTATGTTGAATGCAGACAGCAAGGAGAACACAGAAACTGTGTTGGGGACTTTAATGTTGGTATTCAAACTTTTGGGACTGATATCCAAGATAAATTCAGTAGAAGTCAAATGTCAATTCTAAGTTTCTGGTTATTTCTGCATAAAATTTCTATAGAAGAGTTTCTAAACTGATCTCTGTTTCTAAAATTTAAAATGTAAAGTGTAAAAACTAAACATTTCATACTCAGCTTTTTGTTTCTTTTTAAACTACAGGTACTAATCAAAACTTCTTTGGGAACACCCAGAAATCTCAGTTTTCAACAAGACAAAATAGAAATCTTTGAAAAAAGAGGTATCACTTGCATTTAAAAAAATTGGTGTTTAAGATAGCAGAAAGGAATCCTTCATTCTGCCACTGAAAGACAAATTTTCAGAGATACTTACAGAATTTGCATTCCTTCTACTAGTAACATTTCCCAAATGAACAAGTAACAGCTGACTGGAGTACACTGTGATGCTTGGTGTCTTAATCAAAACTGAGTTTCTCTCACCAAAATTAAAAGGTATTTCATCATGCCTTTATTCTCAGCTATGCACCATGTCTCATGGAGCTTCCCTGTAAAAAGGATGAAAAAGGCTCCTACATATTTGTGTATCTGATTATGGTATTTCCCTGAAGTGGATTCACCCTGGCTCTAAACAATGTATAATGTCCATGGAAAATTTTGGTGGTTCATAAGATTAGTTAATCTGGAAAAGAAAAGTCATAAAACAAGAAATGCTCTACACCTGTGGACTGCACTGCACTGAACGTTTATGCTATGACAGTGTTTGAATTCTAAGCAGCACCATGAAGTGTGGGGGAGGAAAGGAGTAGATACAGCAAACTTGCCATTGCTTTCACTCTTCTATATCAATTTCCACATTAAATGCAATTGGCAAGGGCTCTTAGTTAATTAATATTTCTATAGAAGAAAATGTCTAATGCCTAAATTGTCAGTCTTGACACTTAAAGCCCTTTTCTTTGAAAGCTTCTTAATTAAATCAATGAGTTGTATTACCTGCTCTGTATCTCACCTACCTACTTGTTACCTGCTACCATAATTTTGTTTGTGTTTTCAGTGCTATTTACTGTAAATGTGTTAAATGAAGAGACACTAGAAAGAAAAAGGATTTAGCACATATACATACCAAACATGATCCATACAGATCATACAGATCCCAAAAATGTTAAGGACAAGGCCTGTTCTTCTATTTGCTTTAGTAAAATCTACAACACATGAAATCCGTATGACTCTACCATCACATGGTACTCAAAGAACCTTGAGGTTTCAGCTGGACTGGGAATTTTAATGCTAGAACAGTACAAATAAAGTTATTCACCACAGAAATCACAGAAGCTGGCAACTGTTTATTCTTGTGATGCTAGAGAACCAAACGATATGGATTTATTGATGTTAAGAACTTCAATTTGTTAATGACCTATCTGAAAACAATAAACTTTGCAATCCATATTTTGTTTTCACACAGTATTATACACGAGATACTCACTAGCTAGAACCCCTCCACATTATTTGGATCCATACATTCAGACTGTCTTGAAAATAGAACATTCATATTCACCTCTACATTAAATGCTATTATCAATAATTTTCCTTTTTTTTCTTTTTTTTTACACTTATTAATCTAGCAGCACACTCAGACTGTACATAGAAATAAAACATGCACGGGCACAGAATAAATGTTTTGTCATTTAGTAAAATACTACTTGCAGTATGTTGGCCCTTTTATAATTAATTTGAGCCTACTAACCACCACCACCCTTGCTGTGTTAAGCAGTGAGTTTCTGCCAAAGCAGAAATCCCCCGGGCAGCCTCAGATGGGCACTGTCAAGTCATCCCTGTCTCTCACTGTCTCAGCTGTCACTCCACACTGCCTGCTTACACCAGCTGCAGGGCAGGTAGCTGACAGTGTGGTGTGACAGCAGCCCTCCAGCCTGGCCTCACTCAGATGCTTAAGCTTGTGGTTCATGCTCCACAGCCTGCCAGTATTAAAGGCTGCACTAGGCAAGCTTGGACAAACTTCTTAAGAAAGCATTTCACCAAGAATTTGCTTAGTATTTCCTTTGCATAATTATTGTTGTATCCACAAGTAAAGAAACATTACGAGTGTTTTCAATCAGCTGAAAGTCAAAACCAGACTTCCATCATGACACAAGAAAAATGCCAGTCACCACACAAGACTGCAGGCTTTCTCACAGGCAAGCATATCAGTAATAGCAGATCCCAGCAAGGACCATTAATTTAGGGGGCTTCCAGAAACATGTTTGGAAGCAGCTGATCCCAGCAAGGAGAAGGAGCAGGGAGTTGGACTTGACATTTAGGGGTCCCTTTCAGCTTGGGATGTTCTATGATTCTATATTTATTTCACAGTCCCTGATACAGTAAGAGAGGGCAAACATGCAAAACCCTTCAGTTGCATGGAGACTGAGTTTACGGCTGTTCTCACACTGGAAGAGACCTCAGGAGTGTTCATCTTGCACACGACATACACAGCCATTTGCTTTAGGACAACTCCAAATAGACATCCACAGGAAGAATAACCTGCCAAAAGCATTCCACACTGAATGGAATGAATTTGCTTGTCATGGTCTCTGATTCCCAGTTTAGACTAGACATATCACAGCTGTGAGACTCATAACCTAAAGAGATAAATGACGCAAAGTTACATGGATACTTTGATTGAATGCCTGCTTGGCACCTTCTGTTATTTCAAAAAAACTCACCCTGTTTCCTTGAAGGGACCTGTGCCCCATTGGTATTCTGGACACCCACACCTGGCCTACCCAACTGTCAATTTACCCAGAATATCCAAGCAAAAATCTACCTCGTGTGCCTCTGCTGCACAGGAATGCAAACCCCCTAGTTTTTAAAACACCTTTACGGAATTCAATTTTGGTATTAACATTTTTAAAATGGCTACTCCTCCCTTGCAAAGCCAGTAAAAGACAGAGAGGCAAGGCAGACCAGGAGCCATAGATACTCATCAGCTACGTGGCCACACTGCATAGATGACTGAGAATCTCAATCTAAAAATATCAGTATCAAGACTCAAATGAATGATTTTACATATCTAAAGAACAAAGCACCAGTTCAGAATAGTGTTGCTATTTATAGGAATAATATGCATGTACATTATGGATGTTCTTTCATTTCACAGATGTGGTTTAATTCTGTTACAGCCATCACGACTTATATTTAAGCTTTACAATATAGAGAACAGATTTAAATTAAAGTCAGCAGACATTTCTTTTATACTTTGTAATTATCAGGATCCGTCTCTATAGAGAGAAATAAAAAGGCGTTAGTTATGGTCAATATTAAAGGGGGTAATTGTGCATTACAGCAGTGATGATCCTTATTACACTGAGTTTCAAGAGCTGTGAACAGAAAAGAATATTCTCAGCATAAAACTACAAAAGAGCTTTAGCAGCAACTAAGGGCACAGACTACTGTGACCATGCCATACTCCTGTATCCCCTGGCAGTTCATTAGATACTCGATTTTGCAAATCTTCCAACACAGCTTTTACAAAGGTCCATGACCGCATCGAAAGCAACATTTTACTCATAGCTGAATAAAAGAGGACTAAAAAAATCCCCCAGGAATATTGATTTGAAAGAGAATAAAACCGCTTGTGAGATGTTTTCAAGACAATCCACCACAGTGAAATGAATGCCTACCACAACGTAATATCCCTTTCTGCCCCCCACACTAAAGCACCAATAGGATTCGTCAGGCAGACAGGAATACTCTTCAGTAACAGACAAGGATAGAAACACCCAGCTTTTAATGATTCAATTTTAACAGCTCCTCTGGATGCTAATCAGAAATAGAGATACACAATAGAACTTGCTAAATTCCATGACAACCATATTTTTGTGTAAATACTAAATATTCTTCCTAATCCTATTTTTGTCTAACTCTTGAATGTTCATACAGAAACAGCACAAAAGGAGGTATGTGACTCTTCTGGGTTATTTTTGTCTCCAGAAAACACTATACACACTTTTGGAAAGCATCGTTCCCACCAGCTGGGGTCACGTTTCACCTTGCGTAAGTGGACCAGTGATAGATAACTACAATGTATCAACAAAAATGGAGTAACACTTCATATTGTGCAAATACTTATGCTCACCTTGGTGCTGGAATAAAAAGACCTACAGTGTTTTATAGGATGAGCTAGAGCAAATTTGATCTGGATAGCTGAGAATATTTGGAGGCATTTTTCAGATAATATCACTGTATTAATGGAAGATAATGACTCTCAAGCTAGATCTTGACTTCAGATGCAATGTGTCTAAGCAGTGAGTGGATTGGTACACAAACCCTTCTCTCTACGACTCTAAGGGATACAAATTGTGCTGTTAAACTTGAGATTTGCTGTTTGACCTTTCAGCACTAGCAGGTTCCTTTTCAATCCCAAATTACTGGGAAAAACAGTTATCTTTCCATACAACTATACAGCTATCCTACAAGAGCTGGCCTCCTCTAGAAGCTGCTGAGTTCAGAATCACCACTAGATCACACTTTAAATCACGATCCAAATTAACTAATATGTTTCAGAATAGTAAAGTTCCATGCCTAATCCTACTCAAGTTCCCAAATCCTGCAAGTCACTCAAAGTACAACCTATGAACAGCAGACGTTTCCTTTGCTCTTCGTTTGTTTAGCATAACACAAATCGTCCTCTAGTCATACCACTGACAGACAGAAAACACTCCATCTGCCCCTCAGTTCATGAGCCCCTCACTGCTCACTTATTCACCTGGAAAAGACTGTAAATAACCAAACCTGTTTGGCCAACTGATCCTTCTTCACCAAGCCAGTGGCTGCAGCGATGTTCCCTGCTCCTTCCACTGTCTTCTGGGCCACCGCCGTCACTCCTGTCACCACAGCTCCCCCAACATTTGACACTTGCTCTTTGGTCTTCTCGGCCACTGAGGAGAAGAAGAAGATGGAAAAACACATTATGCCTCTGAGAGCTCTAAGTTTTTCAGATAATTTATCACTGACAGGCCAACATCATGAAAAGCCATAAGGCCATTACATGTTCTGTACCCCAAGTGAATCTTAAGAAATTAAACTATCCATCTGGTAACGCTGGAGCAGCAGAGGTAAAAATAAGCCTTAGCTGTGGCTCAATTTCTTTCATGTGAAAGAAATTTGACATTTTCATTCATGTCTAACTGTACTTTAGGGAAGAAAAGTCATTATTTAAGGGCCCTTATTATGTCCAACCCACTGTATAATATATCCCAGTTTGGAAATGCATTGCAATTAGTCCACCAAACACCTGCTGCATGATACAGGTCATGGGAGACAAGATTTTTTGCATTAGACTCAAAAAACATTGATTATTATTTTCATTTTTTAAGATGCATTTCATGAAAAAGCAGATCTACCAATGCTCAGAGATTTTCAAATTCAACCTTTTATCTGACTCTCTTGATATTTTTGCCCCAATGCTGATATATAATATACTGATTTATAAAAAAGATTGAATGCCAAAGATGCCAAAGCAAGTTGGATTAATAGCCAAGTTCCAAGCCCCAGGGAAACAACAACTCATTTAGCCCACATATACATCAGCAATTGCCATTTTACCTTTCAGAATATCACTGGGTTTTTTCTGCTCATTCAGCCCCAAGGGCTCTTTCTGACAGCAGCTTGTACTACAGTGAAACTGCTCTAAGAAAAGGGATGGAATGACTTCATGCCTTAAAGTTACACAGAAAGATTTTCAGCAAAAAACACATGTACTCCTCTAAACAAGGCAATGTTCTTCAAAAACATCCAGCATATATTTTTGCAATTCTAACTAATCCTATACTTTCCTCCAGGCTAAATCCTATCCAATCCACACAATACATCCATAGCTTTATCTGCACCCTTTATGTGCATGGGATGGATTCTGCTTGGAAGTTAGGCCACTATTTCTGAGTCTTTTTTGGGGAAGCACATACAAAAATTAGACTTTCTGTAGATAAATCACATTTCTTTAATTCCTTACACAAAGAACATCAGCTGTCCATGTCACAGGGCAGTCAGCATACATTACTATGATTGATATTAAAAAGCAAATTAGGAAAAAGCTAGAAAGCTAAACAGCATGGTTAATATGTAATTGTTATTAAAGATCCAAATAATAAATATCTGCTGACTGAAAATGGAGGCAGATAATTTAATGCTCATTCTAGCTAAGTTAAAGGGAAAAGTTATTAACCAGTTGAGTATTATCTCTATTATGACCAGGAGCTTTCATTATAGAGCAGGACAACAACAGACCATATTTTGTCTGAAATTAGAAACAGAGAAAGTCTGTTTCAAGTATCTTCCACACTACACATGCTAATAAACTAAAAATACAAAAGAAATTTCATTGTATACGTCCACTACTCTATTGCCATGCTTTTTCCAGGGAAAAAAAAGAGATAATCAAAAGCGGGTTTTACTGAAAAGCAAATGTTGCCCTCAGGCAAGGTTTGACTTAATGCTGGCAAGTGCCCAAAGGCATCTGTTAAGATGCCCCATTTGATTATTACCAGCTACAGACCACAAAAAGCTTTGGATTCTATGCATAAAATTTATATAGAAGCTTTTCACTAGTTCTTGCAAATATGTATCTTAAGATGTGTGTCCTAATAACACACTATATCTTGCAAAGAAGGGTGAGACCTGATTGTGCTTGAAGCCTTCCAGAAACAGAGTAACATGAAACAAACTCATTCATATTATTACAAATAGCAAAAAGAATTCTAAAATAATAAAGTAGCATCTCATAAAAGTAGATTCAAAAATTATATTTTCCAATAAATATTTAAGTTTAAAAAATAATAAAAGGAAAAGAGATGTGTTTTGGGTATGTTTCAGTACTGCTTCTTATTTTGACTCCGTCTCATTCATTTTCTGGGAGAGATCCTGGGCTGCATCCAAAGCAGCGTGGCCAGCAGGTTGAGGGAGGTGATTCTGCCCCTCTGCTCTGGTGAGACCTCACCTGCAGTGCCACATCCAGCTCTGGGGTTCCCAGCACACAAAGGACATGGACCTGATGGAGCAAGTCCAGAGGAGGCCACCAAGATGATCAGAGGAATGGAACATCCCTCCTATGAAGACAGCCTGAGAGAGTTGGGGTTGTTCAGCCTGGAGAGGAGGCTCCAGGGACACCTAACTGTGGCTTTCCAGCACCTAAAGGGAGCCTACAAGAAAGGTGAAGAGGGACTTTTTACAGGGTCATGTGGGGACAGGACAGGAGTGAATGGTTTGTGACTGAAAGAGCATAGGTTTAGATTTGGAAGAAATTCTTCCTTGTCAGGGTGGTGAGGCACTGGAACAGGTTGCCCAGAGAAGCTGTGGATGCCCTGTCCCTGGAAGTGCTCAAGGCCGGGGCCCTGTGAGCAACCTGGTCTAGTGCAAGGTGTTCCTGCCCATGTCAGGAGGTTAGAACTAGATAATCTTTAAGGTCTCTTCCAACGCAAACCATTGTATGATTCGTTCTATGACTATAATTTTTTTGCATGGAAATGACACACATTGTTTTGAAAACTCTCCTTTCCAAAATAACGTTGAATGGCAGAACAGGTAAAGGACAGATTCAGCGGGCTTGATGCTGACAAGAGATCACATGCTCAGTTGCCCCTAAGCAGACTCATCCTTCCTGATAAAATGATAAACCATGGTTGTACTATGTTGATTGTCAATAGTCTCAATTAGCTTCATTATCTCAAGCTCTTAAAACAACTGCACCTCAAGAGTAAAATATCAAGAAACAGAGTGGAATTGAGTGTTCTGTGGATGCTGCAATACAAACCACCTAATTCCCAATGGCATTATTAAACCTACATCTCTCATACTATGTTGTCACAGCAAGTACCAGCTACCTACCAAGAGCCACTACCCAGTGGCTGCTGCTCCCACTGTTACAGTGTTTTGAGAAGGCTCTGTCTGCAGTATGTTTCCTCCTCCCAGGAACACATTACCCTAGGAAAGGCTTAGTACATTCAAACTCAAATGAAAAAGGAAAGAATCAGGCTGCTAACACTGTTACCGGCACAACAATAGGATACTGATAAAAGTGGTAACAAAAGCAGTATATTTAAGATTACTTCTATTTCAGACGGCCATGGTTTAACCCCAGCTGGCAACCAAGCACCACACAGCTGCTCATTCACTTCCTCCCCCAGCAGGATGGGGGAGGAAAGAATTGGAAGGGTAAAAGTAAGAAAACTTGTGGGCTAAGTACAGTTTAATTGAAATAAAATAATAATAGTAATAACAAATCGTAATAAAAAGGAAAATAACAAAGAGAGGAAGAGAAATAAACTCTGCAGGTGACGCAAATTAAAACAATTGCTCACCACCAACCAACTGATGCCCAGCCAGCCCTCAAGCAGATGACCCCCACGAACCTTCCCCATAGTTTTATTGCTCAGTATGATGCCATATGGTGCAGAATATCCCTCTACTCAACTGGGGTCAGCTGTCCTGGCTGTGTCTCCCCCCAGTTCCTTATGAACCCCCAGCCTCCCCACCGGTGGGGGTAAGTCAGAAGCAAAAAACACCTTGATGTGCAAGTGCTGCTCAGCAATTACTGAAACATCCCCGTGTTATCAACACTGTTTCCAGCACAAATCCAAAACAGCCCCATACTAGCTACTATGAAGAAAATTAACTCCAACCCAGCCAAAACCAGCACACAGACGTAGCACAAGAAAGCTGACACAAGAGTTACCATGGAAGATCTCTCATATGCTGCTTCAGACATCAGAGCCATGAAGATAAATTCAGCAAATGATATAAATAGCACAGATTGGCAAAAGCAATCATACTCGTAAGGAGTCTGCTTTCCTGTCTCTAAGGAATACCTAACCACCACCACACATCAACACCATTGCCAGAGTGATTCCGATAATGAGCTCCAGCCTGGTGACCCTCCAGCTCTGAAACCCCAGTGACAGAAGAAAAACCAAAACAGGTTTCCAGTCTCATGTACTTTAATGTTTAAACTAAGTAGTAACAGGGGGAAAGCATTTAAGCGTGCACAAACAAATCAGTTCAGAATGCAGGGGGTTGATTCCAGCTAATTAAATTAATCTGAATACCAGGTTGTTTAATGATCTTAAGCCATTAAGTCTTTGTAAAGTTGATATCTGCTTTGCATCACAGTGTTGAGAAACAGAGTAAATCAGCTTCTGCAGAGCTCTGCTGTGCTATGGCCTGATTACTTTGTCTATCTATGCAGAGACTGTCCATACCATTAAATGACCCTGGGACGGTGCACAACGACCAGGCCAAGGCTAACTTTGAGTTTAAGTTCTAACACTAACTACTGCACTGTGCAAAAAGTATTAGCATTGAAGTTTTCTTTTCCCCACTTACTACAGACAACTGGGTAACATACAGTATCGATGTAAAACCTTCGGACCAATCCAAAGTGATAAATAGTTGCTTTCAAGTTTGAACAACGGAAGTAGATTAAAACCACAGAATTTCTCTGAATTAACGAAATTAGTCTTACTGTACCAAATATACTTTTGAATATGTATTTCAATGTTTTTTCTTAAGTTTCAATATATGTTTAAGTAGCTGAAGAATTCATTTACAAAGATGCCATAAATATATTGGCGGTTCTTTACGCAATTTTCTGTAAGATACCTGATGGAGTTAAACACAGCGGGAATACCAATGACTAGGAGTGTTAAGAACAAGAATGATCAGATGAAAGAATTAAGCAAAACACTTGACTATGGTTTCTAACTGTCAATATCGCATCTTCACTCATTTTCAAGAAACAGACACATGGTTAAAGGACCAAGGGCTTTTTGGCCCTGATCTATTTACAAACAGTGCTTTATTTAGAATATCAGGAGATGGACTGTACATATTTCATCTTTGATACTGTTCGTTCCTGGACAGATTTATTCCTGGAGGTAAGCAAGACGGGTGGATTCCGCATTTACAGTCAAAGGCCAGCAGACATGTTAATTAGGAAGGCAAGTCTAAACACAAGCAAACACCCCATAAAACCAATAAACAAAGCTGCTTCATCTTCAGAAGTTCTGAGAAAGGGTGACCTGACAAACAACACACTCACCATATTCCTGTGAATCACAGCCTGGAATCCTCATTTCACAGTATTTGATGCCACTAAACCCGGTACAATCAGGTCACACTCAAAGCAAGAAACACCTCACTCTGGTAATTCTGGGTTTGGAAAGTAATTGACTGAAGAGTGTATTTAGGTTTTTTAGCCCTTTAAAGTGTGTCATTTCACAGTCATTTCACCAGCATAGGGGGTCAAACTACAAATTATTCAAAAATAGCAAAACTATCAAGATTTTGGAACTCAGTAAGAAAGGACTGACTGCACAACTGTGAACACACTCATTTTGATCTGTGATTCCAGTTTGCATATGACTGTCTCCAACCTCTTAAACCATTTTTATTTACATAACAAAATGTTTATTTCATGTCAGGTTTCACATGATGCACTGGGGAGTTAGTATCATAAGACCACCACAACTTGTGAACTCCCAGTCATATGAAAAGAGACAAGTAGGTCTTTACAAGTGACTTAAAAGGCAGTTTTGTCACATGAACTTTAACAGCATTGATTTAAATGGACTTGATTTCTTGACAACTTCACTGGCATCTCTCAGCGTCTTCATGTTATACCTCATAGAATCACTGCAGCGACCCCAAATCTGTTTTTATCTACCTTCTCTGCTTGCTAGAACTACTATTTATAGACTTGTTATTATTTTTTATTATTAAAATATGTGCCCAAGCAATTCCTCTATTACACTACCAAGTCCATACTGTTTCATATTGGAAGCCATGCTCTCCAGTTTTTGCCTGAAGTCTCCTCTTTTCACTGCCACATATCAACTTGTACACCTTCTGTTCATTTTCCATTTTCATTCAACAGCCAAACTCATCTCAAACATCTTAACAGGCCAAAAGGAAGCAAACCGTAGCACAGAATCCATTATTCCCAAGTTTTGGGCATTTCACTTTGTCTCACCTGTTTCCTAAAGTGTGTGAGGAGCAGCTACTGTTTTGCCTAAAATCAACAGTAACTTTTTCAAATTTTCTATTCATAGGCACAGCACGTAACAGATGTGTTCTCCTTATGTTTGGCTTTACAGTCTGTTTTATACCTTCCAGAACAAAATAAAACATCTTTTCAAAAAGTTAAAAATTCTATTAATCATCTACTGTCTCACTGAACATATTGCAATCACATAAAGAGGGGCACAGCATTTGAGATCAGCTGTTTCTTTCAGGATGAGAAAGAGAAGTCCCCCCACTGAGTTAGCTCACTAAAGTCCCAGTGCTTCAGCAGGTTTCACACATGTGCAAATGCCCTTGACTTTGATTCTACCACAGCCCAGTCTGGTGAACATCACCTCTATTAACTTGCTTCCTACTGCTGTCAGTTGCTGCTCCCACATCTGTGTTATTAGATATATGTGCCCCAAATCTCATTCTACTGCAATCCTCTACTGGTCACAGTAATGATCCCTCTGAATATTTCTCTTAATTGAGGTCTAACAAGCTGAGATTTCAAACCTCATAACAGCATGCATGCTCAGCCTGAGGCTAAACTCTGAAGGACTATCCTAGATACTCTGTTCAGTTTTGTTACTAGAAATACCCTTGACTGACTTTTCAACCATTTATGTGGGCTGCGTATTAAGTACTTACATTTGTTTACCCTTTGTGTTGGCTTATGCGAGCACAGCTGAATGATACACTGGCTGTACACTAAGGAAAAGGAAATCCTTTTCTATCTTATTTGTTTTCTGATTTGTTAGGGGAAAAACAACTTAAATTCCTTGACCATGCATTCTCTTCACATCTCCAGAACTCCCATGTTGTACAGTGGAAAGTTATACACTTTATGCCCTATGGTCAGCTAAAGCTTTTCTACACTGTAGATATCAAAGGCTTCCATTCATTTTGCCCCTTGAAACAAATTATTGGTTATGGTTCCAGTTCATACCTAAAATGATCCCTGCAAATCAATTTAAAATGCAAATTTGAGTAAATTTTTTTTGATGTAGAAATGTTATTGTGAATACACATGCCTGGCATTAAATCCCAAAAAAGTGCTCTTGTTACTGAAAGATTAGTCAGTTTTAAAAAAACATTTCAAAACACTCATAACTGTGACAAATTCAAATCAAAACTCTGAAATTTGTTTTGTTCCTGTAAGCCATTTCCCTTCAATCTTCCCACCCAACCAGCTCTCTCAATTTTCCTATGCTTTTCTATCTTTCATAAACTGTAGCACTCTCAAAAAGCAAGAATTTTTAACAGCTAAATGGTAGGTTAACCACATGTGGGGAAGAAGTTGAAATCAAGAGAGATTTGTCTTACCTGTTGTGACACCATGAACAACTCCTTCTTTGGTCCTGGAACCTAAACAAAGAAAAATATTAGGTTGAAAATGCATACTCTTAAGTACTGGTAAAGACTAGACAGATGATAAAGGGGGATTAATATATAGATTACATACAATGTTTTCTAAGGTTATTAAAAGAAATTAAAGAGAAATTCATTCTAAGGGATGAGGCAAAACCATCAATAAGGAACAACTGCACGGATGTATACTGACTGTGGAAAGGTGAATAATACTGGAAACACTTGTGCAGTTTATTTCTTGTACGTACTGAGTTCCTTGCCATTTTCTTAATAGCTGTGTTAAGCCTCCCACTTGGCAAACTCACAGGGATGACTCTGCACAGAAACCATGTTAACATCCTAAGGCAGTTCATGCACGCATTTGGAGAAGCTCTGAGCCACAGTTTCCAGAAGATCCTTACAGTTTCATCTTTTCCAGATCTGTTTGCAGGGGTTGACAACCACTACTGAACTACAGAAAGGCCTAGGGGTTAAAATCACGGGGAGCTGGTAGTGCTAGCCAGATTTAGACATCAACTAATCCAAAAAAAACCTTTAAACAGTAGATAAGATTTCAACATGAAAATGCCACCCAGGTCACATCCAAGGTCTGCTGCATCCAGTGCCTCCATTGTCACTGCTTACATACAATTTGCAGGAAGCAACCTGGAACTTGTGCTAGACTGAGTCATAATGCAAGACCTGTGTAAGCAATGTTACTCTGCCACTGAAGACCAAACCAATTTCTGCAGCACTCATGCAAAAAACCTCATCACTTTTTATCATGCTGCATGAAAGGGAACAATCTCCTGTGTCTTTAAGGGAAGGAGAAATAAATTAGCACATTCTGCTGTTTAAAACATATCTCTGTGCCTTTTTCTCTACCAGCCCTCTACTTGTCCTTGTCAGGTTCCATAATTTGGCTGCATTTCAGAGATTAGTATCCATCTGTAGACTATGATGCTCAACAATGTGCAATTAACAGAGTTTATGGCTCCTAGTTAATCATCTTACCTAGTCTGCCAGAGACAGGATGACATTTTATTTTTCTTACCAACACAGAAATGACCTTATTTGTAATGCAATTTTTTTTGCTGTCATTAAGTATTTGAGACATTATAATTTATATTTCTGACTTTAAACTTCTAACATAACAGAAGAAAATGCATGAGCAGAAAAATATTAGAAAAGAGCAACTTTTTGTCCAAAATTCTTTACAATAATACAATTAAACACTGAAATTCAATATAAGCTCATTCATCAATATGTCCTACTTGCTACAAGTGCAAATTTATGGAACTTTAGGCATGTAGTTATGGCACTATTAGAAAGATCACATGATTGAAAAGGCTCTGCTACCCATAACTAAGAGCAGAATAACAATCCATGGTAAACATAAGGGAAAAGTACTGCATTAAGTAAAATGAAATGTCCCCTTACTTAGCTAAGGATGAGGTTAAACAGCTGAGAAGTCTTTTTCCCCTTTCTCTCACCGAAAATATTTACCATTGAAGAATCAGACATTTCATTAAATGCCTAAGGACTTGTTTTAGGACAAGATTGGTTCTCAATCTCGTACCACCACGAGACCTGAAGAAGTGAAGCACTTTGGAACACAGGCTGGAATTCAAGCAGATGATGGTTCTACTGACTTCTAGCAACTAAACACCACTGCGGGCTTACAGTGTGTCTGTTGGAACACTTAATAGTAAGCATATGCTTTTAAATGCATCGTTAGACCTGGCCAATATCTTGTTTATGTTGTTGAATGGACTGCTTGCAAGCCAAGCCATTAAAGACATAGAAACCTGTGAATGAGCAAGTACTCAGTTCCCTAAGGCCAGTAAGAGATCGATGTTACGACAGAACTCCCTGAGGACCTGTGCAACGCACACATCTCCAGAGGGACCTATGGAAGTTGTTTCTTGCTTCACTTGCCCAGATGTAACACTGCTATAACCACAACTCACAGAAACGCTGGTCTCTTTCTGTTAGTGGGAGACAGGCTTTTCTTTAAAAAAGCTCAACTCACAGACCCATATGGAACAGGGATATGTATAGCCAAATGCATTAATTGGCAAACAATCAGCTAGCTGGTGTTCCAGACCTTACAGCATATGTTAGAGCTCAATAGTACTTGCCCCACTGCTGCACACTTGCATGCAAGTAAGCTGTTTCTGCCATGGCAGCTACAACAGCATCCAGAAGTACTTTGGGATCTGCCAGAAAAGGCCTATAAATAACAACAGCTGAATTCAGTAGGACGACTTCTGGCTGGCCATGAAGGAAAGCTGGCGTTCGCCATTGTTTCTGAGAGAAACTAGCTGTTTTTCATTCTGGCATTCCCAAAATACCAACAGTCTTGCTCATTGTACCCTGCATAACGAAGGGAACAGAAGAATCAGAGTAGGGATAATATAAAGACCAAGGAACCTGACTCCGACCTAAACTACTTAGAAGCAATAGTAGTACATGGCAATGCTGCTTTTCCAAGCTATAGTACACATTTGTGTGAGGGGAGGGAGAAGCCAAAACAGAATTTTTGCCTTTTTGCAATTATAAAAAAATACCACAGACTCTCTTCATCATTTATTATCATCACTGCCATTATGCCAAAAAGGAGGAGTGTATCAGCAGTTTGGAAATACACTCAAATACACTAATTTCCGGACTATGTGAGAGACCAACAGACTATTCACATCGCTTAGTCAGAGCTGGTAAAAGACAGGGAGACATAAGCCCAAATTACAGGAAGGACCAATCAACATTTCAGGAAAACACTTGCTTCCAAGTCCTGAAGCCCATTATTCCACCAAACAGACCTTGAGTTGCTCAACTACTCTGCTGGCCTTTCTACTACCAAAGGAAAATAAGAAACATTATGAGTGCAGCGGAGGAGTTTGGATGGTCTTGCCAAATAGGTCATGACTGCCCTGTTCTACTCTAAGGCCATGTGCCAGCACAGGGAGTAGTAAACAACTCTGTCAGCCGCCCTGCCGCTAATAAACTATTCCTCTGTTCTGCGAGTGTATGACACACCAAAAACGATCAGACTGGAAACTTCCACTCCTGAGCGCTGAACACACAACCAGGAGCCAATTTAGCAAAAACTTCAGCTCCCTGGTAGCACACACAAAGCTCAGCAGACATCTTGAACGCTGCATCACCAAGAGTGTGGGAGCGCATCCTTCTTACTCAGTTCCTGGTTTCAAAGTGAGTGGGGATTAAGTATTGCCACTCAGTGAGTCCTCACTGAATCACAGTAACAGCTCTCGAAGGATACAGAGAGATCCAGTTTTAAATTTAAAGCACACACAGGACTGCTGAGTCTCAGTCCTCCTTTCTAAACAATGATCAGGCCATTGTTTGACATCAAGGAAGGTCCTGATGCTGTGTGTATGAGTCAAGAGAGAGCCACCAATTACAGCTGGCCAATACCGAAGCCCATTAGTAGAGGAATTTAAGGGGAAAAGACCCCCAATATCTGAAAGCATAAAAACACATTGTAGACTGTACTGAAGTGATCTTGGGTACTTAAAAGGAGGACAAAGGCAGCGGACTGAGGGAAGAAAGAAGAGACTTCATCATGGACAGGAAAAAAAAGCCTCAATTAATCCTCCAATACACAGCTCTTAAGTTCCTCCCTTTGCCAAAGGGAATTTTCCTTGTGCCAAAAAAACCACCAAAACCAAAACAAAACAAGAATAAAATAAAAGAAGTAAACTACAATTACCACATTTCACCCCAAGCAGCAGCTCTTGTTAACAGAACTCTTACCAGGTAGAATTAGGCTATAATCTTTTATGTAATAGTTAACAGCAGCCTAGACAGAACAGTCCAGATGTTTTCCACATTTACTTAAGTTCCACTGATTGCAGTGGGAGACCATGTCACCTAGGGAATCTGGAGCAAAGATTTTGCATCTTCTTAGTTTTCAGCAGCAATGGAAGGTTGAATGTTATGAAACTGAAAATGATTAACAGGTCCCACTCAGCCCAGTGTTGTTAGGCTCTCTTTTGCAAGATGTCAGGCAGCATTCACAGTATAATTCGGCTGTGAATCTCAAATTTGAAAACCCAACTACAGAAAAAGGGAGTGAGAAATCTTCAGGAGCTCTAATGCATCGTGCTGCTTCTCTGCTCATAAAGGGGTTTCACCACCTTTTGTGCTGCAATCATATCAGCCTATGGAACAAAAGATTATCACATTGGCCTTTGCTAACATTGCACAGGGGAAGACGCACCTCTGCTGTGTGCTGGGGAAGTAGACAGAGGAACACTCAGCTCCTCATTTCCCCCTTACCATACCTGATCCTGTTGAAACCTCCTGCAGGTATGGGCAAGCACAGAACTGGACATGAGCTGCCAGAGCTGCTGGAGACAGCTTCCAACTAAAGGCTTTTTCACATGCATGACCAACTGTGCATATCGCTCTTTCCTCCTGAAAAGGAGGCATCTGGTGGGAGAAGGATCCTTCACCATTGCTGAAGTCACATGCACAGGTCCCTATCACGGCTCAGGGCTCTGCTGTCCCCAGTAATTTATTCTTGAGAAAAACAGCAAGCTTGCCCTCCAAAGCTCAACCTCAGCAAAAGCATCTCTGAAGACAACAGGAAATCTGTTGCCTTTGGGAGCAGAACTGGGTTCAAATGTTATTACAGTCTGGAGAACAGGTCAAATACAAAGATTAATTTAGCACACAATGCAGGTTTCTAATACAAAGAAATCGATGACCCAAGAAGCATGTCAGGACTACAAGAAAACAAAATAAAAGGAAAGCCCTACCTCTGGAAAATAATTCCAACATCAAGCACAATATACAGTGAAAGAACATCTATTTTGATATCTTGAAAATGAGCAGACACTCATTTTAAAATAGATTCATCCTACAATTAGTGTTCAAAATGACTGCCATCCCTGTTGGCAAGAGCACCGAGCTTTGCTATGGCTTAAAACGAGAGAAGTATATTCCAAATGAGTAGTCCACACTATTTGGAGCAGAAATAATTTTTTACAGACTAGCACTAGCCTGCAAGAAGGAATCTAAAAAAGACACTGGAATTTCAGAGACCTCGTTACTCCCATTGAAAAGAAATGCCTCTGGTTTTCAGCTCTGTTTAACTTCTCTCTGCTATGTGTGCACATCTCCCTCGGTACACACAGCGTCCATTACAGAACTGACCTGCTACAAAATCAACAGAAAAGAAATGACCTGCAGAAAAGGGTATCTTTTCCCCTTCATTCATTTATAGACTAACTATTTGATGAATAACAGAAACATATCCATCAGCATTTTTTTATATATAAATAACCACTCACTCATATAGTCTTGGCAGATTATTTTTCTGTGAATTTTTCATGACAGCATTTGCAAGACAGTCCTCTAAAGCCCAATACTTGCTAAATGAACATGACTATCATGCATAAAAGTACCAGTCTCGGATTTGAAAAGAATTTTATCCCTGGCTCTATGCAAGAATTGTGTGGCCTAGAATAAGACACTTAGTAACTGCTTTGCTACCTTGGGGTCTACCTGCCCTAGCTCATTACCCATAGTGGCTCTTCCTTGAGAAGTCATGGAAAATCTGCCATGAATTTGCCATAGTAATTACAGAACATGAAGTTAATTTTAAAAGATGACACTTTGCCATACAGAATGTTACTGTCAACATGCCAAGCAGTCAGCATGCCTACCACTCAACTCCTGAGCTAACTTCTCAAGTGTCTTCTCTTAAAATCCTATTTAATCCCCACACGTTCTAGAATGCTGGGAAGCTGCCTTCAACTTCAGCTTTTACGGTTTTTTTAATATTTATTTTTACTGTACCAACTACCCCTTCAGCTTTAACCTAGCAAACTTCTTGACTGGAGTGCTAGGTAGTGACCTGTACTGTAAGGCACCTCCTACGACACAACCTCGTTCAGGATGGCGTTACAGACGCGGCTCCTCCACAGAGCAGCAATGCGTGGCCAGCCCTGACACAAGAACCAACATTTGGCTTCAAAGAACCGGAGCTCAGGGAGGCACAACTCTCCTCTTGGTTGTTTTGCAGTGGTCTACTCTGAGTGCTACATTTTTATTTGCAGGAGAATAGGTCTGATGAGGATCCAGCTGTGAATGTCTGGGAGCACCAACCAGCAGCGTGCTCTCTGCTGCCCACCTACCCACATAGAGGACTCCCTCTTTCGTCTTTCCTGCTGCCTCTGCCACACCCTGCTTGGTTTTTTCTGCGGCTGCTACGACTCCTTCCTTTGCCTTGGAAAGCCCTTTCATGAACACATCCATGGCTGAAGACTTTCTTCACACAGCTCTGGAGGAAAAAAAAAAAAAAGACAGTACACTTTCAGTAAGATTTTTTCAGCTTTTTATCCCAGAAAGGGGAAAAAAAATATATTCTAACTGAATGGGATCACAATTACTTTAAAATTATATTATATATATCCCCATATTGTATAGCTTTATGAAATAGATATCCTGTTTCCACAGAATCCTACAGAGAGGTTGCTGATAATGCAGTTCTGATTGGAAGACGGATTCATTGATACAAGTACCTTCCTTGCCTACCAAGGCATCATTTCTTTCAAAGGACAGTTCTGTTCATGTGCTGACTGCAAGATTTAGTCCTGTCATTTGATGATTCTACACCTCTCAACCAGAGGAAAAAAAAGCCAACTTAAACACCAGCAACTTAAAACAAACAAGCAAACAGACCAACCTAAAAACCAAACCACATAAATGAAAAGCTCTTGTAAATGACAAATGCTCACTTGTAAGAAACTGCCATTACAACCCAGAAGGACTGGAGGAAATTAAAAATGCTTTATTTCCCGTAGTCCAGCATTTTGCACACAGTCTACATCACTCTTTCGGAAATTGAGTTTTCCTGAATGGGTTTGTTGCATGCATCACAACTGAGAAAAAAATTTTACTAAAAAGCAAAAGCAAGAACACAGGATTTTAAAAGCACTGCACTAAAGCTACCAAGAGAGTTCTCTGGCAGCTACACAATCCAGCACTACACTGAAACCACCAAAATAGTAATTAAAACCAAGAATCAGAGTCCCTTCAATAAATCCATTATCAGTAGTCCTTTCTCTTCCTCCACCCACACAGACAGAAGTGCTGCCTGTTATCTTCTCTTCTTTGCCAGAGGCTGGGTAGGAGGAATGGATGTCTAGGAAGGCATCTGGGCTGTCGCAGCTTTCTACTAACTCGTGACGAGCGTGCGAAGAAAGGCAGTGCTTGTGCTCCAGCCAAGCTGCCTACGGTACCTGCCACCCTGGGGATGGCGAAGGGGGGTGCCTTCTACACAGCGCCGGGGGGAGGCAGGACCCAGCCCGCGGGACCCTCTGACTCCTCCGCCCAGAGCGTCCCCAGGCCCCTCCCCAGGGCAGCGCCGCGACCAGGTACGGGGGCACCCGGGGACCGCGGGCGTGCGGCGCCGCCGTGTATCAGATAATAACTAGGCACCTGCAGAGGGAGAGAGGGAGGGAGGGAGGGAGGGAGGCAGGGAGGAGGGCGTCGCGCCCATACATATGTGTGTGTATATACACATACACATATACATACATATAAATACATACACACGCACATATACAGTGAGGCACCCACCGAGGAAAGCAGCGCGGCGCGACCATATGGGCACCCACGGGCTCCCGCGGACACGCCGTCGGCACTCGGCGGCCACGGCGCCCGGCTTCTCCTCCCGCCCCCGTGCCCACACGAGGACGTTCAACAGGACATACCTATCTATCTACCTATTAGGTATTATATATATATGATTCTATGTATGCACATACGCGCACCCCGTAGGGCTCCGCAGACCCAGCCCAGCCCTCGGCAGCACCGACGCGGAGCGCAGAGCCGCTCCCCCGCCCCAGCCCGCACCCGGAGCGGCCCCCGCNATCCCGAGGCGGGGAGCGGGCCGGCTCTGCTGGCACCACCCCGGCGGCAGCCCCGCAGGCGGCGAGTGCCGGGGAGAGGCGAGGGCGGGGGGCGGGAGGATGCGCCGCGGGAGGGAGGAGGGCGAGAGGGAGGAGCGGAGTCTCTTGCCACGCTGCCTGCTGGGTGTGCGCCCCCCGCCCGGCCCCTGCGCCCACCCAGTCACGTCCTCCGTGGCGGTGAGGTGGGAGGCGTGATAAAGTGGGAGCACCTGCTCCATCGACGCAAACCAAGAGAGAAACAAGGGTAAAAAGCAGGCCGGGCGACTTGGTACCTACCCCCGGGGCTGCGCACAGTCACCACTCGCTCCAAAGGCTGCGGGACCACATATTAGAAGTGTAAGGAATCTGTTGATGGTGGCTGCAGCACATCCGTGTTTCACTTGACCAAAGCCTTAGAAAATCTGCTTCCAGATCTTCAACACTAAATGCAGTTCAATGTGACTTTTCTCACAAGATTTATGATCTCAGCTCATTTTAAGCACGGAAGGTGATGCTCTTGCAGGGGTAATTTGAGTCTTAACTCTATGGCACACACACACAAGAATTTTCATCCAGAATGAAGAGCAGTAGGGCCAGACTTGCCCGACCCCTACACCTCTGCTGGCATCCTCCACTGCACACTCCATGGCCACTGCCACTCAAATCTTAAGCTGATACAGAGAAGTCACTTTCTCCCCAGAAAGGGAAACCTATCAAACTTCTCTATTTTGGTAGCAGAATTTAGGCATGAAAAGCCAAGACCAGTAGGAGACAAGGCACTAGAACAGATGGACCTTCAGCTTCAGTACATCAAATCAAATCCTGCAAGACTTACAGAAACAGTTTGGGTTTTATCACACTCCAAAAGGAGAAACAGAACGTGGCATTGATGAGATACAAGGTTGTGAGCTGCAAGGAGCATCTTTCATCCATCATCTTGTGGAGACAGTTGATGCATCCCTGATTTTGTTTTCATGTTGAACACGTAGTGCAGAGTCTTACTCTTGTCAGGTTTCTTTGTAAGTCTTAATATTTCTGTATGGTTTGGTAAACTTTCCTCTTCTTCATTCTACTAGTGGTTTTAATCAACCAAGCATTAAGCAACAGATTTTACTTCTTTGTGTAAGAATGTGCAGACTGGCAACACAAATCATTTTCTCATAATTCTACCCTCAAGAAAACCTTAAGAAAAAGAAAGCCCAGAAATTAAATTCCATAAGGTACCTCATCTCATTCATCCTGTGCAGCACATTCATAGTAGTGCAAGAAGTGGACACGGTATTTCTATTTTCTCCCAATTTTGGGCAGAGGAAAATAGGTATAGTTCCAGTTCCAGACAGTAAATAAAATCTAAACAAAATCATATTCTTTCCACATGTTAACTGGCCCAACAGTTTATATGTCTTAGTATGTAAATTGGCTCACTGAAAGCCTGTCTGTCAGTCATTCTCTACTACCCTAAGCTCTGAACTTAGACCCCAAATTAGAATTAAAGTGAATATTGCACTCCTTATGTAAGTATTATGTTCCAGATTTAAAGAGGGCTTTTGTTTTTCTAGCATGCAAGTGACTATGAGCATGAAATGTTGCTTTTTATTATGCTGATATAAATTTGGATAGACTTATTGTATTTAATTATGTTAGTGAAAACAGATAATCCAGTGTGATAAATAACCTTGCATATTTATGGCTCTGTTTATGAAAACTTTACGAAGAAGAACTCAGATGTTTGCAGCTCCTAGCTTTTGCAGGGAGTCTTTTCTTGCCTTATGTTTATCAAAGGCAGGCATTATGTTCTGCTGTTAAACAAAGTAACAGCTTGTCCTTTAACAAAAAATCATGCAGCTAGAAATAGAGAGGTAAAGGCAAGAAGGATCAGTTGCCACAGCAGAAGTAAAGCTTAAAATTTCAGCTGTAGTATTCAAACTAACTGTTTGAATACTATTCAACCCAACTGTTAAATTCTAAATCATAGGGTAAGAGGCACAGTAAGAAAAAAAATAGAGTACAAATGTTGACACAGGAAATTTTTCATTGTGAAAATGGATGGGACTTTAGAGGAAAACAGAATTAAATATGGTAGAGATTGTATCTCCAATACAATACAACTGCATTGTATCTTCAAGGCAATTCTTAGTTAAACCACATTGTCTACAACATCTGGCTGGGAGTTTTTTTTAGGTTGTCTCTTCAGTACTATTAGTATCACAGTGAGTTCTCCCCTGAAGCCTTTTCTGTCTGAAGAAAGGATAGTAGCAAGCAGATTGCCCACCAATCACATTTAAAACAAATCTTTATTTAATGACACTGTTTACTTCACATGAGCATCTAGAGCAAAAATCAATTAAGTAGTACTAAAGTCTTCTTTAATCCATTTTGCCTTGGAGGCTAACTTATTAGCTTAGTTGCTAGTGATCAAGTACATCTACTTTATCACTATGAAAAGAAAAATTACTGACAATTGAAAAATGTTGTGGAGTTCAACTGATCAGAATTTACTGTCTTTGGGTTAAGAAATTCAAATGTATAACTATTCATGTGGAAACACTGGAAAGGTGTTCACCTTGAACACTGCATGCTAAATTGACAACTTTCTCCTATTTTTTCAAAGAGTGACTCACACAGGCTCCCTATGTTACCACAGAACTGGTAGGTGATGTTCCTCAGAGGAAAGGTACCTTTGAAAACCTGAAAGTTTTCCCTGCAGTGTGAAGTGAAGCTGTCTTAGGGCAGTCTGTTCACAGGTAACATTGATTATTCCACTGCAAGGTCCTTCTACTGATTGCAGATAATCTGAAAATGTTCCTAACTGGATAAATACATTAACTGTGTGAAACTGTGACATTTTATGCACATATGTTTCAGTCTTTGGATTTCTTACAGGACGGTTTACTATGTGGATTGCTTTAGAGACAACCAGGAGCTCAGATCCTAGACCTAGACTCTTGGGTCACAATGTTTGCATTTCTGTTCCCACTCAGGTCCCTCTGTGGACTATTGCTGTCTTTATTGACCATGCTGTAACTGCCTGTGTGCATAGGCCACTTCTGACGACTCAAAAATATACTCAATTTAAAAAAAAAGATGAAGAAGACCTCAACTTTGCTTATAGGTAAGACTGGGGTTTAGCACACCATTATCTTAATACTTACCATGCTCATAAGTGTCGTCATTTAACACTCCAGAGCACGCATGGTGTTCCCATGATGTTTACTCAACTGAAAGTTAAGCACGTGTATTAAACCCTTCATGCAATCAAGGTGCAACTCAGTTCAGAGTTAATTTCCCGGTGGAAGCATTCTATTTATTAATTTAAAATTAATATTCATTATTATGCAGCAGTTGCCATTTCCAATTCATAACCAATGCAAAGATTTCTGTTTGTGAACTGTTTTGATAGATATAACTGGGTGCTGACTATGAGCTGGGTTATTGGATGTCTGTTGTCATGTCATGCAACCAACAGCTACAAATAGAACCATTGCAGGTTTGAAATTCAGATTGACATTCTCAATGTCTTTGTGCAAAAGGAGTCCTTCATCCCAGATCCAAAACCAGACCGTAGACAGAACACTTCACAGACATCACAGGTTCATAGAATGGTTTGGTTTGGAAGGTCTATCTAAAGATCATTTAGTGCTAGATAGACCTCCACAACCAGACCTAGCTTCAGCCTTTGTTCTTGTTGCTTCTCCTCTGCTTCTGATTTACCTGCTTCTCTCTGCATGAGGTTCTTTCTCAGAAATTTAATTTCTCTGCAGTTCCAGCCCTTGTGTTTGACGTAGTCAGATCAGAGAACTGGTCTACTCCTTCCTGTTCTCAGCTCACGTCTGCACAGCACAGTCTGTACCATCTCACGTCTGAAAACTGGTCAAGCCATGTTCAGCTTCAGGCCAGAACATGTCCAGTGCAGGTGGACGCATCAGAGATCTAACCAAGAAAGAAGTTTGTGGGTGGAAATCATGGAAGAAGGAGGCCTTCTTCCATAAGTTGTAACATTTGAACAAATTAGGCTGGAACTGCAAGCATATCTAAAAACACCCCCCATCTACACCTGAACTGAGGTTGCCAAACCTCAGATTTCTTTTTCCAAACATGAACAGTAAAAACATTCTCAAAAGAAAAGGTCCTCAGAATATTTTAGCATAGGTAGAGCATGCGATCTGTCCCCAAAATGTACTCAGGCATAGCTCAGATATTTTGGGTGATTATGTATATGTCTATGTCTATGTCTATGTATATATGTATATGTTCCTGCCGTGTCCCAGCCCATGGCAGGGAGGTTGGAACTAGATGATCTTTAAGGTTCCTTCCAAACCAAACCGTTCTATGTTTCTATATATTTTCATAGGTCTGTGGGAGAGAATATTCACGAGGTGTATATATTACAACTGTTTTAATTGATACAAACATATATACGAAAATATCGTATTGGAGGTATGTACACACATACACATGCAGGTGTACGTATATTTAAGGATGATTGATGTATATATCTCATCTGGTAGATTTCAGCTCAGATACACTAATCTTGAGATAATTCTTACCACCAGACAGAAGGTCTCACAGCTTTATACCACCTCTATTACAGGCAAAACCTGTCAGACCTTTATCTTTCCCTCACTTGCAGTCAATGGTGAAGTTACAGAGCCAACACATCTTACATAAGCCATGGTAACATTTCATTAATTAATTAATCTACCTGGGCTAGAAATTCAGTGCTGAAGGGCACAAATACTCTGTCGGTTGGACCTGGAACATTAAGCAAAGCTGTACTCTGAAAAGCAACATCTTGAATGCCAAGGAAACCATCTGGCAGCGTGTTTCTACTCAGGGACAACCAAGTAGGTCAGATGAGGCTGACCTAAGGGTGCCTGGCAAAAGCAGTGTTGATTGTTCTTTAAGATTTTTCCCACAGAATCCCAGAATATGCTGAGTTGGAAGGGACCCACAAGAATCATCAAGTCCAGCTCCTGACCCTGCACAGGACACCCCAAGAGTCACACCCTGTGCCTGAGAATATTGTGTAAAGGCTTCTTGAACTCTGTCAGGCTGGTGCTGTGACCACTTCACTGGCAAGCTGTTCCAGTGCCCAACCACCCTCTGGGTGAAGAACCTTTTCCTAATATCCAACCTAAACTTCCCCTGACACAACTTCAGGCCATTCCCTCAGTCCTATCACTGGTCACCCCAGAGAAGAGATCAGTGCCTGCCCCTCCTCTTCCCCTCACAAAGAAGCTGTAGACTGCGATGAGGTCTCCCCTCGATCTCCTCTTCTCCAGGCTGAACAGGCCAAGTTACAGAGCACCAATGGGCTGATTGTAACCGAAAGAAACAATCATCTTCCTCACATGTGATGCAACGTGTTATCAGCAGCTCACATAACTGAAAATGCAAACGCTACAATGGTGCTGATGGTGGAAATCGTCATGCAGAGTCAGGTCTGACTCCTGTCTTGTCCCAGCTTCTGTTTGATTGAGAAGCCAGCACCATATGTCTCCAAGGTCAACGATAAGACAGCATGTTCTAAAGTAGCCTGCTGCAAATATAGGTATCTGAGCCAGTGCAGGCACAGCACATTAATTACCTGGATGGCAGCATTTCTCAAGAGGTTCCCCAGGAAGGCAGCAGCTTTAATTAGATACTACAGTTAGTTACCAGAAAACTGTTGGAACAGGTGGAAAACCCAAACAGAAGCATACTTCATTCTATCAAACTGTCTTCTTTCTGTAATTTCTGAGGGAATGTAGACATCACATAAAAGAAAAGTGGTGGTTTCATTCAGATATTAACCCATAGGGAAAACCTTAAGTCTTCTCTGGAAAAGGCAACACATAATTCTCTTCTAATTTCTCTGATTCCAACATGCTAGCTTCCCAGCCAAGTTGTCCCTTGGATACTTTTTGCTGGTGCCACTCCAATCACCAAAAACTCATAACATGGTCATCAGTTGCCAGCACTTTCTTCATGACACCAACTACAGGTCCAATTCAACTCCTGTTCATGCTGACATTAAACCAGAGATTGACTCAGAGGAACCAAAAATAGCAAAGGAAATACCAGTATAGGAAGATTATTATCTGTTCTGGTTTCTTCAGCTCCTTTATTTATTACATGGAATCACTTTTTGGAATCCTATCTTAGTGCAACCTCCAACCCACAGTCTTGTACCTTCTTGTCAATGTTTGTATGACCACAAAACATATAGGCAGTTGTCTTGACCTAAAATTCCTAGTTTTAAGGAACACGCTGGGCTATTAACATTTCTCTATATGCAACACTAAGCAGTGCAAAGAAAAGACTGTGGGGAGCCATTTCAGATTTCTTCACAAGAGGATGTACACTTAGGTTTGGGCAATGTAGACAATCAATAGAAAAAAAAACATTACTTTTCCTCATAATCATGCACAAAATAAATGTACTTGTAAATTTAATTTAATTTAAATTACCATTCCAGTTACAGCCTCAAGCTCAGATCTTGGAAAAAACCCTACCTTAGAAACACTTAATTTCTGTTAGGCTCTCCAATTTGTTTCAATTCACAAGCAGTTTGAAGCATTCACATTTGCAGTGATGCCCAGGAGGCAGGTGAAAAAGTAAGGTGCTTCAGTAAGGGACAAGATAGTTAGGTAAGGGACAAAGGGAAGACAAAGCAGCAAACATGATGGCAGTGGTCAAAATTAGAGGCCACACTCAAACCCAAGTCAGATTTGTGTAGGCGTATCAATGAGGGGTTTGTCCAGAAAGAAATTGCAGGTTGTCAGTGGGCTAAGTAGGGATTTCCAGGATGACTTTTCAGCGTGAAGATTTCCTGTTGTGTTTTGAAATACAGATGCAAAACTTGTGCAGAATCAGTGTCTCAGGAGTTTACTTGATTTTCACGGTCCTAATATACAGGAAATATTCAAAATATTAAACAAGTTAAATTTGTTTTCAATATATTTTGGCATTTACTTTGCTCGTTACTGCTGATGAATGCCCCCTTGTGCTTGACATTTTATCGCCATGTTCAGGCAATTTTCTTGGCTCAAAGGGGCCTTATTATTTTGGTTTCACGACAAGATACCAACAGGGGAATAAAGCACAGATGAAGAATCTGAGAAGTAGTGAGAATGAAACAGGTGAACCATTCACAGTAACAATAATCACAGATCACTGCCTTCCTACGTACCAAGTGCCCTGTGAAATGAGAATTTGACATCCCTGTAGCAGCAAATTCTTCATACATGTGGTATATACTCATCAATAATATTTTCTGCTGGCATCCTCATAACCATGTTACTAGGTACTTATGAAGTTCCCCCCCCCAAAATTAGACTCTCTCAGAACTACTTGAAAGGGGCATAAATCAGAATTTTCTCTTGCTATCCATGAGCCAAATGCAGGCTCATGGATAGCAAATGCAATGCCAGGACAGATTTCATTATTCTATGACTAGTCTGAATGCTCTGCTGAAGAAAGGCATTCCCCATCATCAGCAAACTTGAGTTTCAATTTGAAATATGTCTGATGGCATGCTTTTAAACTGAACAATCAAATTCCTAAATGAACTTTAATGTTCTTCGATTAAAATCAGTGTGCTGAACACCTTAAAGAAATGTTGAGTATTATATTTCCATTTAGTGATTTTAAAAGATTGTGTTTCAGTCACTGCTACTTTTTGCCTATTGTGAATAATATAACATTCACTCTGCAGGGGTCATCTGTGCTGCAAAGTACTAACAGCGTGAATGAGAAAATGACACCTTGACACTTCATTAAGCCATCTCAGTCTGAGAACAGCATTTTCAGCCTCTCTAACACTTTCCATAAGTCAGCTATGTTGCTCCCATCTAGTACTTTTTCATCACAATGTTATAGTTTTGCAGTTTTGACACCTCTAGTGTGTAGCCACTGAAAACCACTCTCACCTGTTTTTGACTTCAGTGATCTCCATTTGACTGTACCTGCCTGATTTGCCTACCCTTTAGCCCAGCTCTGTGCAAGACTGATTCTTCACAGGGATCACAGAATTAACTTTACACATGGCCTGGTACAAGATGCTGAGTCAACCAAAGCTTTGAGGTGGATCTGTCTTGTCCCTTTCCCTAGAGAAGATAAAAAGATTCAAAAAACCAGGTATGATCTGAGTAGAATCTAGGCAAATAAACCAAATTTGCTAGTGAAGTCAAATTAGATCAGCCCAACTAAGCAGCCCAAATGAAAATAAAAATAGAGCTGACTTTGTCCCACCTTGCCACGTTCTGGCAGCAGCTGTTGCTTCCAGACTAACTCATTGTCCTTTTGAGTTGCAGCAAGCAAGCCCTGCATGTTCCCTTTGGTCCTTGGAAAGCCCTTCAGCCCCACCAGAGGCCGGGGAGCTGCTCTCTGTTCCTCAGTGTGAGGAGGAACAAGCTGTGTGAGCTGTGGGCTTCTGGCTGCAGATGGTGCTGTGTGACCCTGCCATTGGACCTTCCCCTCCCTTCACACTCTACAAAAGAGGTCACAATCTCTTTCTGCCTTCTAGGAGGTCTTCCTGATCCAGTCTTTTTGGGCCATTTCTCATTAACCAGTAAAGCATTCATACCTTTTTAGGCTACTCTGAGATCTGAAACATTTGTCCATTTAAGCACTGTTCAGACAGAGCTTTTTTGCACACAGCTCTGTCACGTGCACCCTTATAAATCTGGAGATAGTACATAGCTCAGACATGGAACTGAAATCCCACACTGAAGATGGTGACTGTCTGAGCATGTAGAAAAAAAATTGTGTATTTTAGTGTGGAGCATTGACCCACGTGCTAGTGGCACAGTCTGTTTGAGACTTTTTTCATCTGCTGTTGTGATTACAGATTTTAGACAGACAGCCTACATATGACAGAGGGAGAAAACTGTAAGAGCCAGAGCTGCTTGAGAGAGTCAGGCTTCCTAACGGAGCAATGCATTTAGTATTCATTGTAGAAACAGCAGAATAATGTTAATCAATAGAACAGCAGGATCCTGTTGCAGTATTCCTTTGCAGTTGTAAGGAAAGATATTTCTTGCAATAAAACGCTATCTGTATAAGTCCACGAAGACAGGCTTATTCTTCCTAGCTGAGAATATGGTGAGGATCAAATGTGTTTTTCTCAACAACATGTCTGCATGGGCACGTGTAGGAAGACCTCAGTCTGCTGGAGAAAAGTGAGATCATTCTGGAAGGCTGTATAGCAAAACTCAGCCCTGCTAAGAAGCTTGGTGTGCTGTACAGCTTCCAGATCTAAGTAATGCATGGAAACAAAAGGGCCCTCTCTAGCCAAGGGTATGCTACCTTCGCAGGCTTAGCTGGCTTGTCTGTGTCGCTGCAGCTCCTATAAAAGTCTTAGTGAGTCTCACTTACAGAGTAGATCAATACCTCAGCTTGCATGCCTCCTGCATGTTCAGTTTTGCCAAGCTTTGCCTTAGTGTCATGGTTTAACCTTGATGGGCAGCTTATCACCATGCAGCTGCTCGCTCGCTCCCCCACAGAAGGATGGGGGAGAGAATCAGAAGGGTGAAAGCCCAAAAACTCATGGGTTGGGATAAAGATGCTTTAATAGGTAAAGCAGAAGCTGCACACACAAGCAAAGCACACTAAGGAATTCATTCACTAGCTCCCATCATCGGGCAGGTGTTCAGCCATTTTCCAGGAAAGCAGGACTCCATCCCATCTAGTGGGTACTTGGGAGGATGAATGCCATAACTGCGAATGTCTCCCCTTCCTTCTTCTTTCCTGAGCTTTTATTGCAGAACATGACACCATATGGTATGGAACACCCCTTGGGTCAGTTGTGTTCAGCTGTCCCAGGTGTGTCTCCTCCCAACTCCTTGTGCGCCCCCAGCCTTCTCACTGGTGGGGTGTGTGAGGAGCAGAAAAGGCCTTGATGCTGTGTAAGAGCTGCTCAGCAATAGCTAAAACATCCCTGGCTTATCAACCCTGTTTCCAGCACAAAATCAAAACATAGCCCCGTACAAGCTACGTGAAGAAATTTAACTCTACCCCAGACAAACCAGTACACTTAGTTTTGGTTGAATAATCTTTCAGTGTGGTTTGCAACCTTTCAGGCTTTCTTCCAAACATGTGAGCAGCCATTAACATTAGAAGCTTAACTCTACTTCTGTTTCTCTGGGGTGCTTTGCTGTGTCACTAGCTCTCCTGTCCTGTTGTACTTTGTGAGTTACAACCTTGTCTCTCTCTCTTTTTAATGTACAAGGGGGGACTTGAAGAGCATGTCATTACATTGTGGTTGAAGAAGAGGTTCAGTAACTCAAGCAGACTCATCAACTATTTTCTCCAAAGGATTAACACATCTCTGTGTGTTATGTCACCTTTTGCTATGATCTTTCCAGTTTTTAGATACTGAATTGTCTCAGCAGCCAAAATGTGTTGAGTTCGATGAGAATTAGGCTCAGATGAAAATTTCTGCTTGTTCCTTCTTCTGTTACCTTAACAACCAGTACCTCACAAGTCACATCTTCATCTGAAGTGCCTCCCTCTTACACATACTTTTCCATTCTGAATATTCACTGAAAAATTATGCTGGAAATCAAATATTACACAGAATTTGTATGTGCCTGTTTTCCCCACAGTAATTGGAAATATCAAATTGGCAGCTCTCCTGCCAAATTGTGTTCTTGGGTTGTTTTGGTTTTTTTTTTTCAATTTACCCCAATCAAAAAAAAAAGGATAACTTCTTGTTTAAGCTACTGAACACCAAAGACAAGATTACAAAATGAGTGAGATCAGTTGCAGATTCCCCATTTTCTCCAACAAGCTTAGGATAAGGATAGAGAGATGTGTTTCAAAAATAATTTCCTTGAGCAGCAAACAGTAACCAAAGTAGAATTAATACCAGATGCTCAATTTGCTTCTAAGAAAAAAGTTCTGTCATATTCTACATTAACAGCTCCAGGGGTGGTAGTTTTCAATGAAGGACTGCAGAATTTTTATATTTTTTAAAAAATTAAACCCTTCAAAATTCAGTTAAAGCTATGAGATTCTTAATAATTATACATATAAAAGTCCCACCAAATATATAATAGCATGTAGTCCACAGTATCCTTCAATATGATAAGGCTTAACAATTGTTACATTTCTATAAATTTCTTTATGGTCACCTGCCTGAATGAAATAATTTCTCTATATGGGAACACTGGTAGTTCAGACTTCTCAATTCAACAGTGTATATCAGCGTGTTCTTGAATTTGAAGTATGCACAGGAGCAAGCCAGGCTTCACACGTGTTTAGTGCTCAGTTTGTTGACAAGAGTCCTGACATTACTGATCATATTCTATGCATTTTCTACAGATGACTGTCTCTAGGACTTCTAAACTGTTGTAATACTAAGTTTTCTTTAAGGTCTATCATGAATGCACTTTGAGGATGTAACTTCCTCGCATTACATATGTGAGGTTTTCATCCTTCAGTATCATGTGCACATGTTCTGTGCTAGTAATCCTTTTCTGACAAATCAACCCCCCCAAGTAATCACATTAAAAAGTCTTGCAATGACATTATACTTTTAAAAGTTATATTTCAAACTTGTTAAGGCTCCAGTCAAAGAAAGGACTTAGCCCTTCTTGAAGTACAAGTCCAAACACACTCTATCAAGTCACAAAATAATGGATCTATAATCCATTTGAAATGTGACAGCGAGGTTTAAAGGAGGGGGAGGAACCAAACCCAACCAAAACCCCGAACGTTTTTCTCTTACATTTGTTTTGAAGGGGTCACTACATAATTTTATTTTGTTAGCGGCATAAATTACTTTCCTTAAAATTCTGAGGAAATTTTACTTGGTGAGGGCTTAATGACCACTAGGTGTTGCTGAAAAACCCTCAACTACATTCATAATGCTTGGTATAAAAAGCGTGACTGCATTTGCTTTCTCCGCTCCCCACTCTCCTCCATCTTTCTAAGTCTCAGATTTGCTCAGGGGCTGGAGTTTCTAGCTTCACCTGCTGAGCTGATCACACTCATCTCCACATCGGATGAGACGAAACAATTAGAACAAAGTATATGCTCAGTGACAAGCTCTGCTTCCAGCTCATCTCTCTCCCACCTTCTTTTCTTCCTCTATTCTTAGCAATTTCTTCAGCTCTACACCTTCAAGAGAGTACATTCGGACTTTTCTCTTCAATATAATTTCCATAAATTTGTGTTGGGATTACATTTGTGGCAGGAAATGTGCTTAAAGATTGTATAGTTCAGGTATGTACCTGTACCCTTTGACTTGAATGCTTTAAATGTTTCTGAGCATCTTGCAAGGAAAAAAGAGATTACCAAAAAAAAAAAATCATTAATCTCCTCCTGTATTGCTGCATACAACAGGCTCCTCCTGTTTGTTGCCCATGCTACATGCTTTAGCACCTCAGCTGGGCTGCTGGCTGTGCCACCTTCCTAGAGAAACACCCCTTAATTCCTTTGAGATGTTTCCCTGGTGTTTCCCTGCTGGCTTCTCTTACCTCGGGAATCCCTGGCTCACCTCTGTAAGACTGGCAGCGTGCTCCAGTGTGGCTCGCACATTTCAGTCACTGGAAGAGGGGCCTCACTAGTACCCTCTAACTTTTGCATATCACCCCACAGCTTGCCAGGGACAGCTCTGATATTGTGTGCTGTGTCTGGCACTCCCCCATCAAGTGTAGTTTAAAGCTCTGCCAATGAGCCCTGCTAGTTCCCGAGCAAAGACTGTCCTCCCTTGCTGAGGAAGGTGACTCCCATCTGATGCCAGCATGCCTGGTGCTGTGCAGGCCATTCCACTGTTAAAAACCCCAACATACTGACCAGCTGTGGAACCACGATTCCCTTACCAAATGTCCAAAGGCCCTGTAGTCCTTTCTTCATCACACGTGGACTACATGGTCCACTTCATCGCCCCTTATGTAGGAGATCAGTATTGGGGTATTCCAAGGGCTGCACCAGGCTAGGGAGATCCCTGGTGGTGTCCTTAACTCAGTCCCCAGGGAGGCAGCAGATGTCCCCGTGGGTTGGGCCCAGTCAGCATATTGGGCCCTCTGTTGTCCTTAGAAGAGGATCGCCTACAACTCTATCCCATCTCTTCTTCCTCTGGAAGTGGTTGTAATACAGGGGGTTGACCTTTCTGATGGTAGTGACACCTCTGGTGTAACTGGACCTTCATCCTCTTCATCCTTTGGCTGTCTTTCCATGTACAAAACCTCACACCTATTGTACTGAAGCAAGAATGGTAAGAGGGTGAGTTCAAAAGCCTCTTGGAAACACACTACTAATGTGGAGCAGCTTATACTTCTGAGACTCCTCCTACTTGTTTATTGTTCTTTTACCAACATACAGGCACCATGCAAAATGGAGGAAAAAGAACATGGAAATATAACCTGGTCAACCCAGAGAGGGGGATCCCGCGTCACCTCCCAGCCTCTCCACCAGTTTACCGGTGTCCCTAAGAACGAGATCCATCACTCAGGATGGGGGAGCCATGGTGCACTGCCACTCCACACATGATCTGGACAAGAGTGAGGCCAAGTGCTGACGTACACTAAAGGGAGCATATACAGATTGTGTGTATTAAATAGATTTGTTACACACCTGCCACTGTGGGTTACTCAACATCATGATGCATCTTCAGTCAGGAGTTCCCATATTCTTCTATATTACCCTACAGTGCCTTCCTGAGTGGCTTTGGGAAGGCTTTCATGCACTGCTTTAGATATGCATATTTTCTTGCACAGCAACAGCCACCATTCCAAAGTGAAGTAATCTTTTCCACCCCTCCGACTCAGAAATTTATCAGTTAGGATTGTGTGAAACTCAGAAAACATAGCTGGCAGTGGCAAACCAACTGAAAACATGTAAAAATTGAAATGGGTCTCATAGTGAAAATTTTATTACTGCAGAGGGTGAGCACAGCTTGCACACAAACATAAGCACTCAGGACCTAGCCCACCACATGACAGGAAAATGTGTTGTTCAGTTCAAGCAGTTTGAAAAGCCAAGAATAAGCCATAAATCATTTCATTTCACTGTGTCTCATAAATTTGTGAAGCCTGTATTTCCCAGCAGACCATACAACCCATTTTATAGAAACATGGAACTTCACAGTAAGCCAGGCATAGCCCAGCCTGTGCAATTCTGTTACATTTCCTATGTATTTTCACCAGAACCGCATGTCATTGACAGTGAGTCCTTTTACAGAAATTAATCCACTGAAACTTCCCCTCCAGTAGTTGGAAACATCCCTGGCTAACAGCCCAGGTTGCTGGCAAGACTTGTGCGGGATTGCAACACACACTGATGGGTTTTCCTCTGCTACCTCCAGTCTGCTACTCAGAGTACGGATTCTGCTCTGCAGTTTGATGCATCCATATCAAAGACTACATTGCCTAAATTCTCTGCCATTATACTCCAAATTCACAAGCAAAACCCAAGAACTTATTTTTAGTTTAATGAAACTCTAAGCCATGTAATGAAATAACTATTTTTAGTCCAGTTACAAAGATGCTTACACAGTTCAAATGAAATACTGTCAAAAATTTCATATACGCAAACTTCCTAGAACCTATCCCCTTTCTCTGGTATTGTGCTCACCCTTGCACTGTCTCTCTGGATATGAAGGCTGATAGCTTCAGACCGTGCACAGGGAGTTACAGCCCAAGCAGCATCTCCTCCGTGGGAGGAGTGGGTTGTTGATTCTCCCTTCTCAGCCCAGAACTTGTGGTTGCGATCATTTTGCTGTTTGGCAACAGCATCTACACTGTGCTTTCTTCCTTGGTCTGTGATACCACATTACAGCCTAATTTTTGAGTTTAACACATGTTATATACTAATTCTTTGTTCTCTTCCCTTAGCACTAGAATGGATTTTAACCAGCTGCTGAGGCTGCTTTCCTTTGATAGCCTATTTGTATCGTATTTATAACAATTGACCAGTGCTGAGTCGTGGGTTTGCTGATATGATCCTTTGTGCTTTAAAGCTCCTGCCAAAGAAGGCAGGTTGAGAAGTAGGAAATCATGCTTATACACTTGGTGCAAAGTTTTCCAGCTCTTCCATTTGGAATAATTTGGTAGTGGCCATTACTGCTTGCTCTGTCCTCCTTTGACACTGTCTTAACCTCCAGTTTTCCTCTCACTGATACAGCTAAGAAAGAGAGACCTTTCAAATGCAAGCACTCATTTGGCACTTACTGTGTCATGGCTGCTATACATGAGCATACATGCATATATTTAGATTTAGTACTCACTTCCAAAGCTCTTTATTTTCTAAATGAAGCCACTTCAGGCTCCAGTCCAACTCTAAACTCCCAGCTGCAGCAACCATTGCATCGCACATTACACAACCCTCCTTCACTTTTTTGTTCCAAGGGAAAAATTAGTCACTACAAATAATCTACATTTGCTCAAATAGAAGATTACACACAGTGGTTAGCGTTGCCTTCCTTTTGTTTTTCTCCTGGGGCGTGTCAAGACTGCTAACTAATTTTCTAGGAATAGAATTAATTGTGTGAGCCAGAGAAAACTCTCAAATCTATTTACCGTATGATAATAGCAGAGGGCTCGCTCCTAGAGCTTGGAGCAACATCCTTCTGTTGCAAGATCAGAGGATTTTGAGAAGCCTTCAGTATAGATTAGTTTTACATGTTATCAAGGTTTCCAGGAAAACAAAATATGGCTCCATATAGTAGCAATCCACACAGTAGCTGAATGCGACGTTTTAATTCTGGGTAGAAAGGATAATTTTGAAACGCTTGTGTTAAAGGCTACATTGAAGAGTAAGTTTCAGCTGGTTTAGAATATCTTGTCTGACAAAACCATGGTTTTTCCCATGGCTATACACCATTTTCTGACTGGAAAATTAAAACAAAACATCACTGGCCACATCTGGAAATAATTTGCCCTACCTTTGAACGATGTCTTAAGGAACATAGATACTCAAGTGTCTTTTTAAGTAGGGGGAAAGGGAGAACAACATGATCAAGTACATTCTGTAAGAGGAACTGAACAGGTTAAATCAAAATCAGTGTTGGAAATTTATCCAGCAAGTCACCGCAAATCAGATTATTCTCTTGTATAGGTATTCCACATCTTTAGCTCTTCTGGTCAGCCTACTCATAGAAAAACCCACTTGCAAATCCAGCCAGACAAAACTCTCTGCCACAGGACTATGCCGCTCTCGAGAGAGATACTTTTCCGTCCTCCTGAAAGGTGCAGCTGAGTCAGTTCTCTGCCTTAACTTACCCTATAGTCATATCTGAAGGATGTCAGACACTACCATATCCTAACACAATATGCTTCAAACCACAGGGATGCCAGCTGGGAAACACCAGGTAAGTCAGGTTTCTTACCAACCTGAACTAGAACACCATTATGAGACCACAGTCCTTACAAAAACTAGAGACTGACATATTTATTCCTGTGCAGTTCATACATTCACCCTATGAACAGCAACAAGCTCTAGTCATGTACCCAACTAAACCTGGACAAATTTCAAGCACAGCAGCAAAAATTAGGAGACAGAATTATGCATAAGCTTAAATTTATGTATACTGAAATGTCTACAGCTGTATTATCACCTTCCCTTTTAGGTTTCTATCCCACTAAGCCTTTCCAAATGCCCCAGGCAAAGTTTGGCAACAGGCCACAGCTCGGGAGTAGTGGAAGAACTTCATAGTGATCTGCATGCTACCAGTTGCAGTGCTGATGCCTCATTGCTGGATAACGGGAAAAGGAATTCTGTGCATTAAATGACAAAAATGAAATGGACTCAGAGATACCTCAGAAGAGTAAAATGCAGAAAAACATGTCATGAGGAGAACTCCTGTAGTCTTAGGAAATCACATGCAGCCTTTTTATCTTGATTGGATCCATAAAGGCTTGTTCTTTGTATAACTTGCACAATGTGCTTTCTCCTTAATAAGAAGCAAATGGCTTCTCGCTGTCCTTTAAAGGATCTGTGACTCTCACTCCAGACTGAGCTGCTTGCAGGGTGTGGAAGAGGGAGGAGAGAAGATATATATTTTCCCATTAAATACATACCTACGAGAAAAGTGGTAAAAGAGTGTGATTGTAGAAAGCTAAGTCTGTATATTTGCCATGGAAACAGCAGTTATAAGAACCACAGTGATGGGAGGAATATCAACTATCACTTCAGTCTGATTTTTGCAGCATCCAGCCTGGCTATAAGCAGGCTGCTCCTCATGCAGCTTGACAGACTCTTCAGTTTTATTAGCTTGGTAATTATGGGTCGTTTCTGGCTGCTACTTTTGAAATGTCCTAGGTATCCTTTACTATATTCAGGAAATATAAGGAATGAAGTGGAAAGGAGAAAGCAAGGGTGGAAAGCGCTCTCACCTCACTCTGGACGCTCAGCTCATTTTTTGGGAGGCCAGCAGCAGCCCTGATGCATAATTCATTCACACATTTGCCTGTTTCTTTACAGCCTGGCACAGGCATACAATATAAGGAAAGGGACTTCTTTGGAGACCCACTGAAGACAAAGAAGTGCAGGCCTAATTCTGGTATTCTACTTTTCAAAGTTTTTTGTTTCACCCATACCAGGGAAAATGTGACATTAAAAGCACTCCCAGGACCTAAGAAAGCCTAATTGAAATAGCAAATCCAAATTTTAGCAAAACTAAATTTTAGAATTTAGTTCCCTTTCCAGAACTGTTACTACTTCTGTAGTCGTCATCTCTCTGGTTTTTGCCTCTTACCAATTTCCTTTTCTTTTGATGCCCTGTTCCTCTTCAGTCACCTCTCTTTCCCTTCATTATGCTCTTCCTACTGAAGGTGTAGTGGAAGGATCCAAATTTCCCTTCTCATCCCTACTGATGTGAACAAGATCAAGCAACCACTTTTGCCAAAGGAAAGAGATACACATGCTCAATGCTGTCTGTTAGCACTAGACTCTGCAGAACAAGTATGGCACACACTCCAGAAGAATTAGCAGCACTTGATGACCTGTAGACAAAGCCCATAAAGAATGCCAAGGGGTTTGACTGCTCCCTGAGTTCAGGGAAATGCTGCTCCTGCAGTCACTTGCAGCACTGCTGTTCAGGAGGGTTGATCACCCTTTGCAGAGCCATCTTCAGCTGCAGGAGAGCAGCCCAGGACAGATATGGATGTGTGCTACCAACACGTGAAGTTTTTACTTCTCTGGTGTTTTGTCACAGCCCTGGCCTCTTTCTAGTTTCCACTGAATATTATTAGTGGATACACTGGGGAATGAGCTGGCATGGCAGCTTGTCAGTAGCACAGGTTTGTTTCTCACAGGGTGTTGCTAACGAAGCTTAGTCAGTAGCAGACATGGATGGGAATTCCACACTATCCGACAGATGAAAAGTGCATCCAGGAAGTTTCTGTCCTTCAGACATCATTACTTAGTCCCCAGCTTGCCACATTCTCTTGAACGTAAAGCCAAGCTTTTCTTAGTGTTTGATTTAAAGGCTGTATAAGTAACTGCTGCTTTCCTAGGTCTGTTGCTGATTTCTTGGCACTTGGGAATGGTTTGGTCTCCAGAATAGTGTGAGCATTTCCTGAGCTAAACTGTCCTTTGGCAACATCCCCTGGAGGCTGGTGAAAGAGGCTGCAGTGGTCACCAAAACCAGTGCCTTCATCAAATCCTGGGAGGCAATGCTGGGAAGGAAACGGCCAAAGTGAGAGCTCTGCACCAATGAGGTTTTTTTGTTCTTTGAGGTTTTTTGCACCAGGAAAAACCTGGTGTTCTTTGGTTTATTTGCCTATCAAAGTCATTTCTAGAAAGGAAACACTAGGAACAGCCCACAGAAGTGCTTTTAAAGTAATCAGATGATTGCCAGTTGCCACTTTTCTGATGTCAACTTTGCCCTAAGGATAGGCTGAAGTTAGAACACAGCAGACAGCAAACTCCTTCATCAGCTGCCACGGTTCCAAAGTAAAAGAATACATAAATGTCTCTGAAGGCTAAAAACTTGCCCACAGGCAAAGGAAAAGTGTATATTGGAATACACTTTAAAAGCACAGCTATTACATGATACTTCAGCAAAGGTACACTCAAATACTGTAGGGTATTTTGTTTGCCTGGTTTGATCGAGAGTGATGCTGATGATGGAATATGTCTCTCTGCCTTAGCTGGATCCCAGTTGTAGATAAGTCATTGAAAACACTAAGAGTTCATGCTGTAGCCACGCAAATTTCACATCCTGACCTTTAACTGGAAAATCCTTCTGCTGCTATGTCCTTTTTACATAAAGTAATGATTTCTCCTGTTAGTACTGTTCTAAGCAAACTAAGATTCAAATGAGTTTTTTTTTTTTTTTGAGAGGGACACAGTAGTCTATATTATGCAATCAAAACAAACCTAAAGAAATCTTATTGATTCATTGAATCTTATTTTGGATGCAAAATTTGAACTTCCTGGTTAGACACAAAGCAAAATTCTTGTCTAAGTATACAATGGCTGTAACTTTTAAAATGTGGCCATCTTAAGCATGATAGCATATTTTGTAATGTATGCTTTTAATTCATGCCAACCAGCCATACACGTTGGATATGAGGTCTTAAAAAAATACCAAACCAAACAACAAGTATGGGAATTCAGAATTGCTCAGAAATCTTCAATATGCTTTTGGAGCTTACAGAGGAAACATGACAAAAAAAAAGATACTTTCTTTTTTGATATAGAGGTATTTAGATCTCTTCATAACCTGATAAGAATTTTCTGAATCATTGTGGAGTGGCTACAGAAGTGATTTCTTCCTTATCCTGAAGCGCCTATTTCCCTGTTTTTCATGCTCCCCTGTCTATCTGTACATGAAAGAAGAAAGCAAAGTGGCTTTTTCACTGGACCAGCTCAGCTGGTACCAAGAGGCACTGCAAGAAATGTGAGAAATTGTGTCAAATACGAGTGTGTTTGATCTGGAGCAAGGGAAAGCCAAATTCTCCCAGCAGAAGGCACACCAGTGGAATAAAGTGCTATTCAATAACAGCTTTCTTACTGTGCTGGTTTTGGCTGGGGTAGAGTTAATTTTCTTCACAGTGGCTGGTATGGAGCTCTGTTTTGGATTTGTGCTGAACAGAGAGTTGATAATATAGAGATGTTTTAGTTACTGCTGAGCAGGGCTGACACAGAGCCAAGGCCTTTTCTACTTTTCGTACTGGCCATGCTGGCAGGGAATTTCAGGTTACACGGGAGGCTGGGAGGAGGTACAACCAGGACAGATGACCCCAACAGACCAAAGGGATGTTCCAGACCATATGACATCATGCTCAGTATCTAAAGTCGGGGGAAGAAGAAGGGAGAGGCAGGACATTTGGAGTGATGACATTTGTCTTCCCAAGTCACTGTTATGTGTGATGGGGCTCTGCTCTCCTGGAGGTGGCTGAGCACCTGCCTGCCAATGGGAAGCATGAATGAATTCTTTGTTTTGCTTTGCTCGCATGTGTGGCTTTTGCTTTTCCTACTAAACTGTCTTTATCTCAACCCACAAGTTTTCTACCTTCTGCCCTTCTGATTTTCTCCCCCATCCTACTGGTGGGGGATTGAGTGAGCGGCTGTGTGGGGTTTGTTTGCTGGCTGGGGTTAAACCACAACACTCACATAGAAACTCTCATTTTTTACTGTATCACTTGTGAATCCAGGTTTTAAGAAGGCAGAAAGCCCATGGTGTGAGCAGTGGTTTACAGCTGCTGTTGCAGCTGCCAGCATAGATACAGAAGATGATCTGGCTGTGCAGTCCTTGGCCTGAATAGTTCTGAGGTGACTAACCCCTATGGATTTGGACTACTCTGCCTAAGACTGGGGATAGCTTTACTACTGGTAACCCCAAAGAGTGAGGATGACAGACAGCCGTGAGACAGACTGTGGCTGTGTAGCCAGGGTGAGTTTATAGCAGTTCTTAAATAGTCTGGAGGATTAACACTAACTCTGCCAAAGTGGCTATTCAGTCTGATAACTTAAAAGAGAGCAAACCTGATGCTCTCCTTACGGTGCTTGGGGAGAGTTCAAAGTTCCTGAAGGTGGTTCAAGTTATGCAAAGACATCTTCAGGGATCTGTCTGAAGTCAGTGTTGAGTGTGTGCTGTTAGCAGATGTTAAATATGAAAGTGTTTCTAAAATCACAGTCTTTGGTCAGCTTACTCAAGCATCAGTAAAGTACTTGCCTTATCTGAAGAACCACAGCTGTGACCCTGAGAATAAACAGAGTTCTTTCTTCCACAGTACAAAACAGGGATAACTCTTTTGTGAGCAGAAGGGTACTGCTCTTTTATACAATACAGTCTGGTGACTTAAATGTCCCCTAGGAGTGCAGCTGCATCTTCACAATCCATTTCCACCTCCCAGAAAACTGCTTCTTTGACCAAACCTGCGCTCTTATGGGAGATGAGAGAACTCTCCATCCCTCCTGCTGAATGTGCTAATACATGTAGAAGTTAAGACTCATTGAGTGAAAGAATATGTGTCCAACAGCAAGCATGAGTGTAGACCCTGATATGAACACTTAATACAGATTGAACACTTGAGATCCGCCTTCTGCTCCTAGATCAACTTTTAAAATTTCTGAGGAAAGCCCATGAGGGCAGCCCAACCTGCAGGGATTTCAGTAACACTGATACAGAACTAATACAAAAAATGTGGCACCTATGGATTTATGCTTAAGGGAGTGGGCAGCATGTAGAGTGGGAGTTTTCAGGATAATTTTGAATCTATTTCTACCTGAGTTTCACCAAATGCATCCAATTTGCACCAAGACAAGCAGCACTTGGATGTGAACTAATGCTGAAATACGATCTATAATGAGCTTGGGATTCAGATCCAGCATACAACAATCTGAAAATGGATATCCCAAGTTTCTCACAGTGCCAAGGTTGTTTTGCTAAATCGAAACAGCCTTCAAAAATTTTATCTTTTAATCTAAAGCCCAGGCATGTACTAATAAAGTTATATTAACAATAGATTTTCATTTTGGAGTATTCAGACAGGGAAATAAACACTGCTATAATGAAATCTACCAACCACCAAAAGCCAGACTCTTCCACACTATCTTTCTCTGCACTGGTGGAACTCTGCAGTTGCTTCCCTGAATTTAGAGGCAGAATTAACACTTGTAGTGGAGTGACTCAAAGCAGAATCCAAGCTTTGTTTGCTTTAAGGCACTCATAGCATAAATAAACACAGTATGCAACTGCTGCGATTTTTTTCTTTAAGTCAACTTGCTTTTAATTTGCAAATATGGTCAACACTAATTTACCCTTAATTTTGTCTTGGGATTTCTAAAAATATGGGATGCTACATGCTAATTCAGGTAATGGTATTAATTCAAAATCTCAAATATAAAGCTCAAAAAGATAAGCACTCACATGAAATTGCTTATGTTGGTCTTTAAATTAAATTGCTCATTAGATTGTCTCCTGTGTCCTACATTCAAAGGTCATTTACAGATTTCGCTACGAATGAGAAAAAGAGAGGGGGAAAAAGGTCTCCTAAAGAGAGCACAACTGCATCTTTGCTAATGTGTTGTACCATAAAGTTTCATCTGTTTTACTTACAGAGTAGAAGCCTGTGCTTTACCAAGACAATAAAACAGAAAAATAAAACCATGATGAAGCAAAACCCCAACCCTTTAGCACACCTAAACCTTTTCACCTGGAAATTGAAAGCAAGGTGCTGTTACCCAAATCTTCCAAACAGGAACAGTCATCACAGAGATTTACTTGACTGCAAAAAGAGCTGGTGGTTTATCCTCCATATTTGGTGTTTTTCTTTTGGGTTTGTTTGGTTGGGGTTTTTGAAAGTGTTTTCTGAAAAAAACCCACATGTAATTTACCAGCTTTTCCTTTGTGTCCCTGTTAATCATCAGACTTTCATGGAATGGGGATTTTGCTTGTTTTTGAGAAAAGGTTATCCTCAAATAATATGGAGCATGCCCAGACAATGCTGCTCTGTTCCCAGATGTGTGAGGTTGCTTTTATAGATGTATTGTCCATAGTCCTTAGTACAGCACTCGTGTCAGTGGCCAGAGGCTTTTTGAACCAGCTGGCAATGGCCTCTCAGATCCATATGGTTCCTGACAAGTCTATTCTGTTGCTGCTTTGTACCTACTTTAAAATTTCATACTATATCTCTCTATGCAATTTCTTCAGCAATTACCTTTTCTCTTTCTTTTCCTTCAATGAGAAACTAACCAGCCTTAGAGAGCTGGAGAATGGCAGCAGAGGAGGAAAGATTTCATCTTCTCTTTCCTGGCTGCAGTGTTCAACCTTGCAGCTGCTAAAGGTTTATTTCATAGAATGATATAGATTGGAAGGGACATCCAAAGGTCATCTGGTCCAAAATCCTGCTTTAGGCAGGGCTTAGATCACATTGCTCAGGGTCTTGTTTAGTTGAGGTTTGTGTATTTCCAGACATTGAGATCTTGTGGTACAACAGTGGATACAGTGTGAACCTCTTCCTTATCTCCTCACTGTTGGCAGCAGTGTGCTTTAATGTTCAGACAATAAAGAGAAGACACAGCAAATGTTCAGCTTTGTGTAGCACACCAGTTTTACCAACTCTTTTTCCAATAACAAGGTCACAATTATGAACCATTCACAGGGCACATGTGACAAGCCACTTCTTTGTATATGCACTTGTGAAAGGAACATTAACTAACAATTTCAGTTTTTATCCCTCAGGATTACTTCACAGTATGTATTTTTCCACATTTCTATTGTGCCATTAATCTTTATCCTGTGCCTTCTGCAGAGACTTCTTTTTTCCTCCCACATAAGCTGCCAGGCTCCTGCTCTCCAAGAGGTCACAGGTTGCAGAGGGATCCACAGAAACAGGAAACCAGGCTTCCTCAGTCAGTTCTGAAACACCAAAACCTGTTTCCTTTCTACAGAAATAAAGCCTCTCAGGGCATGCTCTGGGTAGGCTCACTATATGAGCAGCAGCCCAGGAGGAGGGAGAAGCTACAGGATTTCTTGTTTAGGAAATAAATGTGAGATAACTTAGAGTGTTTACAAACCATCAGAATGAAAGAGATCATTTTCTTGCTGCTCCTATTGCACTTACAGGGTGGCAGCCTTGGACTTAACACTCCTGGAAAACTCTGGACCACAGGACAAGGTGATGAAACCCAGACAAGTCACTCAGACTCAACTCCATCTTCAACCACGAGTGGGGGGTTACCCTATTCTGAAATCCAAGCTGCCAAAGTGATTGCCTCACAGGGACGTCCGGCATCTTCAGGAGAGACACTGGGAATGAAAGCAGTGAAGAAAACTTCCAATCCTACAACATCTACCCCTGCAAGCCAGTCAAATGGACACAATGATGGCGACTCTGGCAGAGATGCAATGGGAAGCTCATCTCGCAGCAAAGGGACAACTCTACCAAGCAGTGCTAGAGAGATCCCTCTCCAGCAAGGGGTCGCTGCGAGCCGGGATACAGCTACAGGGAACAGATCTGCCAAGCAGTCCTCTCACAGCACTGGTATCACCAGGACCCAGCAGGATGCCAACTCCAAAGCACCCAGCTTTGAAACTACCAGGGGAAAGTAAGTTACATATTTTTTCTTGTCTCCTGTGTACTGCTTAGGAATGATTATTTTCCTGTTTCCAGTGAGATAACCGGCAAAAGTCCTCGCAATTTCAGTAAAATTATTTTCCAGCCTTGGAAAAGACCATCTAAAAGAAGCAAGGGACCAAACCTGCAGCGTTTACTCGGGCAAAACCATTGTAAAATTTCTAACAGAGTAAATGCTGCAATGTTTTATTCCTCAGGGTAGCTATCTCAAAATCAACAGAAAAGTCATTATCATATATGGGTAGGAAAGAGCTACAATAGATGGCCCACTGTTTTATGCACAGTAAACTATTCTTAATTTTTCTTTTCTTTTCTTGTGGGTAAAAGAAATTGCAAATGCACTATTTCATTTGGAATCTGTTAAAAAATATAGTGTTTGTAAATTTCTCCATTAAATTGAAAATACAAGCGATTAAATGTACAAGATGCATCAACGTCTGACAATTTGAAACATCCTATTCTGTGATAAAAAATTATGAAAAGTGGTGTTGCAGGTGAATGTGCATTCAGAACTGTACAACTTAATGCATAATAGCTCTGCATAATTGAGCATCTCAAACTGTACTGTCTAGTTTTATAGCTCTGGAACACTCAATTATTTTCTTTGTTCCCCACTGTCTTCAGTTCTCAATGGTGATATTAATACTGACTTTGCAGATATTGCAAGTTTCCCTTAATTGCTGATATATAATCAGATACTGGTTATATAGGAAAAAAAAAGACACAAAGGATTGGTTGTTTTCTGTAGTATTTATGGAGAGTGGGCCTTCAGAATACGGATTTCTTCTTTTGATAGTAATTTCCCAAATGTTAGCACCCAAATTCATGCAAAAGAGAATAAATCATCCCTGAGAAATACTACTACAATTATCTTGCTGTGTGTGGCTAATGTTCCTTCAACTGAAAGAAAAGATTCCCGCTGACCTGAGCAGGTTTTGGGTGATGCACAAAGGAAATAATGGACAAAGACCCAAAGGAAAAGAGTGCTTTGCCTCCACTCTAGAAGAAAGAGCCCAGTAAGGAGCTGTGTTTCCCAGACAGATTTCCTGGCACACTCCTTCAGTTCTGAAAGTCCTCTGTCACACACCTTACTGCAGTGGTTGGCAGAGTGTCTGAGCTCACCTGAGTTAAATGGGTTCTCTTTTTGAATGAGAGCTGATAGCTACATCTCCATTAAAATAAATCCTAACACATGCTAACCTTGGTCTTTAGCCTTCCCAGCTTTCTTCAGAAAAAGTATTCCAATGAAATTACTCTTTGGAAAAACTCTGTGAATCAGCAGGAATTCTTTCTACCTTTTACGTGAGGCATAAATATGAATAGCAAAAATATTAGTCTCTGGTGAAGATGGTCTAGTATTTTATTTATCACAATGACGTGCGGTTGCAACCTCAGGGGGGCAAAATAAGCAAATCTCGTATTTGCTAGCGCCTGATTTCATGAGTGGTCAAGAAGTAACCTGCTGTGCAGCGTGCATATTTGAGTCCACCGAGCCACTTAGCAATAAAGCCGGGAGTGCATATCAAATGTACAAAATGTGTAGCAGCGTGAAGCCCCAGCATAAAACAGAATGCTGAATCCCCACTCTCTTGCTCAAACTGCTGAGCTACATAGCCTCTCTCTCTGGCAAATGTCTGCAGTTCTAGGTGTGGCTCAGTCCTTTTTGCAGTAACATTCTTGTGCTACAAGGCTTGTCTTTCTACTTTAGACGAGTGATTTTACAATCAAATTCAGTGTTTTGAGCTTTCCTTCCACTTTTGCCATGACCTGGATTGTGACCTAAGTAACTCACTTCACTATTCCATCTTCCTTTCCTTGTGAATTAGACCTGGATGAATCCTAAAGTTGCTTCTGACTAATTTTTTTTTTCAGTTAAAGGCATGAGAAAGTGCCGTGTCTAGTGTGCTCACTGTTTCCAATCACTGCTGTGAGACACCTGAGAAACTACTGCTGAGAAAATATGCACAAGAACACAAATATTTTTATTTATTAAGTGCAGGTGCCACTGGCTACACCCTAAACCACTTCTAGCATATATTTTCTTTTAATTTTTTTTTTGAATATTTATTGCAAATAAAGTGAAAGAGATGCTGTAAGACAGCTTCAAGGTTTACTCATTTGAAGCCTAAGCACAGCATGACTCAATAGCAGATTCCACAGTTGTGAAGTGTGCTACCTCTGAGGAAATTTGGAAGAACAATTTCCTTTTTGAGTTTACTTTGAATTAAAGCATCTCCTTGGTTATAGTCTGTATTTCAACCTGAGTTTTTGAGTGACCTTGTAGGGACTGCATGGCTCTGTAATCCTTTATGGCAACCCATTGTGCTACCATATGTGCAGAGATGCTGATGTTAAGGGGCTCCATGCAGAAGAAATAACAGAGAGAGATCTGTGAGAGACAAGAGGAAGGAAAACAAACAAGAATGAGCATTTGTTTTTAAATATAGCTATAATTTTAAAAATACCAATGCATACACTTTGCTAGAGAGTCTGACGGGCTGTCAGATTACCCACAAAGTAAAGTATGTGCCCTTTGTACAAGCTTAATTACCCAAATACCCCTTTCTGAAGGAGGTCATGTGCCTTAATGGCTTAATTACAAACATAATTCGCCTGCTGTTCCTACCCTAGGTTATCTGAGGACAATATTATGTACACACATCTTATCACATGCCCACTAGAACTAGGTTAGGCTTTGAGCCTCTCTATATCACATCCTGATGTGGTATTATCAGGGCCAAATATTAGGCACATCCTTGTCTCTAAAACCACTAAACTCCTCCTTATTCTTCACTGGCACAAAATTGCAATTAAATCCTGTTCTTTCACGGTGGAACAATTTTACAGTTAACCTTAGAATAGGTACAGGAGAACATACTTCTTAGCTATCTGCTCTCAAACCATTTCAGAAGAATGTTTTCTCTGATGGGGTATCCTCCCTTCTGGCAGGTCTGCTCCCAAGCGTTCATAAGGATAAGAAAACTTCATAGGAAGCACATCTGGAGTGGCCTGAGCTGAAGGAAAATTCCTTTCTTCGCTCCTAGTAATGAATTTGACTTAAGCTCTGAAATGTAAGACTTAATATCTCAAGAAATATACTCTTTAAAAAAAAAATTTATTTCTACATATCTCCAAAATTTTATGCAATCCATATCAATGAATAAAGAAATACTGGAAAACTAGAGAGAGAGAATTTTTCCAAAATTCAGTGACACTAAATCAGAGTATCAGTTTCGTGTCAAAGAAGAAAATTGTGATACATTCTTTTCAATTGAATTCATTTGATATACATGTTTTTCAGCCTGTGGACAGAGACAATCGCAGTATTTCAGTGTGCAAAGCAGCTTAAATAACAGTGGTGCTATGGAGTAAGTCTCAGGTGGAGTCCTGAGACCAGCACACTCATCTTTTCATTCTGAACATTATTTTATTAATTGCTATTCAAGGCAGCTCCTGAATACATGAGACCTTCATTCAGGCTGTAAATTACCCACAGTATCCCCACGTTGCTGGGTGGCTCTACATTATTTTTTTCTCTTACTATGTGTGTATTACACCTTCTCCAGTTATCATGAAGCCACTGAGGGTCTTTATAGACCTACTCTGCCATTACCTTGGGTAGTGGTAAGGTGACAGTATTTTATTACGAAGCACAGAAGGGTTTAATAAAGTCAGCGCCAGGGACAGATTTGCTTAGCTGTCACATGTGATAGGAGTGCTGAAATATTTCATTCTCACGACCAGACGTCTGCATTTCTCCCTGGAAATTGCTTTTGCCTGTATCAGCTTGGTAGAATTCTAGTGTACAGACAAATTAAAATGAATGGTTAGGTTCAGCAGATGGTTCAAGCACACAAGACACACAGAAACCTGATTTAACTGCCTAGTTAATGCAAGGTTCACAGTCTCTTTTCATCATGTCACTTTTTTAATGGAGCAGAGAGAACAATTCTTGAATCAATTTCCTAAGGTTTTGCATCACTGTGCATTTACAAAAAATACAGTCACACATGGTTTAGGTTTCTGCCTCACTGGGTATATTCACTATGACCTGGAACCAGGAAGCTCTTACACTGGTCTGAGGTTGCCTTGGTGGCTAAGTGCCAGGGGGTGTTTGACAATCCTTGCCCCCAGAATGTTGTATTCCAGCCATGCAGAAGATCTTTGCAATAAACCACTCCAGTTGAGCAGCATCTTGAATGTATTTCTGATGCTCTGCTCTAAGCCCACAATCCAATTTTCCTACAGGTGCTAAGCTCACTGTTACTCCCATTGCAGTCCTAAAGACCATAGCAAATGGCAATGATGGCTCTGTAGGGTCATGGCAGTGTTTTCAGGAAATATAGCACTGGAAAAAAGAAACACTTCTCCACCAACGTCTTTGTGAGACCCTCAGGCTCCTCAGAGCCTCAATATTTAGTTTTTCTGTGATCAGATTCAGATAAGGCACCACTATATAGGTGATTCCTAAATTTTTTTTCGGGATGGTAAGAAAGGTTTCTGTTCATCTCATTACACTAACTATTGCATTAATGCTCATGTTTATCTTGCTCTTGTTCTTTGTTTCATCTGCCATGGGAACAGCAAGGATTGGGAACAGACTGTTTTGCATCCCTGCAATGTCCCTTCACCCCTCTGAATAGATTCAGAGTACTGTAAAAAGCTGGACACAGTGTTAGGATTTGCCTCCTAGACACTGAAAATACTCAACTCTTTCCAGCATTTCATTTAAGGTACAGCAGAAACATCTGCTCAGGTATGCACAGAAAATGTGCATGCTCACAAATCTGAATATAATGAACATTTTAGAGAACCAACACTAATTCTAGAATAGACTTGGCAAGGAAGTGGACAGCAGCAAGGTGTCCCCATATGTTTTCCAAAGGCATTATCTGTGTTGCCAGCTAGAGAATGCAAGTGTTTCAAATGTCGATCTTTCTGCCAAATCCCAGAGTGTCTATTCTGTATCACGTTCCTGGTAAGCAACACCATTGGTCATGAGGAAAAGCCAGTGGAAAAAAATCACCTTGAGTTTAATGGAATCTGGCTCAGATCCTTTCTGTTCAAGAGCCCCCTAAGATCAATCAGTGACAGCATAAACATATACATCTGTATGATTCAGTGGCAAATCGGGTACAAAGGAAATGACAAGACATTTAATCATTTAATGAAGGTAAATAAAAAAAGAGAAGCTGCACAAAGCAACACTATAAACAAGGACAACATTTATCCCTGAAACTGCAATGGATTTAATTTTTTATATTTGCATTTTGTGGCTTAGAAAGGCTATTTTGTTTTTGTCAGTATTTCTCAAGGTGGAGAAGCCATCACTGACACACTGCAATCTCCTTTTCTGTAGATACAGAAGGACTAACAAAGCTGTGAAAACCAACACCACTGGAGGTCACCTGAAAAGCATGGACAGTAAACTAGACCAGAACACCTTAATGAATTTTGAGCTCTGGGTCAATTACAAGATGAAAAATAAATTTGTATTCCAGAGCTAAAAATGCAGAATTCAGACCGTTTTGAAGAGCAGTTTGTCTATGTTTTTAAATGTATTTTGCTGGATAATTCTCAGAGATTTGAGATTGATGGGTATCTTCTCAAAAGTCTAATTTCTATCTGGAAAAGTTTGTTTGTTTTAAAGGGCTATGAAGAGAGAGTGGGAGATCAGGTATAAAACAGCTGATGTGATTTGCATCCAGAGAACATTTTAAATGCTAAAACAGACTGGTAAAGTGCTAGATAAGTGGAAATTGTGAGTTGGTTTTTGCAATACAAGGTAGGACACACAGTAAATAAAGATTTGGATGAAACAAAGAGGCTGTTCACAGTCCAAGGCTTCAGCACTGTGCATACAAAAAAAGGAAATGAAATATGAGAGTAGAATTTGTGTTTTGTAATAGACAGGACAAAATGTCAGGACACCAAGTCCTGAAAAAACCCATTAAACAATTCTTTGACACCTAATGCTTCAGTGTCAACAAGTCAGCTGTTTCTCAGGGATAAAAACATATCCTATAACATATTTTACCATCACATACTATATTAGATTACATATCACGTGCATTTGTTAGTTTTTTCCATTCCAATCAGCATGTAAAACACATTCCCCAATTTGATTTGTTTAGGGTGAGTCCCTAGTGAGTACTGAATTTTTATTGCGGCTGAGATTCATACATTTCAGAGCAAAGGAAGCTAGACACTGAACCTAAAGAATTAACTGGATTTGGTTCAGGTTTATCATTCTCTTTGAAATAGAGCTTACATTTTTGAAAGATGACTGATGTTCACTTAAAGATATAGAATTTACCATATCACTAGTATCAGAAAAGTGAGAAGTCTCTGTAGTCACCTAGTGGAATTCAAAGGAAGTTGCTAAAACCTGTCTCTCATGCAACAGCAAAAAAACCCTTGTGAGGGTGCTCGCTATCCTTATAATATGAGTGTTTACACTGTGTCAATCAACATTATCTCTCCTCATCCAAACTTGGCAGGCTGTTTAAAGCAAATTGAAAAGATATCACAGCAATGTACTTTTGTACAACCTGAATTCAGGGTCTATACTCTGATGTATATGTAACAGTCTTTCAGACTGGGAAAGACCATAGTTCAAAAAAATAAATACACACTAGCCTCCCTGAAGGCCTCGGGAAGCTGCTGTTGAAGCCCTCCAAGTCCTCCCTTCCCCAGCCTGAATAAGCTCTGGTCCCTCAGTCTCTCCTCACAAGGCGTCTCCTGGCTCCAGATGCTTGTAGCATCTTCCTACATCTCCTTTGCTCAGATGTAAAGAACAATATAAAATTAAAGCAGTTGTAGAATCAACATGTGTATTTCATAAAATATTCTGTGAAATACAAATAAGCTGCATACAATATGAATAAGCTGCAACCACCAAGCTGGGCATGGACTTTGACAACAGCTCCAGCTCTGGGTCCTTTTGTATTCCTTCAGCAACACGGTAATCTCATTTTCATGATGCAGTGATGTTCAGCTGGGTTGATCCAATAGCATTTCTATTAAAAGCCAGGTAATCTGATTTACTCACAGACAAAAATAAGTCATTTTCAGATACAATATGAAGGGGGCAGAACAAATTCCGTACCCTTTGTGGTCCGACTAGCACTGGTGTTCCTATGAGGTGGCTTTAGGATCACTCAGAGGGATCCGTGCTTACGACCAAGCAGAAACAATCACGTACAGGCGTTGGCGGCAGTTTTTGTGAGGTTTGCTTTTTTTCTTGGCAATGTACCCGGAGAGCATTTTTACAGCGGCAATGCGCTGTGGAAGAGGCCTGCAAGGACCCTAAAAGAATCGCATTTTTTGGTGTCGGTGTAAATTATTACACTTCGATTTTCGGCAACATCGGGCACCCCAGGGCTGCCGCCTCCTCCGCGGGCCGCGGCCGCCACCTGCCGGCCGCACCCGGCACTGCAGCGCCCGCGCCGCCTGCCGGGCTGAGGTAAAGCCGAGCCCGAGCCCGGCTCATCGCGAATTAGGAGAGGGTTTAACAGGGCTGGAGATGCCCCAGCGAAGCAAAAATGGGATTAAGGGCTCTTGAGTGTCCCCCGAACCAAGAAGCATGGATCCCAAAAGCTAAAAACAGGCTTAAAGGCATTGTCTGGGTGTCACTGGTGGGTCCCTGCCTATTGTAGGCGCTTTGTTCCAGCCGCCTGGGCCGGCCTCAGGGGTAGTTATCTGCTCAGGACTTGGAACTGGGAATGGCCCTAAGCCCCAGAGGACTCGGACTGCCGAGGCTGCCGAGCAAAGGTGCTCCCTGGTTCCAGCAGGAGCAAATGCTGCTTTTTGTACCCTGCTCTCTTCCCGGCGTAGGTGCTTCCTTCCCCTTTAGGGTGGGATGTCACGTTGGGGTACAGCCAAACCACACTGGGAGCAGAGCTGGGGTAGCAGTATTTTGATTTAAGCTGGAAATACCACAGCAAATACCACATCAAGGAGGCTACATCAAAGGCCTGAGGACTCTCCCACACGTTGCTACCAGTGTGTGTTCCTGGCCAAGACATGCAAGGGGGGGATGAAATCTGTCACTTGGGCTTTATGCCAGCCGGGGACTTGTACCACTCTTTCCAGGCTGGATTTCTGTTGTGTGTTGTGAGGATTTTGTTTTGTTTTTAAATACAGCTTTCCTGATTGAAATCAGGCTCTGTGCAAAAGAGACGCTAGGCTCCTCCAGCTCTCAACAAAATCTGCATGTTAGAAGCCTGTGTTGATGATCTGGAATAAATTATTCCAGGGAGGGTAAAGAGGATTTTCAGGTTTAAAGTCCTGTTATGCAAATCAGTTGTCTTCTGTTCTGCCTTTGCATTAACACAGCCTGTCATAGTTCTTCCGCCACGCTTCATCTTCTATTTCCAAATCTACATTTTTTCAGACAATTTGATTTCAAAATTATATTTACATTCTTAACGTCTCTTAATGAGCTTATTTCATTGGTAGCGTAAACCTAATTATGAGTCACACCAGGGGCTCTTTTGCTGTGAATATTTCCTCCAATTTAGCCTGATCAAAGATTGCTGGGCCATGTGAGAACCACAGCTTCAGACACTGCACTCACGTAGATTAAGAATGAGTTAAATATTTTAAATAAAAACAATCTGCTCAAGTTACTTAAATTTTTGATGGAGACCAGAGGCTGAGTTCAGACTATCTCTAAAAAACTAGAATAGCCGTTAACAGATTGGGGTGTATTGTAGCATTTTTTTTCTGTTGGAGGGCATCTCCAAATAGGCAAGTTCCAATAGCTGTTACCTCAAAGCTAACCTAATAAGAAGAATAACAATAACAATAATATTTACTGTATGAATTTTTAAAAGGTTTTAGGCAAGGCGGGTGGGGTGTTTGGGTTTTTTAACTGAAATCTACATTTCAGAGCTTTTGTGTCTTTTACAATATTTTTATATCTGTTTTCATTATTTTATCTTTTCATTGACCCCATTTGCCCAGGTGTAAAATGGCTTTCGGTTATCAGAATGTGTACCCCAACCATGTGCACTGCAGAAAAGGTTGTCACTGACAAAATTGCTGTATGTCTTCTGTTTGATCTCCTTCTCTGGTGAGCTGTCAGGTCTGCATGCAAGGGTAAAGCACAGGCTAGGGAGCCACAGGCTCAACTTCTAACCTTACCTCTGGCTCATTTTAGCCCAGATTTTAAACCCTAGACCCCTATATTTGGCTTCTTGGTTTGCAGAGGTGGGAAGCTGAGCACCCAGCTGCCCAACGTGTTAGCTCCTCACTGATGTGCAACAGTAAAGTAGATGTGGTACTGCATGACTGCTAGAGATGGTATTATTGCTTCAGATGTTTTCTGATCAGCCTTTAAATGCCATCAGCTAATTGCTGAGAATTATTTAGGAATTTAGATGTTTACATTCTCTATACTTAGCTTAAATCATAAGCAAATCCCCATACTTATTCTGAGCTCCTCCTGAATAGATCAGTGTCAGTCTGGCCCAGAATCACTTCCTGCATCTGTTAAGAAATATTTAGTGTCCCATTCAGATGCTGAGAGATTTTTCTTTTTTTTTTTTTAATCTCTGTGCTGCACTTCAGAGGAAAAAAAAGAGTGTTTTTAATCTTGGGTATGAATTTGCAGAACCCTCACTACAGCTGTGAGAGGGGAGAGATTTCACGCCTGTACTGAGAAAGGAGCTCAGCGGTAGTGCCGTGGGCGAGATAACAAGCCTTGATGGTCCTAAACCACCTCACCTGTGGCCTCCACCCGCACCCCTGGGCCGGGACTCCACTTAAGCCCAGGCTTGAAGTCGCATTATTCTCTTTATGAGCATGCGTGTCTCTAGCAGTCCTCTTGGCCCTGGCTCCTTACCTGGTCCCTGCCTGGTACTTACAGGGCTGCTCATTGACCTGTTGCTGTCACCCCACTGCTGCCTGCCGGTCCCTGCTGCTGTGGTAACTGCTGCTGGTGAGGTCAGTGCCTGGCTTGTGTGCTTGGCCCTCCTCTCGTGTTAGAGAGAAGCCCCACTCTTGCTGCTCCTTGATGCTCAGTGAGGAAGCTCCCTGGAAGAGCTGTCTTGGCAGTGCTTCCAAGGATGACAAGTGCCCTGCTGTGTCCAGCTCCTACTGAACACTTGGAAGAGGGGGTGCCTGTGCTCCCTTGCTGCTGCAGAGGTGTGCTGGAAGAGCTACAAGCTCTTTCTCTGCCTTGCTGCTGCCGTTTAACTCAAATATCATCATTACTCAGTTACTACTGGCAGTCTCTATGTGATACAGGAGACTGTAAAGCACCCACGTGCCCTGACCAGAGGGGTGGGTGAGTAACTTCATTATTCCTCTGCAAAACTCAAAAGACTTAAATTTCTTTTTTTTTTTTTTTGCCAATTTTTTGTGTCTCAGACTTGCATATGGTTGCTACTGACTTCCACAGAGAAGCGAGGAGAATACCTAATCCTCATGCTTCTGCTTGATAGCTGCATTTAACTTTTAGCAAATATTTCTTCATAGAGTCTCTAATTAATACACACAGACAAAAGGCTGTAACTAAAGGAGACAGAACATAAAGGAAGCATCAGAAAAAAGCACAACTTTTTTATACCCAATTAGGAAGAAATACTATCTTAATGAAAACTCTCAGGGAAGTGGAGAGTGAGCGAACAAAATCAGATCAAAGGGACCCAATAAAAGCCCATTTTATATGAAACACTTATTTCATATAATTTTATTTTTAATAAAATTATTAAAAATAATTTATTATTTTTATTATTCCCCAAATAAACAAGAAGCACTGTGAAAGGGAGCACTGCAATATTGGCAGTAGAGATATTGTGAGGTTCAGTCTCTTGGTCTTAGCATCTTTTTAGCTTATCCTGCTTTTTTCTCAGGAATAATTTTCCAAGTATAGCGCTACAGAGCTTAATGTGCATGCACTGGTAGGATCTCAGTAGACAAAAGCAATCATTTAAGGATAGATACTGCTACTATTTTGTGTTTTGTGCTGTTGTTCGTGTTTGAAGTAGTGTAAGTCTCTACTAATGCCACTTAAGTAAATGGAACTAATCTGGTCATAATTGTATTTTTATTTCTGCTGTAAGGAGCCCATAGTAAGATACTGGTTTCAGGGGTAAATATGTGTTCCCTTCCTGAATTATGAAACGTTAACAGAACTTCTACAACTGGAAGCAAATGTTAGCAGCAAAACACAACCCAGAAAAATGAGCTTGAAATTCTTGTATGCAAATATTGTTTGGAAGTACTTGCGGCTCCACCAGCCCTACAATTGAAACAATGTCTTGTCACTAACTTGCCAAGTCAAAAATGAAACATGTTTCAGCATGGACAGGGGAATAACATATGGTCCTGTGAAAGGCCGTACTAAGTTAAGGATGAAAGAAAAAATCGGTACTAGGCCAAATAAACATTTGTTCCACCAGCAGAAATGCAATAATACTTTCTTCAGGATGCCTTCCAGTCTGCAGCTGGGGAACTTCCTAAGACAGAAGTTATAGTTAGAGGTTAATGCTTTAGAAAACTCCAAACCAATAATGGCATGTTTCTTCATGAAATAGTTTTACTGCTTTTCGAAATCCATTTTGACTTCCAAATTTGGCACAGTCTTTGGTTGGGGATATACTGCTTTGATTTTTTTTTTTTTTTTTTGGTTTTTTTTTTATTTTAACCTTTTTTTTTTTTGGTCTTCTTTAGTTTTAAACCTGTTTTGTTTTGATACCCCTTTATCATAACAAGACGAACTGAATAAGGAATGCCATGGCTTCCTATCCTTCCTGCTTATTCTATTTGTATTTTTTTTAACCTCTCTTTAGGACTTAGGAACAAACCTGAATTCTCTATTCAAATTAGCCACAAACTCATATACAGCAACAAGGAGTTGATGTACTGAAACAGTGGTAATTTCTGTTTGTTCTCTAATCCTTTCCTAATAATTTCAAGAATTTGATTACCTAGTTTAGCTAATGCAAAATAATAAACTGGCCTATTCAAAGAGCTAATCACAATAACTCCAAGATTTTTTTTTTCCCTGATGAAACCTACTTTAAATAGCAATATTATCTGTATAAGGCTGTCTTTATTTGTGACTAAGTCTGCATTACAAGACCCTTTTCTCACACTTACTTAGCTGGAAATTTAGTATCATGAGATTTCTGCAATTCTTCAAGATTAGCTTTATGTTTGCTACACAAAATGATTTGGTACAGTTCTGTATTACCCTGTCATCTCCCTATTTACTTACTTCCCCCCAGTTAATGAATATATTCCCTATTCCAGATTAATGTTGGATTGCGTTGATAAACTGTTTCTTGAGAAAGCTAACTGGTCTTTAATCTCTCTGATTTAATACCTTATTTATCTATAACAGGATCTATCATCTTACTATGTGACAAATTGCTTACCCCCCCACCTCTAATAGCTTTCAGTGAATGACCTTGCCAAAAGCCTCTGAAAATCATACCTTTATCTACCTGCTTCTGATTCAAAGAAAATCAATAGATTTTTGTGGCATAATTTCCTGGTACTAATCTGTCCTGAGCCATTATTCAGATTCCTACTTTTTTCTGTTTTCTACTGTAGCTTCTACTGTAGCCTAGTTCCAAAATCTGATTTAACAGCTTACAACTTCCCTAGAAACCTTTCTAAAAAACAACAAACCTGGTCTTTCAGTCCCCAGCTCCAGCCCCCTGTGCTCCAGTGATCTAAAGCTTGATCATTTTGCATGTGACTGCCTTCTCTGGGTGGGCATCCAGAGGCACAGGCTGTGCATGGCTTTGACCTCACAGTGCACTGAAAAACAAAGTCTACGTGTACTCACAGTATTGCTGGGGAAAGGGAGAAACACTAGACATGTCTGCCCATAAAGTGAAAGCTGTGGGTGATTAAAAACCTTAGTAAATAATCCTTTGCATTCTGGATAAACATACTCTGTAGTCTGAAATGTAGGTGTATTTTAAGACCTGTCATTACTGCAGTCTAGAAGAGCTTCTTTGTATTTGGAGCTCCACAGACATTTAGAGATTAAAATTTAAATTTGCAATATAAATGTATGTAGACAGAGAAATGATTATGTGTTTTTTTTGCTGAAGCACAAAGATTAGGTAATTGCCTAAGACAACATTGGCAGTTTGAGAGAAACAAACTTAATTCTCATAACTTACTCCTATCCCTAAATTATGTCTTTAACTTTCCCAATTAATTATCATATATCATCATATTGTAGAAGATGTTATTTGTACTTTTAACCATATTTGCCTTCTCTGTCTTACAGAAACTGGTGTGCTTATGTCCATACCAGACTCGTACCTACAGTTGTAGTGGACAACCTGGAAACCTTCTCATCAGGCAGAGCAAAGCCTTGCACTTGGCAAATTGGATCCTGTGCTCAGAGGTATGGAGAACTGGAAAGGAAGAAAGAGTACCTCCAAGTACTTTAATTATCACCAAATGCACAACTAATGCAAACATAACTCTAAAAATTAAAAGGAAAACAGGAGGGAGCAGATTAGCATGTCTCCAGGTCTCATCTTCACATGACCCTATAGCATGGATAAAAGCCCATGGCTTGCTCCTATAGCAGGTATGAGAGCTTGTGACTGGGCATGCCTTCACTCTGGCACCCTTCCATCAGTTCAGTCTTCAAGTGAAAGAGAGGTGCACAAGCACAAAGCTTTAAAGCACGTGCAGGGAAGAAAATCCTTTCTGTGCAGTTTTCCAAGCTTGTGCTCTGTAGGAGCAAAAGGCTCCCCCTGAGAGGCATAAATATTTTTGTTATTATCTCTCTGCTGAGTGCTTATTTCTGGCACAGCTTTGTTCAGGCAGTGAACCTAGACAAGTAATTGGCCTGGATGGAACTTGTAAATAATGACTCTCTCAAATATATTCAGATTGTCCTTTGTGGTTTGGGTGCCTCATTGTGTTCTCCAAACATTAGACTTCAGTCATAAGTGAAATTGGATTTTAATGCATGAATCTGGAAAACGGCAAACTGAAACAGCAGCAACAAAATGGAGATTTTAACATATTTTTCCCTTGACAAATTTCAAAACCCTCTTACAAGTCAGTTTGACTGTTCTGAGAATTGTCCTCTAGATGGTATGGCAGAACAAACTTAAAGCTTTGAGTGGAAACAGGGAACAGAGCTACCTTAGGATTTGGTGACTGAAATGCAGTCATTTATATCACAAAACTGGGGAGTGGACCCTGTGGTTGAAATGTTGCCAGTTTTATTTTGTTTTGGTTTTGTTTTTCTTTTTTTCCTAATTATATCACATTAGGCCGTTGTGCTGGTCCTGTAAATGAGTCTCTACTATATAAATTTCTGAGACTCGTTTATATGGATTTTTTTTTTTACATGGATTATTTTTGAAATAGCTGTTCCTGATTAACTCCTTTCATGGATACTTCATTTTTATGAGTGCTTTTAGGAATGGATTATGCTAATACAGAATAAGGTGGTTTTATCATAAGACCATCCATACAGCAAAATAACCGAGAACTCTCTTGAATTCAGATCACCTTAATCTTTATTGAGTTCTTGCTGCTGAAAAAGCCATTTCTTAGAGGAAAAGCTGGTTGGGGACACATGCAAAGCTCCTGCCAGCTGCTGTGAGAATTTTAATATATATAATATTACATCCCTTGCGAAGGGGTGACAAGATTAATTGGAGTGTAAAACATGGTGGCATATTTTAATTCACTGGGAGGATATTTTTTGGTCTGACAGCCTTTAAATTTGTGTCTTTTTCTGAAATGATTTATACAGGGATTGTGTGTCCAAAACAATTCAGTAACCATTTTATCATTGTATTTTCTGAGTTTTTTAGGTGTTCACGTTAGTGTTTAGCAAATAGCAGTACTGTGTGATGTTGTTTGAACTTTGTTTTTAGCATCTTAAAAGAGCAAGGAGACTTGCTGTAGTTTTTTCTGCATGCCCTACTGCAGCATGTTCATTCTAAACTGACTTCTCTGTGAAGTTAAGAAACCTAGAAGAAGAGATGGAGCAGCCAGGACATGCAGAATGTGTTGGAACACAGAAATAAAATTGCTTCTGCCTTTGCAGTTGCATACTGTAACAGTATTAACTGAGGCCTCACAATTACATAGCCATGCCCTCCTTTCCTTGATGTCCAGAGCAGAATTTTTCACACTTTATTGGATTAATGTTTGTATAATCTTGTTTAAAATAATCAGAAGGGAAGGCTTCCAGTGTACGCTAAATGTGTGCTGATGTGGCATAAATTTATTGTGAATGAATTTTTCCACCAATTTCAAAGAAAAGTGGTATATGACAATTATATTTTTGTACTTATTAATTGCACTACCTTTCATATGCAGTATTTGACTCCTGAATAAGATATTCTGGGAAGAAATCTAAATAGACATCAGGTTTCTTTAAAACTCATGCAGACAACCTGAAGGTTGCAATATTAAAGCTGTGATTGCTAATGAGACACCAAACCCTACTTAGAATTCACTTTCAATTTCAAGCACTAATGAAAGGATAGATATGACAAGTGAGATAATGTCGTGTAGTTATGCAGGTATCTTACAACTCCTCTTTGGTTGCCTAAAATAGGTTTAAATTGTTCTCATTTTGAAGGTCCCAGACAACAACACAACAGGCTTACAGAATCAAACATAAAATAGTAACATCGCTGGAGTGGAAGTGCTGTTCTGGCTACAGTGGGCAAAACTGCCAGCCCAAGGGTGAGTAGAGTTGTAAGGGTTTGCAACTATTCACTTCAGAAAAAGAAAACAATGCAGTTTGATTTTTGAGCAAATGACTCTGCTGAAAACCAATACAGTCCTTTCTGTTAATTTAAAACCAGGAAGAATGCACAGTAAATTAAAATGCTTTGGGATGTTGACTCTTCCCTACACATGAATTTCCAGAGCAGCTAAGCAAAATATCCTTGCCCCTCTTCCACCCTAAATAAAGCTCATAAAATCTCCAGCCTTATTTCATTTCGCTGAAATATGGAGTTTGCATTCAGTGTGTCTCTACTTTTGACCTTTTAGTTATTGAGTATTGCAGTGCTGGGGATATAAAATCCAGGTGCTCTATTGAATACTTACTGTAATATTCCTCTACAGCACTGTTACTCTTCTGGCTTTCAGTTTCAGGCTCTAAGAATATATTTTATTTGTGACAAAATAATGTATCAACATTTTTTTCCCTTCTCTGAATTTTGTAGGGCTTTTGTTGCTCGTTTCAACAGTAACTGAATTTTACTAGGTATTACACATGATCCCTGTATAATTGTGCCCTTTTTGACAGAATAGCCTTTTACCTCTGCCCTGGTGATCAAACATGTGGCATCATATTGTAGTTTTACATCTGTATAATAGCTATTTCTTTGCTGCTGGCCTTAAGCAAGCAGTCCTTGAAAAATTAGATACGGCATCAGCATACATGTTTTAAATTAATGAATATTGCAAGAAAGGCTATTAGATGTGATAGGGAGTTCAATCAGCAGTGGTAAAGTAGAGGGCTGTGATTAAAAATTAATATAGAAGAATGAAGAGAAATCACTGTTATTCACATCCAGGAGGGAAATTTCAGTCCGGAATAGCCAAAACCTTGGCAGGCAAAGAATTCTCTTCTGCACAGCAGAGCGTGGAGTCAGATATTAACACAGGACATGGTCAGTCAGCCAGTCCTGTGTGCATGAATCAGATGTTTTAAAGGTTTCCTTTTAGAAAAATGCAAACATTAGCAAGAATAGATTAAAAAAATGTAAAGAGTAGCATTGAAGGAAGAGGTTACAGTTGACAAAATCGAAATGGCATCAAAACAACAGGGAAACACTGCCCAAGAAGAAAAGCTGTGTAACTCAATTTGTAGTGGCATCTGTGTAGAAAATAAGAATAAAGGAATATGCTGTGAAGTGTTACAGGAGCGGGTGTTACATCTCCTGGGTTCTACTTTCAAATCTCTTCTGGTTTGCTGAATAACTCGGGGAAGCCACTTATAATCTGCATAACCAAGTTTACCCATCTAGAAAATTGAGATGACACTTATCTCACAGGGGCACTGGGATATTTAATTAATTAATGCTTGTAGAAGTGCTTAAACAGATTGGGATGAAAGGTGTTATGTCAGAAAAGCTTTTCTTCCCTTAGCTTCTGGAATCCTGCCTCCCATGAGGAGCAGACCACCAGCACAAGCCCTGCCTGTATTATTCAATTCCCGGGAAGGGACATCGGCTAATGAACTTGAACAGTTGGGAGCCCAATAGCCTTGTCTTCAGGTGCTCTGTCTACAATGGCAGGGGAAAAACACTGGAAGTGCTGAGTGGGGCTCTCCAGAGTCCCTGAGCCTCCCACTTGGCCTTTCTGTTGTTCAACAACAGAACTTACTGAAGGGTTTCTGTGCCGAGGGAACTGGGGTATTCTGACAATGTTTTAGACCCTGGAAAGGTGCTGCTCGTGTGATGTGGGTTGCTTGTAGCAAATGCTAATTTAAAATGCCTTCTTGTTTAACTTCTCTCTCAGACAGAGTGAAATTGCATGTAACTATTTCAGTCTGATAGTCTAGGCATGAGGAAACGCTTAGCACCACCTGATAATTATTATTAGACATCTGAAAACCTTATTTGGCAGCCCCATCATAACTGCTGGGTTACAGATGCTTCTCTAGGTAGTGCAGTAGTGAGCGAGATGGAAGTGATGTGTTCAGATCGCTGTTCCTAACCTTACCTGCCTTGTGGCCACACATGACCAAATTGGGTTAGACATGGATCCTGCTCCAGTATGGACAATGCAATTTTATAAGAAACTTTTAAGAATGGAAAAATGTAGGTATAATTTCTTATAAGTCTCATGAAACAGCTCAATATGGGCAATTCAACGATTAAAGCATTATCTGGCAATATCATATGCTTAACTGGGAGCAAACCTGCTAAAACTAAAGGACTTGTAAGTTCTGAGTTGCAAACTTCACAACGCGTCACTTTGACTAAACACAGCTTTATTTTAACTTTTTAACTTTGTGTGTGTAGTAATGGAATCCCAGTTCCCTCATGCACATATGGGCCCTGAACACTGCATTATGTATCACCAACGATTTTAAGAATTGGAAGATTCATCTTCAAATGTAGGTCAAGCTGAGTTTGAATTCAGCCATGCTGAGGTGATCGAATGTGTATGAATCCCTGTCCCTCTGCCCTGGCCGTGGTGTAGAACAAGCAGCCAGCTCTGCCACAGCCATTGTCAGCACAGGATTCCCTGGCGTGGCAGTGATGTCATTTCTCCAGCAGATGGCTGTGCAATGTGCCATCTCCTGCGTGGGGTGAGCAGCACGCCCAAAAGGTGGCATTTCGCCTTGTAACACAGGGAATGGGAGGAAACTGCCAACCCCCACTCCTGGAATCCCCTTCAGCCACTCCTGCTTCATCAAAAATATATTGAGTGAAAATGATTCAATCTCCATATTTTTAATATTCCCTGAAATGGTTTTGTGTGCTGTGTTTAAAAATACATGGGACAATAAATTATACATCTGGGCCAATATATTGAATGATAGACACCTAGTATGAAATTGCCCTGTGCATTACCTGGTATTTCTGATATAACTGGAAGAACTCATTGCTCAGGATTTCTTATTACTGCTTTTTTTTGTTTTGTTTGTGTTGTTTTGTTATTGTAAATGACACTTCTAAGGTGGGTCTAGCAGTCTAATTTGCATTTCACATTTTATTTTTTTAGCTCAAACTGAGTATGGCATATCTAATTCTTAAAAGGTCTCAAATGTGAGTCATTTGATGGCTTTTTCTACCCTAAAGAGTATGTGTATTAGATTTTCGGTCTGGTGCTCCCATCACACCTGCTATTATCCAGCATCTAAGATGGGAAATCTCAGCTGTGGGAATAAGGAGCCCATAGATGTAATCACCATCTGATGTCTCGGAGTGATTCCTTTGGAAAAGGCCTGAGCCACGCTGGAAGAATGATGTAGGAGAAGCTATATTGCCAGTGACTCTTCTGGATTTGTTTCACAAATGAAAAGCTTGAATTCCTAAAGGGGCCTGGAAAGTACCTTTCCTATACTGCAGTGAAAGTTAATGAGTGTACAGCATGTGACTGTCTCTGGGTGAGGTTTTTGTGTGTGTGTGCATTGCAGGCCACAGTGCTGGCTGCTGTCAGAGGCAGTGTAGTGCACTTTTGGCTTGCTCCATGACTGGTTTGCTCCAACAGAGATACTTTGTCCTGGGTCTCACAGCGGTTAAGTTACCTGAACAGTTTAAAATATTAGTAAAACAAACACACGGGGATAAATATATATCCTTGAAACTCTAAAAATGAATAAAACCGTAAGGTTTTGGGTCTTCCAGGATGTGGAGCTGTTAGAGGGGCAATTGATTTATAAGGGAGGATAAAAGATAAGGTGGATAGTATAAAAAAAAAAAGGTGTCTGTAGCAGTAAGAATGTCAGTGAATGCATTTAGAGAAACAGAAAGACCAGTAAATGAAAGAATAGAAGGACATTGATCACCTGGTATTTATCACAGGCAAGTAACGGACTCCCTTATCATAGATTGTATGGTCACATCACCACCTGATAAATCCCATGTAATGAGTTTGGCTGAACGCAAGTACTTAGCTTCTGTCAATAACCATGCCACAAAAAGATAACAAAAGCTATTGAAATTATAACTATTTGAGGATTTTGTATGTCTTATCAGCCAAATTCAATAGATTCTATGAAACTATCAATCCATATGATGATTTCCTCTGAGTTCCTATCCTAATTTTTACAACACCCTTAATTTGCAACATTAAACACCTTATATCATCCTAGTTGCAACCTATTTATCTTCAAACAAACCATGTGAAACATGGAATTTCTTGATTCAGCATTTTATTCTGTTTCTTTGGAAACTTGAATTATGGCTAAACTAGATTTTAATATTTGAAGTGTGAAATAATGTCACCATACCAAAGTTATTCTGCTTGTACTGTACTAAAGACTGGAAATCACATTAGTGCCACCTAAGTGGCATTCCTTACATATACTCCTCCTAAAACATCTACTTCAAATTGTTTCATGAACTGAGCAAGCAGATAAAAATTGGTATGAATTTACACCAGCAAATTTATGAGCTAATTTGTACATATTTTGCTTTTTTTTTAAAAAAAGAAAATGTAAACAGCCCCATTGAGCATAATGGCTAGACGGGTCTGTCAGGAAAGTGCAAATCTCAGTTCAGTTCCCAGCTATCCTACCAGTTCCCTACTTTCTGTGAGTGAAGGTATTTTACTTTCTAGACCTCAGTTTCCCCAGCTGTGGTATTGAAATAGTAATAATGTTAGTCCAGCTTTTTGCAAATTGCTTTGGGATCTTTTGGGCTGAATGTAAAATAAGCACAGATAATCCCCTCTGCCATCACCAGAGAAAATATTTACAAAATCGTCACCTTTCTGAAGTTTTTTTATGTGTGTACCAGTCACAAATCTCATATGATATTTGTTGGAACTTGAAATTTGATTATGTTTTGAAATAGTTTTTATTTTTTAGGTGCTACAACAGTGTAATATCACCATTGCCTTTAGTGGTAAGATTTCCATGGCTGAAGATCTGTGTAATCTGTAAAAAAAAAACCAAAAAAAACCCCAAACCAAAAAACCCAAAGTCAATTTCAACAAAACTGATTAATTTTTTAGCTATAAAAAAACCCCCTAATTAATTCTACAGCTGACAGTCTCTGTATTGTCTTTTCACTGCTGTTTTATATTTTGAAATATTCTTCTAGACTTTTTAGCCCTTGGCGTTTAAAAATTCTGTTCATTATAAAGCAAATTTTGACATTTTTGTATTAACACCAGCCCCTGCCAATCTTGAAAAGTCATTTATAAAGCCAGTCAATGTGTTCAGCAACGTGGTCCCACATTGTTACAGATGCACTAAGCAGGTAAGAGTCACTGCAGATGATTAGGCTTTGGTAAAGTTGGTACAGAATAGAGAGAGAAAAAAATTGTTGTGGAATCATCCCGATTGTTGTGTTCTGTGATTCACTCACATCCTTTCCTTTTTCCCTCTCTTTCAGCTCAAGAGCAGCAATCAGTGATACACAGCAACCAGGCTGAAAGCAGCAGAACGGTCACCGAGAGGACACCAGGAGCTCCGCAGGACCCCAGTGGGCCAGGTCAGTTCCTACAAGTGCTCTCAACCCCACCCAGCCACTGACCATGTGACCCACTAAGATCACTGCAAAAACAGTTTTAGGAAAATCTCTGTCTGCTGAAGGGACCTGACTGAACCATCAGTGTTTCTAGCAGTCAAAGTTCAGTGGTATGCTTCTCTGATAAAGATGGGCAGAAGATACTGAATTTAAACCAGCAGCTTAGCATTTATAGTGTGTCCTGTGACTAAATTAAAACCAGGAAAGTATTCTGTGTAGAAATACTTAAACTGTTACGTTATTGAATAAAATAGGTTAATTAGCAGAGCGAAAAAAATTAAACCAAAAAACAAAGCAAAAAAACCCAAACCAAATCTAGCAGTAGTATAGACCAGCACTGGGCATAAAAGAAAATGTAATGGTAATAATTACTTATCCGAATACATGACTACTGATGTATATTTTCTTACAAAAATTGGTGCTTTATTCAAAATCAGTACATTGACACTTTAAGCTTTAACAAGGGCAGCTTAGGTGTGTTTTAAGCTACTCTGTCTAGGATGATCAAATAGTTAAGGAGCACAGGGACAGTTTACAACTTTATACTACAGATGCTCGAGACTATTTCTTATTGCACTATTTATTTGCTCTTTATTGTGTTTACTTCAACCTATGTAGACCTTAAGTTTTTGGAACATCACGTCAGTGTTGTCTTGCAAGGGTATGTACAGACCATCAGCATTGCAAGAGCTAGCCAGTAACAATAATGCTTTTATGCAAATAATGATCTACATTGGGAAGCTATGTTAGATGGCTACTGTGTGAAAAGCTTCTCCACCTCTTGGTCTTTAGAAATGCTGAGTGTGCTCACTTCCTTTTATATTTATTTTTCATTACCTTCTGTATGGCTTGGTTTACCAGCTCAAATATTTCAGAAAATTAATTTCATTGTTGTCTGCATAAGTGTTCATGGGAACAGAATTTTATTCATGCCAGGTGTGTTTGCATGCTCACTAAACTGGGAGCAGAAACAATCATGGTTTATCAGATCATTCCAATTAACCATTATTTCAAATACTAATTGTTTAACTGTAAAGAAACATGAAAAGGTACCCATGATTTGGAAGTATTGAAGTAATTGACAGAGTATACTCTTCTCTAGTCTGTATCATCTGAAGTTGTATATGCCTTTGAGGATGTTGGTAATGCAGAATTGTTTAAAAAATCTGTGTGCTCAGAGAACTGCTAGCAATCAGCATATAATGTTTAATTAACAACTAAAGAAATATGTGAAACCTGCTGGAATAAGGACATTGTTTGAAAAAAAATAATTCTCTGCTTGTGATATACTCCCCAGCAGTGAAACTACAGTTGTCAGGTTAGTTTTTGGTGGCACATCATATGTAGGTTATTTAGCAGTGTTCTCTACCTACTGTCAGATGAGCTTGTAGTTTATGTGGTGAGGAGTCAAAAGATGGACAAGATGTGAAGGACAGTGTAAAGGTGGCATGTTCCTTGCACTTTCTTATCACCTTCCTTTTCTTTTGAATCTGTTGATGCTTCAGTTATGGTTGTCCATGCTGGCTTTTTGTATGATCATCAGCTGTTACATGCTGTGGAGTTATCGTTATTCCCTCAGTTGGCCTTTATCCAGAAACATTTTAAGGAAACAAATAAGGCAAGTTATGTTCCCAGGTCTGTGTTTTGCAGTTGTCCATATACTGTTCTGGGTTGGAATATTCATGCATGCTGAGAGAGCAAGATGTCCTAATCAAGATTGCCACAGAGTTTTATGGAGACATTACACATGTATGTGCTTATGTCTGTGTATGTTTTACTTTAAATCTTAATAGACAGATAGAAAAAGAAAGGGGAATATTGAATCTGGCATGGAGATATAGAAAGGTATTTTCAAATGGGAGTTAGGAGAAGGCTGTTGCCCCTTGGTGATATTGTGTGAGCAACCAAGTCTCCCAGGGCTGGAGGGAGGAGGATGTTTAGTAAAGCAGACAGGACCCATTATGGAAAAAGTGATCTTGATCAATAGAGCTCTGAAACATGCCACTTCTGTTAGTAGGAATTATGCTGTGAAAGATAAGACTGAAATTGGAATCCCTAACTTCCATGCTAATTGCTTTTTGGTTATTTTTAAATGAAATTGGGTCCATCTAGAAAGAGAGATACCTGTTCTGGCTGCCAACCCTGCAAACATGGCCTGGGGCCAAGGCTGACTGACCCGGTCTGTCATTTCATCAGCAACTGTCATGACTCTACAAGCCAGATTCTACTTCCAGCACCCACTGTGCAGCCATGCCACTTTCAGGCATAAAACCTCACTTTCAGGTTCATCTAACTTCTCTTCTTCCCTCAGTGGGAACTGATAGAAACCCAACTGAATAAAGCGTCACACCCTGCAGGTTAGTTATCAGTATGGGTGACTGTGCATGAGCCAGTAATGAATTCAAATCCCTTTCTCATAGTAACAATTCAACCAGAAGTGCCCAGACCTGTTTGTCTCTCACAAAGCAGTATTATGAAGACAAAGGTCTATCAATGGCCTGTCTCTGCAGAGCCACTGGGGAGAATTGCCAGAGTCTAAACTAGGTGCTTGAGTTACAAACACAGTTTGGTATCTGTGAAGTAGACACCTTGGGCAGAGAAAACAGCTGGAGATCCTAACATCCTAACCTAAAAGAGCCAGGCATATTCTCCAGGCTCTTCCAACTACGACTTTTACAACCAACATGCCTCTACAGGAGGGCATTGTCATGGGTGTCGGTGTGCTTCATCTGCGCTGACAGGGTGCATTTAGCTCATTTTCTGAGTTTTCCCAAATGCTACCAAGTTAAATAAGACACATGTATTTTTTACATGCTAGAATTTTAAAGAATTAAAATCATCAGAAGAATATGGCCTTTTGCATATAGCTTTTTTGGAGTCTTTAGACCTCTGTGCTTGGACATGATTTCTGACTATAACTGTTTGCTGCCATGGGTTTGATGCTGTAATGAAAAGGTACAAAGGATCAATAGCAATACTGTAAACTTACACCAATAAATATTTGTATGCAATGCTAAAAAATCTCTTGCACAGCAGTTTATTAAGTCATAGGATAGCCCAGATCACGTGGGGTAATATATCATGAGTCTAACACAGGCCATTTAGGCTGAATTGTTGAAGGAAACTTTCTAGCTTTGCTTATGGGAATTCAAACATCTAATTTTATCAGCATCTTCTGAAAACCCCCAACTAAGTTTGATTCCTGTCAGCTGTCAAACTTAGATGGCTGGCTGAATTCCTGTGGAGTCTTAATTTTCAAGATCAAGGCCTTCTTCACCATTACCCATCTCAAAAGCATTCATCTGGGCCTTTTCATTCCTGAAGAGACTACAAGTGCCAGGAACAATTTGGGCAGGTTTTAAAATAAACTTGACTTCATAGGTTGAGCATCTATTTTTAATGACAGACTAATGATTATTCCAAAGTAATTTATCTACTAGCTGTTTTTCTGCCTTGCTGCTGTGTTGAACAAGTCTTTATTTTGACCTGAACAATGAAAATATGATGTATTCCTTCAAACACAAGCCTTGCAAATTCATGAAGTTGTGTCATAAATGGTAAGTTAAAATGAATGCTTTTGTGATTGTGTTAAAGGAGATTGACTAAATGGGAGTTAACTGAATACACTGTAGGGTGCTAGGTGGAGGAAGAATAGCATTGTGTTGATTAAAATATGCTAACCATTCAAAATACTCTTGTAGAATTATAAATACTTTATAATGGATACATATGCTTCAGTAATTAGTTACTGCTGTGCCGCTGAATCTCACTAATACATGATACATGACAAAAATCAAGATGATTCACTCAGGACTAAAAATTCAGAAACTTTTCACCCCACTTTCAGCTAATCTCTCAATTCAATTATACCTTCTTTTTTATTATTATTCACTCTGCAATGTTTTAACACTATTTTTCTTTTCCTTCTAATTTTGTTCCCTGACCAAGCACTTTTTCAAAAAATGAATGAGAAGATTAGCAGTCAGGAGATGAAACTGACTTTTCTACAGAAGAAGGTTGACAGCATTGCTGCTGCGATGAATGATGTGAGCAAGATGCTTTCTTCTCTGGAAGGCAAAATCAATGAAGATAAGGGCAGAGACTTCCAGTCTTTTCTAAAAGGTAAGAAAAATAAATTAATGTAATCACTCACCCTGTTAGAGGTGCCAAAAAAGAAAAGGTAAGAACCTTCATAGACTGTCCTATTCTGTTGCTCAACATTTCTAGCGAGAACTCATTTTTTAATTTCATTTCATAAGAGAGGAATTTGTTTATTTCAACATTTGCTATGGTGTCCTTCATAGTGACAAAATATTTATATTCTTGGGCACTGCATCATCTACATGGTAACTTAAGCCACTATCAAGGAATCTTCATTTACTTAGAGCATCTGCAAATATTCTTATCTCTGTTTTTGTTTATCTGGGAGCCGCTAAAGGATGTAGTATTTGCTTTGCTACCAAGTCTAACTAATATTCTTTAATACATAATTCACACATGCAGGGGAAACTATAAGGAATTCTGTGGTGGTTGTATATATAATATAGCAAACATCCTGCTGAATAATTTGTCCCTGATCATATTAGGCTATCTTTGATAAACATCTGTACTCATGTTCAGTATATGAGAAAGATATGGCTAGGGATCAGGAGCTTGGGCAAATCCTCACCAGCAGAATTGTGCATCCATTCTTCGTGAATCCTGCAGCAAGACCTGTGTGTTACTCAGCTACAAATGATACTTAACAAGCAGATTCAGACTGAAACTTTCATTTCCTCAATGTGCAATATTTTTCTCATTTTTAAAGAATTTTCCCCAAACTGTATCTTACACTTCAGAATCCAGAGGACTTTTCTACTGTTTAAAAATAGAACAAAGGTTCTGGAGCTCCTTACTTTGGGATAAAACTGAATGAAACAATAAATGTTTTTGTATCTCCCTCAAATTTACCAAGTTGGATCTCATTTCTTGTATTTTCAGTCCTCTGTCTCCTGAGTTACTCCTGCCACATGGTAGATGGCTCTCTTGCACGCGAGTTTATTCCATCTCTCAATCAGCGACCTGCTTTCACCTCTCCACATATTGCTAGATGGCATTCTTGACCTTTGGGTACACATTTAATTTGCCTTGGAATATTTTCCATTTCCCTATTGCTTTCTCTTCATTTTTTTTTAATATTCCACTCATTCTATCTGTCATTTTCATGCCATTCTAAGAGGTGTTTTGTTGTATCCTGTGTTTCTGCTTCTGCATTCCCTAGCTATATTTCAGGGTCTAAGTCTTAATTAAAATTCAAAAAAACCCCCATTACTTCACACTTCTCTGCAAATGTGTGTCAAGCCTTTGTTTTCATCTACAATGCTTTGTATTACACCTGCTTAGAAAAAATCTCCAACTGATGTCCCTTTTTTGATTTATCTTCTCAATCTATCTCGTAATGAAGTCACTCCAATGAAAATGATGCTATCAACTACATTCCTTGGCTCTAATTATGGGCATTCCAATACAGGTTATTCTTGGCTTGTACATAGGTAAACAGCAGGAATGAGGAAAGGAGAGGAGAAAGAAAAGGTTAGTGTTGGCTTACATGTGTAACGACAAAGGCCGACCACGGCTTCTGTCCGGGAAATATCGGTCAGTTGTACTGAAATGCATAAAGAGCGTCCTAAAGTAGCTGGACCTAGAAGGAGATTCCATGCTGCCCTGTAACTTGGTACAGAGGTGCAGTGTGGGCACATCAGACTTGCTAAAAATTATTCTTAGCAGCTCACCTGGAGCAAACCACAACTTTCCCCACTGCCATCCTGAAGCAACGTGCTTTTGAAGCACAGTTAAATCTGTAGTTGCTTCATGATAATCAGATTTTTTCCTTCTTCACCTGCTTTTCCTTTTTCCTCCCATGATGCCCAGGTCCTTTTCTCACAATCCATTTGTCATCTTTTTTTTTACCACAGAAATTCTTATGTCTGCCCAGCTTTGTATCAGTGTTTCCTAGGAGTGAGGCCTGATTTTGGGAATAAACAATTCAATATAGTTTACAAACTCTTTAACTCTTGGTTTCAGCTGTGGCTTTGGTGACACAAACGTGGCATCTGTTGATAGAGGGCAACACTCACTCGAGAAACTGATATGCTCCTCTAATTTGGTTAGTGAAACCTGTGCATTTTAAAAACTGCTTTCAATACTCAGGAAGCTGTTCCTACATTTTACTTATGGAAAATAATTAGGTGTTTTCCTTTTAATTTAATAAACTCTGCTTACTTCCTGCTATTCTTTTCTTCCTCATTTTACTCCATGCTTTATACACACCTTTCCTCTTCATTATTAAAATGTACGCTCCTTTAAAAATGAACTCGGTAATGGAGTGTTAATCACTTCCAAGTCAGAAATGTCATTTACAGCTGCATATATAACCTTAATTCAGTCTCCTGTGTACATACACTTATTTTGCACTTTATTCTTCAAATAATTGAAACTGCAAAGAGTATATGTTGACACAAAGTAATTACGCCCTTTGGTTTTCAGCCAGAAAGTTAAAATTAAAATTTATAATCTCATAAAAAGTGCAAGAGATCTTTAATGTTCACAGGTAGTTTGGCCCTTTCTGTTTCAAAATGAGCAACAAAGAAACTGAGTTACATCCATAAGTGCACATGTGTATTCTCAGCTGAAGCTTAGTATACAATTGTCACCTACAACACAAGTGTGGGTCAGGTCTTTCTGTGGATGTGTTCCCACAGCCTCTGCTGAACTTTGGAATGGCACTTGCTTATCAGCTACCTAGTCTCCAAGTAGGGGAGAGAGAAACCCAAAGCTGTCTGTTTTATCAGGCTCCACACTCCCTTGGTAATGGGAACTCCTGAAAACCAGAGCTGAGCTCCATAGCGCACTTGCAATCCAACTAACTGGAGTAGGAACAAGAGAGATTGAGTCTTGGTTGTCACAGAAAGAAAGGTTGGTATAGATCCTGTGGAACACCTTTTGCAGCAGAATGGTCTCTTGTCAAGATTTGTTGCTGAGATGAAGCAACACAGCTTCACAGATGAGCTCCACAGCTCATTGTGTCTCTTAGAGCACAGAACACTTTTCAGCATTGTAAAGTAACCTGACCAAATCATCACTTGGAATAGTTTTTCTACATATCAGTTTTTAAACTCTGTTCATATCTTGGTTTTTCCTCTCAGCTGCCAGGACACCTTTATTCTCAGATATTTCCGTGTGCAAGTGTGCCCCTACACGTGCATATTCATGTACATGCATCTGTCTAGTCATTTACTTGCTCTTCAGGTAGTAAAAAGAAAAATAATAAAAGTCATCTCAGTATTATCACTGTTATTTATAATACTTTGTGTAAAATTGCTGTGACATTTGGGACCTCTGTTGACAGTAATTGAGTTTAATGCTGGGGAAACTTCATGTTTTATGTCTGAAGTGGCTCTTTCCTAGGCTAGCAAACTTAGTGCACCTGCCTATTATATCCTGTCTGGAAAAACCCCACCATCTGAACAAATGAAAAAGTATTGTGTGTCTCTTGCTGAACAAAACCATTTTTATTTGTAATCCTTTTGCACCCTTGGGGCCCAGAGTTGCATTGCGTTTCACGGGTCTGATTTCCCGACATTTCAGAAATGAAGCAATAAAATCCAGGCTATAGAATTAATTGAGAAGAAAATGGGGGAATACAACAGAGAATTTCTGCCTTTATCAATATAGTTTTAATCAGAGGACCAATGGTCATCGAGGCATTGTAGAGGTTGAAGGGTTTAACCATTATGTAGCAAGCTGGCTGCAAGTGTTCCTAGGGTTTAGGAAAAAGGTGCAAAGAATGCTTCAGTGTTTTAGCTGGACATAGGGGCTACCTTTGGAGAATAAATTCATAAAAATTCTTCTCACACCAGAGCAGAACTACTGCTTTAATTAACTGCAATATGTTATTCATAACTCTTTTATGACTGTCTTGACCCATCTAAGGTTATATGGGTAACATATTTTCATATTGTTCACTAGGGAAGAATTCCCACACATTCACTTCTGCCTAGTGCTTTTCAGGATCAGAATTCCTAGCAGCTATTTAAGAAGTTGTAGTATGCAAGACTTAAAGTTTCTACCTTTAAAATGTCTGCATTTTGCAGCAGTTGTGTTACTAACTTTAGCTATTCTGTAAGGCCACTCTTTTTATTTTGCTTCTTTCTCACAATAGTGTATTGTATTATCACCTAGCACATACAATACAGTAGGAAGGTAATAATCTCTGCTTTCACTTCTTGATCCTAATGTTGTAAAGCAGATGGTTTTTTCCTTACTTTCCTAGTGGAGAAAGGACACATCATGTTTTATGAGCAAGCGACAAAAGCGCACAGATCTCCTCCTTTCAGTGCTCAGAAACAGCTTAACTAGGAGATCGAAGTTGATACCACATGCAGAGTCTGAGTTTGCCCTTTCAAAATAATAGCAAAAGTCCCATTGATTTCAGTAGAAACAGGCATGAATCCTCAAACACTATAGCCTTATATAGCTGTAACCATCCTCTACATTCCTCAGCTTTAAGTTTTGCTCTACAGGTGGGTAAATTGGGGCAGGGATGTGTGTGTTACACTTCTGTACAGCACCGTGCTCACTCACATTGTGGGAAAAACTTACATGTTACTAACACAGATGGTTTGATTGTTTCCATATTTCTTCTTTTTCCCAAAGGTCTCAAATCCAGAAATATAAATGACTTAATCAAAGACATAGTCGGAGAACATTTTAAAGTATTTCAAGGTGAAATGCAAGAGAGCATGGCTCAAATTTTCAAGTCTATGTCTAGTTTGTCAGGTGATCTTGAAAATACAAAAGAATTAGTCAAACATCTGAATAAAACCCAAAAAAAACTTGCTGAGGAGAAAGACAGTGGGCCAACAGAACTTGACATTCTGGAGCTGAAGAGTCATATGGTGCAGATGAGAGAGGAAATGGCCCTCACTTGTGAAAAGCCTATGAAAGCTTTACAAGAAAAGCAGAAGTCCTTGGAAGTTAACTTGGAGCATCAACAGTCAAGAAGTGTAATTTATTACGAATCTTTAAATAAGACTCTTACTGAAATGAGAGATGCTCACGAACAACTGTTATCAGCTGAGCAGTCTTCAAGACAAACCATCCCTTCAGCAGATAAAGTCATGGAGTCCAATGTTACAGAGTACTTGTTCACACTGCATGAGAAAGTAAAGAGACAAGGCATGATGGTGCTGGAGATCTACGATGACTTAAGAGTCCAAGATAGCAAGATCAGCAATCTCAGCGTTGCACTGGAAATTCAGAGAGACTCTGTTCTGGGGGTCTGTGATGACATGTTGTCAGAGAGCAGAACAGATTTCCAAACACAGCTGGCAGCAATCCGAGAGAGTGTGCTTGTTCTAAACAAGAGTCTCTCTGACGTGTTCCTTCCACTGGACAATAAGATGGACAAAATGAATGAGCAAATCAATGATTTGTGCTATGATATGGAGATCCTGCAACCCTTGATTGAACAAGGGGTACCTTTTAGTCTGACTTCAGAGTATGAGCAACAAATCCAAGTTAAAGAATTCAGTGAGAAGCTTGAAAACCTCACTCTTATAGTTAACAGAATGAGTTCTGCAATGAAGGAACTTTCCAAAACTCAGGAAGGACTTAAAAATGAATCTCGGGCTTATCAGGAACTGTTTGAGAGTCGTGTTAATGAATGCTCCATGGAAATAGAAGATGGTTTAAACAAGACCATGATAGTGCTAAACAGTGCTATTGATTCTATTCAAGATAACTATGTACTAAAAGATACGCTACATGCTCTAAGAAATGAGACTGAAGGCTGCTGTGGCAGAGCTGAGGAACTGGACAGCCTTCTGGCTTTCATTCCGCAGTTCCAACAGTTGAATGAATCCCTCCAGACACTGCTCTATAACAAGAAATATGAATTTACTTCACACGTAGCGTCGTCTCTTTCTGATCTTCCATACAAGGAGTCTGACAAAAGTATCCTCCACAATTTCAGTAGAGTGTTCTATATTTTAAATGATACATCATCAAAAGTGGAAAAGCAGCAACAAGATATCAGCCGCCTGGAAGAAAAACTGCTTGACTCTGTGGAGGATTCAAAGGACCATGAGGTTCGCCTTCTAAATGCAGAGTCAAAAATTTCCAAGTTTTTGGCAAACAACTGTGTCTCGCTAAAAAAAACCAAAGCTGCCTCAACAGAGAGAGAACAGGTGGTCTCCCTTCAGCTCCAGGCACTGAGTTCCAGGATCAAGGCCCTGGAAGCCAAGTCGATCCGTTTCTCAAACGTCATTCCACTTGTGAACAAGACGGCTCATGAGGCCTGGGGGCTGTGCCAGGATACGAACAGCAGCATCCAGAAAGTGAATGCAAGCATACCTGTGCTAATTAAATTGGCTCAGCCAGATATCCCCCTGCTGCACAGAGGCCTCGAGGAGCTCATTGAATCTGTGCTTGAAGTAAAAGCAGGAACTATTTTGACAAATTTAACCCAGCATATCGATGTATCGGTGGCAAATGCAATGAACAATATCACCAAGCTTCAGAAGCAGCTGAAACCTGCTATAAAGAAACCATCCCCAGCTAAAAAACTGGCAGCAAATGTCACCATGAGCCTGGCAAGCCGAAGCCAGAGAAACACGGATAATGCAATAGATCCAGGTAATCCATTTTACTCTACTAAAATTCAGGGTATTTTTCATAAAGACTTGTGTAACCATTGTGATGAACTGAGTGGCAGAACTTGACTGAGAGTAAATAAAAAGTCTAAAGACTTCTGAAAAGAGTGTTTCAGAGGAACTTGAGATTAGTCTCTAGCTTACAAGAGAATTTAGTTTGCTTATGAAGAGATTCTGCACTAAGGCGTCTAGAACCTCCATTTAATTTTCCTTAATAGAATCCCATCCGATCAGTTTAAGATATATGTACACGCACAGACACTCAGCTGAGAAGCTGACCTTTCAAATGTAACTGACAGTTTAGACAAAATCTAAAGAACAAGAACTTTGTGCCTGCATCTCAATTAGCAATTTCAGTAGAAAAAAAAGTATGCAAGCTGGGAGAGGAATATGGAATTGCATCAGTACTTTACAGTGTCAGCAGGGATGATAGGTATCAACAACCTGAAGCAAGTGAATACATCAAATGCCTGTAATGAGGCTTCTTTTGCTGGCTCCCTCAGTACTTCATTGAGAAGTGCAGTTACAGTTACTACAGTGTGTTCTTGAAGAAGCAGGAATCCAGCCAATAAAGTAAGTTTGGCTCCAGTCCACCTGGAGAACAGCTCAGCTAAGCAGGAGCTGCCATTCTTAAAAAGAAAATTTTGAGTGTGATCTGCTTCTGAACTTAAATTGAAATGCCATCATGTGAAATTAATTCATATGAATGAATTCACAGAAGTACAAACCCCTGAGTTATGACTTCTGAGACCATACTTGAGTGAAAATCGATAGCAAGAGATAATGTTTTATTTCCATAAAATTTCTGGCACAATATGGAAAATGAAGAGTGGATAAGTGACTAGAAATACACAGATGATTCTAATTCACATTAAAATTAGACAGATTTCTTACTGACAGCGACATGTCCAGATACTTTTGAAGATCCAGACCTAAATATTTTCTGCAAAATGCTCTTAAAGTTATGGACATTTCTAAACCAATATTTGGCCCCTATTGTAAGCAGATGTAGAGATAGTAAGATCTATTACTCTTGTTCGTGTGCTACAGCCATGTGCAATTTCCTTTTCCCTTTCCATGCTTTTTTTCTTCCTTTCACCCTCTCACTCTTTCATCTTCTCCTGTCCTGGGGACAGCACTTCTCAATGACTAGTGGAAAGGATCCTTTTTAAAGCCACAGTCCATGAGTAGCTTGGTTTCTGCTGAAAGCCATCCCCATTGAAGGATTTCAGTCTTTAGTTATCTTTTCAGTTAGAGAGAGGACACAGCTATTAGAGGAGGCAGTCGCACTGAAAAATGCACCAAGATTTGCCAGATTCTTGCTACAAAGTAATTTGAATATTTTGCTATTAAAAATGGCAGTTTTTCCTCAGTCACTCTTGTTTTGTGTCTGTTCCTGCCACGGCACAGGATGGAAATTCAAAATCTTTGTTCACAATTACGATTAAGAGAAAATGAGATATGATGTCTTTGATTCCTCCCACAACATCTACTTTGTTGGAAAATATCACTAGTGCTACCTGCCTGGAGCACAGGAAGGTGCCACCTGCTCTGTTTTTCACTCCACATTGATGAATTAATGTCTTTCCTGTTTATTGCTTATCTCATATTGAATTTTAACAAATAACTTGCTTGATAGTGTTGGATATATGTTCACTCACAGAAAGTGCAGATCTTTGCAGATGTTGAGAAGCCTTATTTTTACGAGAGGTTTCTACATTGCAATGTTTATGCTGACTTTTCCATCAGTAATGAGATTTTGTACTTAACAATATTTCATGCCTAGAAAAGCCATACATTATATTTCTGCAAGTTAAAGAAGTAAGACCATTACGCTAATTAACAAACATCCATCTTTTGCCTGGGTAGATTTTAGTTGTCCAGGAATGCTTTTTCTAGCAAGTTCAACCACACCACCCAGAGATTTGTGCTGCCCCTACTAAATCTGGAAGTGGAAGAAACTCTAAGGTGTAATTGGCTAATTATAAAATGTATTTAATCTTAGACTGTCTTTTTAAATAAAAAATATGAAATTCTAGAAAGAGGTGAATGACAATGTTCATTGATTCCAATATGTTCAATATTTGAGCTTACTCTAAGAGATTAGGATTCTAATTGGCTTTAATGTGTTCAGGATTTGACCCTGAGGTAATACTTTCCTAAGTAATTAGCTGAAATCAAGAGAAAGCAGTGTGATTTGCATTGCATATGCAGGGACGTACACATTTCAAACTTCCCATATTGTGGAATGAACTAAAGAAAAGTTTTATGTCAGCTAGAGGCTGCAATACATGCATGAGGGGTGAAAACACCAACACTTCACCTGATACTGGCTGTAATGGCAACCCAGGGTGCATAAAAAAGTGTTGGTCTTAAGACAACTTCAATATCTACCATAGGGGGATGACAACCTTAATAATATATATATACACACGCACACACACAGAGTAACTCTTAATTAGTCTTAGTTATGGATTATGGCTGGTCCCACTTTCCAATGCACTGTTCTACTGCAGAAATGTGTGATGCAGTGTGAGGGGAGTTCAGCTCAGTTCCCATTTCCTTGTTGCTATTTAGTGCTGTGCCTGTTCTCTGGGGAATCTAGAGGCTGCTGTGCTTTCCAAAGGTGAATGTACTCTCTTGTTGCATGTCTTGTGTAAGCTGTGGGTTTTGCTTTATTCAGATTATGCCACCCTCCCATCAGCATGAATAACTGAGAGTGAAGCTGTGCTATATTTATGTATTTAAAACAGTGCATCTGTGTAAGAGGTAATTTCTTTTCATTCTTACTATCTCTGTGTCTTAATTCTGATTTTGTTTTAATAAGATTTCTGGCTCCTAACAGAAACGCAAGCTTCCATTTTTGCTTTATCATTCAAACCTGCAATGAAATTAACCTATTCAAATGTTTTCCATCTTGTGTTTTAATTGCACAAATTTGATGGTCATTCCAGTTCAGTTTGATGACATACACTTCAAATTTGCATATTTACTCTTGGGTTGACTGATGGGTTGATGAAACTGTTTTGTTGTTTTTAATTTGGTGATCCAAAAATCATTACAGTGGTCGTATTACATACCACTGCTTAACAGAGAAACAGAGTTGCCAGAGTCTAAGTAGCTCGGATGGTTTTTGACAATCTGCCCCATCCAAAACTCGAGGCCACATCTGAGGCACCTCTCCTTGCTTTTTGCCACTGTCAGATTGAGATTGCTGAGACAGAGGTGATTAATAACCATAGGCTGACAACCAGTTTGACCCTGTGCAAGTAGGGTGGTTTAGCAGATTCCCAGGCTCTTCCAGTCTCCTAGGGCTTCCTGGGAAATAGGTACTGATAACTAAATACTGAGACAATGCTGGTAATTTACTTCCTAGTCAGAAGAATTTCCAAGTTGAGCCACTGGAGTCAATCCTTTCCATAAGGAGACCATTAAGTTGCTGAATATTTGATTTGCTTCTAACAACACCCCGGTAGATACTGACAGAGCTTCATTATTTGTTTGAGATTTGTTTGCACAGCACTGGCAGTCTATTTCCCAGAAGAGCTTCTGGCTGTTTGCCCTCCCAAAGAGTAGCAAAACTGAGCATTAACTGGCTCTTCTCACTCCTACCATACCAAGTGTAATTAGCAACTACATTTTATTCCCTGCTATTAATAGCTACAATTTAAGCCTTAAATTTATAGTCTCTCTCTTTTACTCGTCTACACTACTAAATTGTGAAAGATTAATTAACAATAAAATATTTATTGTAGTAGGAAATCCTTTCCTAGTCTGAACCTTTTGGCGTCTTCACCCGAAGTAGATAATACAGATGTAGTGTGTCAGGACACCCTTCAGCAAGAAAAAAGAAAATACTGGGCAGAGGAGCAGCCTCAGCCCAGAAATGACAGCAGGAAGGTGCTACTGTAGCATGGTTACATAGAGATTACTGGCAAGGTGGAGACCTGCAGCATTTGCCTTTTATTCTGAAAGTCCTAACTTGACTCAAACCCCTGCACAACTTCTTCTAGTTCTAATAAATGGAGGAGCTTCCCAGCTGCTGTTAAGCAATGCTTCACCTGGAGGGTTAATTTAATGTAGATAAAGCTGTGTCTGAATTTGAATTAACTCCAAGGTTAAGTTCAGGCAGAATTACCCCACAGCAGACTTCTAAATCACTAGTCTCAATCTCATTATCATTTCCTTTTAGTGATCGTTTTCCTGTTTCTTGGATTTACTTCTTGTTTATGATAAGCGGACGCCAATTAGCAGAGAGACTGCCGTGTTCTTACAGGAAGCTTTTGTATTTTGGGAATATGATACAGTCAGCACAATCAGCTGTTTTCCTTCCTTTTCTGCTTTCCTTTGACACTTGGTAAATACAGGGATGCTTGGTAAATATCAGTGAAATGTTGTGGGTTCTTGGTAAGTGTGAGTGAAAAATAACTTCAATGAAGTGTGCAGCAAACTATTATCTGAGAAGAAATCCATTATTTCCTCATGTCCAGTTGCCTGTGCTGTGACCCCACTCATGACAGTCCTAAATTGCTTTATTTAAGTCATTACAGAATAGACATTATTTTCTGTGAAAAGAATGGTTGTTGTGTTCATAAATCCATATGCTATATCAGAGCAAATTCAAGTGTCACTGTACAATGTGCCTCAGCATTCTGCTCACCAAAGTTTACCTTAATGCAAGTGTCTGATCAACCAGCTTTGATTGACTACCACAGGACTGTGTGGAGTTCTCTTTCCAGGGGTCTTCTGGTCATTCCTGGCAAAGAAAAGCTTCATTTTCTAAACCATTTGACTTTTACTTGACCAAATCGAGAGAAAGGAAAAATGTATGATTTGGGAATGCTTTGTGTTCAGAATTTTTCATAGCAATATTTAATTTTTAATGTGACCTGAATTTTCTTCCCCCTCCCAAAACTGCTATGACAACACGTTATACAATTACACTCAGAGCTCAGCAGCACCGGCCTTACAGATTTCTCTGTATTGGCTGAGTGTGATTTGGACAGCTCCTACCTACTGGGGAACAGAGGCAAAGACATCCTCAGTGAGGGATCTCAGCAAAGCCACCTGTTTGGTATCATTCTTCTTGCTTGCAATACAAAACTTTCAACAATCTTGGTAGATATCCTGGAATTACAGAATTATTTATGGACAAGTACTCGAAGTGGCTGGGATAGCATTTAAGATCTTTCATCACCAGGAGCCTGACTCTCCTGCAGTGGTTGTTACGTGCCTGGGCGAATAATGTCGTAGACAAAATGGTCCAACCTGTACACTAGCAGTACAAAAATCTGTGTTTTGGTAGGACAAGGACAAGCTGGCTCAGTCCAGGAAGAGCAGCCTAATCTAACTTCTTTGGAGCATCTTTTATCTTACTGCATGTACTTGACCCTCTGATACAAACAGAACTCAGCATTCACAGGTAATTTTGAATATCTTGGAGGCTAGCTGAGGGCGTGCTGTGCTCAGGTAAAGAGGGAGGTGGGACCAGCAAAGGGACTGAACAGCCTGGACAGGATCTGAGGTTGATCTCCACAAAGAACTTCAGCAGAAGTTTAGAATTTCCAAAGAGGCTTTCCAAAATGCTGCAAGCTTGGGAAGCATCACTGTAACGACATTGCTGCTGAGGCTGTGTGGTTTTCCTCCCTGTCTTTCGCAGGGCAGTTTTCAGCTTGTGCCAGTTCCCCGTGCCAGAACGGAGGAACCTGTGTCAACGACAGAGTGAGCTTTGTTTGCGCTTGTCGCCACCCCTTCGGAGGAGTCAACTGCAGCGTGAAGCTGGTGAACGACAATTCCCTGAGTGTTGGCAAGTACAGAATTTAGCAGTGCAATACACTCTCCAGTCCAGGCCTCTGCCCCAGGGCCTAATTACAGAGCATTTGCTGGTCAGAGGGCTCACGTTTCGCCTTAATGAGTGACAACTCCAGTAGCGGAGTCCTGTGTTTTGGTGCGAGAGACATCAATCCCCGTGGGTGACTCATGAGCTCTTTCTTTAATATGAGCAGATGATGGGATTAAATTGGTTTGGGACCTGCCATAATAGCTGGAGAGCTCCCTGCTGAAATGTGCGGAGTGGGAGGGTGGGCGATGGATGTATTTGAACACGATGTCATGGATTTTGAAGGGGGAGGTAAAATCACATCGCTGGGGAATACTGGCTTCAATGCAGCCATAATGTTCTATAAATACCGGTAGCTACCAGGATGTGTGGGACTATGGCCTCAAGGAGTCATGTTGGAATTGTTTCTGACTTTCATGAACAAAGGATGCAGCCCTTGAAAGATTTCAAAAGAAAAAAAGAAGTGGAAATTATGCTTATTGAGTCCAGAAAACAAATAAATAATTTACACCCGGGCCACATGGAATGTGAATTTTATGCATCTTTCAGCAGTCATTTGGCTGATTTTCACTCATGACAGCATATGAATAGTGAATGAAATCATTTGTACAGAAGCAGGGAATGATAATGTACAGGCTCAGCTTGAAGAGAAACACATATACTTTTATTCCCTCATTTAACATCATGAGGGCTAAACCTCTTCACTGTTTGTCTAAGACTTGTGGAAAAATTCTTGTCTTCAGCTCACTCACATGAACAATGAAAGAGACCCTGGAGTGGGAAAAACTAGGAGGGGGTGTGGGATGGAAAGAAAGCTCCCTTAATGATAACATGGTGTAGACAAACATGAAGTTTCCTTGCTGTTTCTAAAATTTTTCTTTGGTGGCTGTACCTAGCACTAATTGTGAAGCAAATTGCTTTTTAAACAATATAGAAACATGTGTTTATGCAAAAATACTATGTTTCAGTTGCTCAAGGTACAGGATGATGTGACTTTAGAAAAGCAGCTTTTTATATTCTGGCTGGTCAAATCTGCATTTCTACAATGTAACATCACTTGAAATTGTTCTTTTTTCCTTTCCAGACTTTTCAAAAGGATCGTACAGATATGCACCTATGGTGGCTTTTTTTGCTTCTCATACATATGGAATGACAACCCCAGGACCCATCAGATTTAACAATCTGGATGTCAACTACGGCGCCTCATTTGCCCCGGCAACTGGGAAGTTCCATGTTCCATATCTGGGGGTCTATGTTTTTGAATATACTATTGAGTCATTTAGTCCACGTGCCTCTGGCTATCTGGTCATTGATGGAATAGACAAACTCACTTTCCAGGCTGAAAATATTAATAGTAACAAGTACACAGACAGAGTAATTACTGGAAATGCTTTATTAGAGTTAAATTACGGTCAGGAAGTCTGGCTCAGGCTGGCAACTGGCTCAATACCAAGCAAGTATCCACCAGTAACAACCTTTAGTGGTTACTTGCTGTATCGTACCTAAGTCAGTCCTAAATGTAAGCATTTAGTCAAATGAAGCAACCTGCTCGTGAATTCAGCTTTGCCTTTAAATACTTTAACAGCAGTGAGTTTCTCAAAGTAACCACTGCAATGGTATTTGTAGCGCTGATCCTCCAAGATGTTCTTTGGTTGTAGCCATGGGCACAACTGCAAAGAGTCCACAGGCTGGAGATGGGGGAAAACCAAGCATATTCCTTATACTAACATGAGTGGGAAGCACAAACCTAATTATGTTCTACTGTTACATTGCATAGGCATACTTACACAAGGTTGCTGAGAATCAGTTCTCAAGACAAAGCTTGTTTTGATTATTCCTTTACACCCCGACTGCGAACCAAAAGTGGGTAGATTTTGATGACTCAGATGCTGGATTACTACTTAGCTCATTGTATCAATTGATAATCGTGTATATATTCTGTTCGGAAAAAATAGATTTCTTTTTCATTTAGCCTACCATTATTCACCACATACTTTGATATGGCAGCATTTAATTGGTTCATGATTTCCTTTATATAACCAATATGATAACAAACTAGGTTTTTTGAATCTGGCAGCAGAAACCAAGAGGAATACATTCAGGTTAGAAATAAGGTACTCATTTTTAGTGAATATAATTAGTCATAGGAAAAATACCATAATGGCTTTGGTGGATTCTCTCTACTGCTTGAAATATTAAAACCAGAGCTGGATTTTCCTTAGGTGATATGTTTTAAGCAAACATTGTTATATTGGCTTCACACAGTTTTTAACATTTGACCTAAAAAGTACACAAGATTAAATTATATAACCAAAGTATTTTTAAAGTTTGAGCTCTATAAACCTATGATTTTGTTTGTTTCTGCATTATATTCACTAAGTACTGAGGCAAGATGAAATGAACTTCAGTCTGCATGTGATTTTTCAAGCACCAATCCAATAAAAAATATTTTTAATTAATGCTATGACTGCCTGAAAAAATAAACCCTCACGTTTTCATCCTTATTCTTTGCAAAGTCACAGACTGCTGCAGTTTCTTGATATCCTACCTCTGGTGTGACTGGCCAGGTTTGTTTCTGATTATTGCCTTTGTTAATGCTATTTGATCAGGTTTTTATATGTCTCTGTGTTTGTCTCTCTCTGTTTTCTTAAAAGCTGAAAAATCTAACTATGATCTATGCCAATTTATTGAAGCACAGAATGGTTTTGGAAGCTCCCTGAATTATTTTGTTTTCCACTATCAGGAACTTTTCTTGAAAACACATGACAATCTTCAGCTGTCTTCTTAGTGTTACTTAATGTACTTACAAGATCTTAAGATGAATGTCCATGAAATGACTGAATTCCTCCCATGCTGTATGTGGATAAGAGAATCCACAATGTCTTTCCTCAGATGCATAAATGTACATTTTATTGTTTCAAATGTCAATGTTCATTATCCAGCAGAAGCAGTGCTGCTGAAGTATGTCCATGGGCACGTGCCTCTTGGTTCTGGCTACCTGAACTACAAAAATGTGCAGCACTGAACAGCATCCCTCCAGCTTCCAGGGGCATCCTACTGTGGCTTGTGGTTAAGGACAGTAGTTGAAAATCAATGGAAGTTTTCAATCCAAGCCAGGTTTTTTGAGGCCAGAAATCCTTTCTTCTCTGTAAGTGACGGATTCTTAATGTACCATGAACACTGAATTTGTGCTACAAACCTTTCTCCTGTTGCATACCATATTTTTCTGTAAACCCTCAAATTCTTTGATATGGCACTAACTCAGCCTACTGTATCTTTGAATTTTATCAAATACAATGACCACAAGCCCCAATTCCTCCTTGTATGACTTTGTCATTTTAATGTGTTTATTCCTCTATTTCTGCTGTGGTTGTGGCTAAATGGCTTGAAAATGACTCTGCAGATGAAATTCAAATGACCCACCAGAGACTGCATCTCTGTTTTAATGTGACTTTCTTTGCCCTTGCTGCCCTTCCCTCTAAATCCTTCAAGCTGGGTCCTCATCTTCACAGGCACTATTTTCCCCAGCAATCAGATAATTTCTACATCATCGTACTGGTTTCTTTCCTCTTTTCTCCTTTTTTGTTCTTCTCACAAATACACAGATTCTTTGGGATAAAGTAAGATTCTGATTAACACCATATTTGTAGAAGTAACACATAGAAAACTAATTTCCCTAATAGAAATACTGCTGAAACTACTGTACTATTTAAAATATGGGGGAAAATAATAATTTGAAGTGATAATAAATATACGCTCTCATTTTTATACTGCATAGCAATCCAAATCTTTTCTCAGATGTATTCAAACTAATTATAGTTGTCTTTGTCTATTGTTAAAAACTAAAATTCTTCTGCAGATTCTGCAGATTCTTCACTGTGAAGATAAGCTTCAGTGACTGATACCAACCTATTTATGGGCCTGTGACCATGTACTTGAGCTGCCTGGACTCATGAAGCAAACAATATTGAAAAATAACTGAGGATCAATAAAATCAGCCAGCCTACCCATTATGCAGAATAGACAGCAATCAGTCTGAACTCCCAGGAGAACTTTTTAGGCATCAACCAGGATAGGTGGTTCCTGAGGCACTTTGTTACTCTCTACTTTCATCTCCATGCTCTGATTTGCATTCCCTAATGACAGCAGGCAGCAAATCTGAATGCTCATCTCTGCCCACAGCCCTTTTGAGGCACTACAAATCCGTCCTGAGCCTTTGTACTTCAGAGTGAGCTGCGTTCTCTTTATTTGGGTGGCTCAATAACCATGGCAACATTTTGTCTGCTCTGGCTTTGACAAGCCCATCCAATTTACTCCGGAGTTTGTATTATCATTTCCTCACCTACACCAAGCCAGTTACTGCTGAACCCAGCCCCTCATACACTTGGAATTCACAGAGAGGTCTTGTTTTCCTCACATGCCATTTCTAGCTGAAGAGCCAGCACGGCGCTGCCTCATTCCAGCTCGTGCCAAGCTCCCCTGCTAACCGAGGCCTGCCTGGTGCTGACTCGTGGGTATTGCCATCTGTCCCCACATCTGGGATAGTTTTGGTCGATTATTTTTTTTCTCTGCGATAATAACGTCTACGTTGGCAGCAAGCAGGAGAGAAATCATTATTTCTGAGTTCAGGCAGTGACTGAAAGCATCTCTTAGGAGCAGCACTGCAGCTAAACCCCACCAAAATCAGTGAGTATCTGAGGATTAAGTACATTTGACAGTGGGATAGTAAGTGCATTGAGGCAGTTGCAGAACTGACTCTTCCTAGCAGCTCAGTTGGGCAGGAGAGTGCAAAACAATGCAAAACAAAATAAGACAACACACAAACACTTTTGACATTTCTAAAGAACAAAAGTGTACACCGTGGCTTTGCACATCTGTCACTGGTGGCTGCTACTTGTCTGCAGAAAGCATTGCTTAGCAACTCCATGGATTTCATTAACCCCTTCAGGCCATCAGATGCATCACAGAGTTAACAAGGTCTACATTTTTTTCATCCAGTTTTAATTTTATTAATACATACTTCTTTCTATGCTTAGCTGACTGCTGGAAAGCCTGAGCCCAATACTCCTGTTCCCATGCTAGAGGGTTATCAACAGCAGAAGATGGAAACCTTCTTTAGTATTGTGGAAGAAGTTTTTATACTTACTAAATTTTCCTGGTGTAATCACATTTTCAGCAGTTTTATAAGAAGTACAAATATTTATCACCACTTCGTATTCAAAATATACAGTAATTCCATTGCAGTAATTTCCCCTTTGTGACACTGTCATTCTCCCCTTTTGTATGATACCCCTGACAGCCGGAGAGTTCTCAAGAGTGACTTATAATAAAACACTCGCTTCAGATGGGACTCCAGTCAAGAGTGCTTGGTAAGAAAGCTTTATCAGCAAGCTGCTTCCTAGCTGAAGTTGCTATAGATATGTTACAACCAACGCACTGACTCGTAATGAACTTCCTTGCCCTGCTTCCCCACCCTCAGAAATCTGTGGTGGCTGCTAGCTGAAAACAGTCTTCTGCACTCACATGTTACATGTAAACAAACCAAAGTGTTTCCGAAAACATTTATTGCCGTGGCTGCTGTTGAAGATTCTTATCTTAGAAAAAGCAAGTTGCAAACAAAACAGACCGTGGCTGTTTACAAACAGTGTTCAAGCGCTTCCAGAAAGCTTGATATTTGAATTTGCAGGAGTTGAGAGATACCATACAGATGATCTGAAGTGCCCAGAAGTTCTTTATAAATACAATAAGCTTTTTGAACGCTCTTTGAGCCATTGGAAATCGGTATATCTCACATCCACATGGATTTAGCATGATAAATGGCAAAGTCAAGAATGGTGGCAATTAAAACAATTTCCTAAAAAGACAGGCATGTTTAGACAAAGAATTATCCTCAGCTCTATCTGACGACTCTGACTCCTCTGCAAATTGCCTTGGAAGGGGGAAAAAGAAGGTTCAGCCATCCATTGCTAGGCTACTTAATGCTACTCATGGAAGGGAAAAAAATACACATGAGAAAATTGTTTACTATTATTTCTTTTCAGAGAAAGGGCCATTACCAACTTATACAAGCAAGGGACAATTTTCAGGCTCAGCATTTAGACACATTCTAGAATAACAGAGTAGACCTCAAGTATGGCTTTCATCAATAATTTCTTGATCATTCTGTTACCTTGGCCCCAACACCTGGGCATTAGTACAGCTTGTTAATAGGTACAAACAATCATAATACCTTTAATCCTGGAAAAACAGGAACTATGCTTACAAAAAAAGAAGACATTCATTAAAAGTTAAAATGCAGCAAAAGTAAACTGGAATGCCATCAGCAGTGAATCACAGAATCATGGAATCATTTAGGTTGGTTTAAGACCTCTGAGATCGTCGAGTCCAACCTTTGGCTGGGCACCACCTTGTGAACTAAACCATGGCACTGACTGCCATGTCCCACAGTTTCTTGAACACCTCCAGGGGTGGTGACTCCACCAACTCCCTGGGCAGTCCATTCCAATGTTTAACAACCCTTTCCATGAAGAAATTCCTCCTAATGTTCTTCCTGAACCTGCCTTGGCACAGGTTGAGGCTATGTCCTCTCATTCTGTTGTTAGTTGCCTGGGAGGAGAGGCCGAATATGCATTAAATACAGCCTATATTGGCCAAAAAGTGCTAAAGATCATTCCTTTACGTGTGAAATTATTTGTGTGAGCTAGTGAGAAATATGATGAGAGCTGTGAGGAACTCCTTGCTTCCAGAGCAGAAGATACAGACCTAGGTCCACCCTTCAATTTGCCTGTGGGCTTGTCTTGTTTGCATAGGTTTGGACTTTGACTTAACCAGTATGTATGGCCATTATTGCCCCAAAGGAAGCTCAGACGCTGAAATAATTGTGGGAGAAAGGTACAAATCAGGAAATTAACACAGGCCATGTTTGAAAGCGTTAAACAAAATGCGTAAATAACAATATATTTGCCTTCTTAAATAAGTATGAAGAGAAAAATAAGTAAAACATAAGATATGGGATAGTGTTCATCAACAATTAGGCTGTCCAGCTGAGATGAACTGTTCTCCCGCCTCTCACAACACCCATGTGCATTCACTGTGACTGAGCTAGAGCCCTGCCTTTTACCAGCCTTCCCTGTCTCCTACCCTGCATTTCTTTCTGCTTCCCTGCTGTTTCTCAGAATGACCAGACTGCAATGACTTTAGAAATTGTTTATAATGCAATATCCTTGCACCACATTTCCTCTGAGCTATAAAATAAGCACAAAGGGTTTTTTCCCCCCTCTGTTCTTTTCAGTTTGCTAAGTCCTATGGGCGCCCCAATTACTGTCATTTAAGTTTTGTTATAACACAGCACAAAACTCCAGAAAGCTTGTTTGGAAGAAGGGATAGAGTATTCTTTCAATCTATTTTACACAAACACAGTATTTCATTGTTGCTGTTTGTGTGTGTATTTTTTTTTCCCCCAGGCAATAACAGGAAAAGCTGGTGGGGAGAAATTACTTTTCAACCAGATGATATACACTTTCATTAGAGAAAAAAATGCACACGGGTGAGAAGCTGTCTAGTGTCCCCTGTTTTAAACTTCATGCCATGCTTTCCATTTTTTTACAGATTGGAGATACAATCTCTCCACTCATTTGGTGGCCAGTTTCACAGCTCTCTCTGCAGGCTGTACTATCCCAGTTCATTTTTCCAGGGACTATGAAAATGTGTATATGTCAAAGGCTCTGTATCAGCAGTGAAAAACAATCCATCTGTTATAAAAATACTTGGAGAATGTTTCAGGTTAGGGTATGGTGTTGGTCACCCAGCAATGCTGCCCAGCAGAAGATTGTAGCCAGCAGGTAGACCTTGATCTTTTGAAACAGGATTAGAAGCAGGCTCAAAGATACAAAGGTAGAAAAGGACAGTTAAAACCAGAGGATAATCAAAAACATTGCAGAAACAGAAAACCAAGAGCTGATATGTGAATTTGTTGCTCAATGCAGAGGATAGTTTTTTAACATTGCTCAGAGGGATGAAAAATTCTCTTCTGTGCTGATCAGAAAACTTCTTGTTTACTGAAGACAGAGAATGAATGGCAAGACACATAGATCCATAAAAGGAGATTTCCTTGAAGCATTTAAACACAAGGGAAGTCTTGATGCTCACCTGAAAGCAGAAGGGAGATACAGAATGAAGGATCATGTGTCTTCTGAAACTTGCCAGGAAAGCCATCAATGGGAGCAGCAAAATTGAATCTGAGGGGGTCTGAATAGCGTGCCTGCTCTGCTACTGGCAAGAACATGATTAAGCTGAGGCATCTGGGACACCTTGAGCAATCTCAGCTCTTATGGTGCCACCTCCAAATATTAGATTGAAACTATCTATACAGTATAGGTATAAAGGGTATAAGGTAGATATGGGTATGTAACCAGCCTAACTCCAGCTTGTGCATTGATGTGTGTGTACAGAGCTTCCCTTGGCTTATGAGAACTGATAAAAATAAACTCATTGAGTGAAGTGTCTATCTCATGTCAAATTACCCAATGTCAGCTGCCTGTGATTTTGTATATTCTTGCAAAAACTTACTGTCGAAAAAAATTGAATCTTTATCTAAATGAGAACCACTCAGTGGGATTTAAGTCAAGTAATTACAAAATATTCATTTAAGAAAATAATGAGATTACATTTTGCATTTGAAAACCGCAAGGTAGACTTAAATGCTGTAGCAAAAGGTGTCCAACAGTTTTTCGGTATAAATTGAGAGAAGCTGAAAATGCAGAGTTGGTTTTGCAACCCTTTAGTTCTGCTAACTGTGTTGAACTTGCCGATGGGAGGAAGGTAATGCCTCCTGAAGGCAGAAAGCAGTGCTAGTGTGGCAGTATTAGTGTGGCAAAGTCTTTTAAATCTCAGGCTTAGGTAGTTATAGAAATGGATAAATACCAAACTGTAAGTTTGCCACTTCTCCTACCTGATGGAATAGAGCTACATGGAGAAACACATGCACAGTTGGTACTCCACTGCAATGATGTTGAAAAGAGAAACATGTTCGACAGAAGTAAATTAACATTTACTATGGGCACATAAAAAGTTGAAGTAACAGAAGTGCCTGAGAGTATTAACAGTTTAGGAGACAGGTTTCTGCTCAAGCCAAGATTTTTGCCAGTCTCCTGTTGTGTTTTGACCTTCAGGCCACTCTAAGGAGTGTTTGTGAGCCTCACAGCCTGCGACCAGTGCAATTATTAAGAACAGCAAGGTCTGTTTGCCATCTCTGGGGAGTATGACCAAACTAGTGAATACTGGTGCCTTGTCAAAGCCCACTGTGAGTGTTAAGGTGGGCTGCTGATGTCAGGATGAATTGAAACCTATAACCAGTTATGATGGTATATTTGTAGGCTGGATAGATCTTGCTTTTCAACTACTGACTAAAATGACGGTGTCTGGTGGTAAAAGGACTGTCCTGGAGTAGACTTTCATCACCATCCTGTTTACTAGTTTTCTTTCCACAATTATTTTCAAAAGTGCTGGCAATGACAAGCCCTCCCCAGCCAACATCTTTAATGAGAAATTTTCGTTTGACTTTTGATCTTCCCCCAGCATGATGGCTCTCCTCTGCAGAGTGACAGCAGCAGCCATGTGCTCACGTGTGCTGAGAACAGCATGCTGCAAGTGCTGATGTTGTTGGGCCTGTCTCTCGAGCCTGACAGGATTGATCACAGCAATTCACCTCTCAAGTGGTCAATGCTCCTGCAACTTTTCAATCTTTCTGTAGTTTCATGCTTTTAACTTGCTTTTACTTCCTGTCAGTTCACTCCAGACACACTGTGAAGTCTCACACATCTATGCTGCTCCGAGCTTCTGCATTTCTTTGGGGTGGGCAGCACGCAAAATAATTTCCACCGTAATTGTTATTCTGATGATTCACTGTTTTATCTATCAAGTAATTCCTTTGGGAATTTGCTTTCAAATCCTATTACTTCCATAATCCAGGAGGGTTAAAGAAATTGCCTTGGGAACAGTGTTTCTCTCCCACATCGGTACACCTCTGTGTTTAAGGGGGTGTGTTGTGGGATCTCTGACCTGCTTTGTCTTATGAACTTTACAAATGTGACTGGTTGCCATGCAGCTGTTCAGGGTCTGGTCTGTACCCTTACCACTCCAGTTGCTCCCAGAAAGCTGATTCATGTGGGCCTTAAAACATAAAATTCTCCTTTAGAGGTAGCTTCCCTTCAAGCCTGCACCTGAATGGGTTTCCCTTCCCTGTTTCTCAGGCAATTATGTCTCTTTCTGTGACACAGGGGATGCAATTGAAAATTCCAGGTTTCCTGCCTAGCTTGGGCACACCTGGCTTGAGAGCAGGGTTTCATATGCAACCAAAAAGCGCCACAGACACCCAGAGCTGAGAATAAATGAGAGACCCCTGTGTCTCTCAGCATAAAAACTAACTTCAGTAAAAGCTACTCTTTCTGGTAACCACAGAGACTCTAGCTCCTAATTTGGCATCATTCATGACTTTATGCATTTTGATGGTGAAAAGTAATGTAAAATATATTGAATGATTCTGTTTTACCCTCCTCCTGGGATCACTTTGATGTCCAATGCTTTCTTGTTGGAGGGAGACTGTTTGTCACAGCATTTCAAACAGCTAGCTTGAAATTATGTGGTCTTCTGGAGTCCCCAAAACACTTGGAGCTAAAGACTTTAAAATTCAAAGAGAATTTGTTCAAGCATGTAGATACAAAAATGCCTTCACAGAAACTGTTGCAACCCTTGTTAAAAATACCCTCAATTTCATACCCTCTTGCCTTGTGAGACTAACTCTCCTTTTAGCTGGCAGATCAAAATTGCACAGTTTGAAGCCACAAAGCTTCCCTGTATTCTCCTAGGAGCTGAGAACCCAATTTCTCCACAAAACTGTCCAGATTGTTGAACTACTATAATCTTTCAGAAAATAATGACATTTTCCTTTGGAAGCTCGCTCTGTTTCACTTGTATGTTGTCAGTACTACATGAATTACCAAATATTCCTCCTAATCTAAAATCCTCCAAATTAAATGTCTTCATCGCGCATGTGTCCTCACGATCCTTTTATCCGACCATATGGAATGAGTACTAACTGCAACTAATTTGATAATTATTGTATTGTGCAGATGTACAGAAGGGTAAAAATTCAACTCTTAAAGACAAACCCAATGAAAACAAAAGGAAAGCGTCTTGCTTTGTCTGGCCTCTCCTTCCTTTGTACCAATACCGTCTAAAACAGTTTTTCCCATTAAGATTAAAACAAGCAGCTTGATTCTTAAGGATAGCAATTATTTTTGAGTGCTCTGGTGAGTATAATTACACTGTCAAGAGTTCACTTATGTTCCGCTGGTAGCCATGTGGCTCTGTTTCAGATTTCCAATTTCTCTCTCCTACAGGATCTACGCCCCTTAAATGGTTTTAATGCTGTACTAGTCCAACACATTCGTGCTCGTGCCGTGATGAGCCGCACACCACCTGCCCACAACCATAACAGCGCTGAGCAGATAAATATTACAGTCCAGTCCCCAGAGGCTCCTGTTTTCTGCTTCCTAACAAGTGGCTGCACAACAGGATCCCGTCCTGGGAATGCCACCAGAAAGTGAAAGTAGGAGAGGGAGAAAAGGTGAAACTATGCTGAGAATGTGCAATAAAAAATCCCCTGAAAGCCTAGGTGTGAGATGCATCCTGATAACCATGAAAGGAATTATGTTCCTGGAGTGAAAGAAGTCAGCATTAAGGGAAATGCTCCACAGGGAAAGGGGACATATACTGTGAGCTGAAAGCTGCCGTGCTGGTGGAGAGCATCCAAAACTGGAAAATAGCAAAAAACAAAAGAAAATTAATGTTTGACAAGAGATACTGAAACAGAGGAGAAACATACAGAAAAAAAGCAGGATTAAGAACAAAAGAGAATACCAGGATAAAATGAATGTAGGCAATGATTCATTAGTTAACATTCATGGTATCTGTGGGATTTCCAGAGGGCTAAAGCTTGGCTCAAGCTGTCCTTCAGAATAGATTCAGGTCTTCTCAGAGAAGGGGGAATGAGTCCATCTGGTGAGCAAGATAAAAGAAAGAGCAGGAGAAACACAAAAAATTTTTGTCCTACAGCTGATTTTGTTTCTGTGTGACTCAAGCTGTACTTTAGGTAGGCAGCACCACTGTACCCAGTCAGCACACCCCCTTGGCCAAAATTAAGCATTTATTATAAGGTTTGATGGTTTAATGCCATACGGGGAAGAGCAGAAAGATTTTTATGATGAGTAGAACATGTTTTCATATACTACTGATTCCTTTAAGCGGGATCAATTTGTCTTTGTGCTATTCCATAAAAACCTATTAGAAATTGCTACTGCTTGGTTTCTTTCCCACCAACATACGTTATTATAGCTTGTGTGAAATGAAATAGGAGTGAGAGAGACAAAGTAAGTCTTGGGGGATGCAGGGTGGGAAAGGATGATCTTTCTTTAGAGGTAAAGCTTGACAAGAGATGGAACACCTCAGAGCCCACAAAGGCTTTTGTGAAAAAGTATATTGACTCATATGGGAAAACTTGGGGAGAGGATCAGCCCACCCACTCTGCTTAGTCCCCTCCAATTTGCCACTTCCAAGGAAAGAACATCTCTCTGCTTGGAAGATGTAGGGAAGACCAATTCTTCATCAGGAAGCAAGAACACTTTTTCTTGGTGATTTGAAAGGGAGAGATTACATCCCTTTTGGAACTCAGAGTCGTCTGGTCTTCTCTCCCCACCTGTGCTGTAAAATGTAAATCTGTCTGAGAAACCCTGAAACCATCAAAGGAAACATGAAGACCTAGTTAAAGCATGTCTGGCACCCTGATCCAAAGGGACAGGAAAGTCCCTGCACAGGAGGTTTGGGAGTGTTTGGCGTGGGTAAGAGCCAGCGACTGACATGCCTTGGGAAAGCACCTTCTGTTTGTGTGATTTGAGACACCCCTGGAGCCACAATTACTTGACCACGGCTGTGTTGACTTTAACTTGTAAAGATATGGAAGGAATAGACAGGGCACAAAGACAAACACAAAATATGTTTTGGACCATTTGTTTCATTTTGGTTTTTATCCCTTTTGCCGGTTATCACTGTTGTTGCCACTTGCACTTTGTGGCCTAATCTTTCCCTGTGTGCCATTCTCTCTTTGTGCTCTGATTTCCTTTTGTAATTTGCATTTTTGTCGATGCTATGGATGTCAACCAGATAATGAGTCCTTTTCTGCTGTTTTTTCCAAAAGCTCAAGAAAGCATCAGGTGGTCTGAGTCGGCACTGTTCCACCGATTCCTAAACAGGTGAAGCAAAGCCGGCTTCAAGGGCTGGTATGACAGTGCAGCAAAGGGAAGAGGAATTTTCCCCTAACATTGCAATGCAAAATTAATAGCGATAGACATGACTCTGTTTCTCATTTTTTTGACCAATGCTGTGGAATGAGAATAGATATTGTAAAAGCTTTCCATTTTGCAGTTGCCTGTGATATGACGCTTTGTTGACAGAAAGGTAATTTATTTGCTTTTCGAATATCTCTGCACAGCCCATGCTTGTCACATGGTGACAAGCCTTCCTGATTCATTGGGTCTCTGTAGAAAAATGCATCTCCTTTTCTTGGTCTTTCATAAGATTGGTACATGGGTCCCTTCCAACTCGAGATATTCTATGATTGTATGATTCCGTTCCTTCCCCCCACTCCACTGCAAGTGATACAGGATAAGCATGGGATTAAGGATTAAAACAAACAAGTGAAAACCCATGTTTATTGATTCCCTGGTTGCAGTGAAAAAAACCTTCTCAGACTCACTGTAAAGTGCAGATGTTGCAGCAAGGTGCATCCTTGATTCAGAGCTGAGAAACCAGTTCCTCCCTGTGATTTCACTTGTCTCAGGAAATTGCTTTCACATTCAGGTGAGAATTCTCAGGGGTCAGAAAACGCAGTATGCTTGCATAAAAATCATTAACTTGGTGGGTTTTGAGTTGGAATATTATTTGCTTGATTTTCTAACTCCCAGATCTTTTGCCCAAAAAATCAGGGATAGAAATGTGTGTGGATTGGTGGGAAATGTGGGAAATATCAGTTCTGAGTAAATGCTAAGTTTTTCAAGTAAATCCTGGTTTTATGATCTGGACCTTCAAGAAAGAGTCCTGTGAGATTCTTGGAAGCTTAACAGTGTGTTTACTTTTACTGGATGTCAGGTTCCTGTTCCACAGCTGGTAAGTTGTGGTCTACATAACCCATGTCTTGAATAGGCTTGCCCATCCTTCTTTTGTTCTGACACGGCATTCAAAACTGTCCTGTTGCTATTCAGTATGAGTGCAACAACTATTTATTATGAAATTCAGGGATACAGCAACAGTAAACCATTGGAAGAATCAGTATGTATAGATGTGCAAATAATCATCTGCCACTTCTGTTACTGGATCTGAAGTATTCAAAACCCAGTGCTGTATCCTGCCCAGCTAACACTTTGCATTTAAACGTAACTCACAGTTAGTGACAGATGCTGAAATAAATATACAAATAGGGAGGTGAAGGTATTAGTTTGTATACAGTCATTTATCTTCTGATAGCATTAGCAAAGCTACAGTCAGATACAGTTAAATGAACTGAAGCTTTAACAGTGCCTCTTGAACTGCTTGAATTAACAAAATCAATCCTCATAAATTAAACTATCATTGATCTATGATACAATTAAGTTCTATAATCAAAATACACTATTGGTGCATGCAGCATAACCATACTTGTTCCAACGCTGAATTTTAACCACTGCTGGCTAAGTGCTCCTGCCATGTTCTGTAAGGCTCCCATCTGGCATGGGAGATGCTAACATTATGATACAGTATTTCTTTCCCATTTTTCAATTTAGGCTGACATCTGCTGGTCTCCGCAAATGGCAGGCAACCCCGCTGAATGCAAACCAATTTGAGGCTGCGGCTCCTCGTGTTTTCCCTTTGTCATTTTTCCGGAGCTGGGAACGGCAACCAAGCCACTTAATTACAAAGCAAATTCATGCAGAATAATAACTCTGTGGAAGACGAAAGGCAGCAACAATACCGTGTAAAAGAAAATGAGTTTGACATGATAAATTACGTGCGTGCACGCCCAGTGCACTGTGCAAGCACTCAGAGGAGCCAATGGCAGCCACTACATATTGGCCAATTAGACCCACACAAAAAAGGTGTTATTTAAGGGCACCACACTGTGGGTTGTAATGAGGAGGCTGTGGATGGGAGTTCTCTCTTTTACGCTCTCAATGAAGCTGAAGAGAGGGGGAGTGGCACGATGTTGGGCAATCAGCACTGGATGTCTGGCCAGGCATACAGCAGTGGTCGCGAAGTGCTTGGCATTGGAGAGTGTGAGACATTCCTCCAGGAGCCACCAGTACTCCAGGGGGAGAAGTGCTACACACACCTGGCCAGAAGCAGCAAGAGAAATGAGAGGTTGCTCTATGATTAAATAAAACAAGAGGCACCTCCATGCTCTCTGCTGGCTGTAGTTTTCTTACCTCTGGTTTTTAGAAGAACGAGTCATTTGGCCTCTTACCTTGACTGCAGTGCTCCTCACCCTGGCAGCCAACTGCAAGAGCATTCAGGGGTATCTCCAGTGGTCCACCCGTGTAGACTATGAGTTGAATTTTTTCCCGGTTGTTATTTCGGTCGGGAATCCATTCACAACCATCTACTTTCCTACTGAGGTTTTGAATTCCTGAGTAAAACCAGTCATCTCTGAATGAGCTGTGAGTCTGTGGGGGTACTGATGCTTGAGTCACAACGCAGATTTGGATAGGTAGGTTTACTGATTGCCCCATAGTAGTTTGTCTTGCACTTTGAAGTCCAAACAGTTTGCGAAATGTTTGCTCTTGCCATCTTTCATGTCCATTTGTTCCAGCTCTTAGTTTGAAACAGCTGGTGTGCCTGCTTACCTCAGCAGCTGTATTTCCCACTTCAGCTGCATCACTTTGTCTTTCCCAAGATATTTTGTAAGTAAACAGAAGAGAGCAGGGAAGCATTGATTATGTGATGGCAGGTACTCCTCTAACACCAGGTTACTGACAGTGGGTGTTGTCTGTGCCACCCTGCAGGCTGCTGGCCTCCAGCAGCAGATCCATGAGAGTTGGAGTAATACCCTGCTCTTCCCATGGTGGCTAACCCTGCCTTTCAACAGGGTGATTACACTGTGTTGACTGCCTGAGCTAACACCCTGAGACATTTCAACACATAAGTCATTGCACAGGGCGGATTCACTTAAAATCCTTCACCACAGATCCCCTGAGCCGATTTCGGTAAGGTGTCAAAAATACTTGGTGCTGGTTGTGATAACTCATGATGATGACATTTCTCCTTTGGAATCTGGGTTGAATTTTCTGCTTCCTTACAGCTGTACCTTGGAGGAGCCAAGAAAGCCTGAGCCAGTAATAAAGGAGAGCCCTTATAAAGTTGCCATCTCTAGGAGCTGCCACGGCTGACGCTGAGGTGCGGCCTTATAGCACACAAAGAAAGAGAGAAAGGGTGGATAAGATCTAGGTCCCTACATCTCATGAGCCTAAGGAACCTCCTAAGGATCCTGCTCAGAAAAGCAGAAAGCCTTCCTGCTTTGGGGAGTAAGGAGTAGGGGAAATTGTACAATTTAAACATGCTACTAGTATTTCAGCCAGGAATCTGAAGTCAAATTGGGTTTTGGCACAGGTTTAGTGATGATTACTAATTACAATTAACTGTTATTGTCTGTTAAGTGCTGACAAATGTAAAAGGAGACAGTGCCACCCCCAAGCGTGATAACAATCAAATGAATCAGCAGTTGTTACCAGTAATCTTCATCCCCAGGTGCTAAGGTGCAGCTGAGGTATAGACTTGGGCTTGATGAAAATCCTGCAGATAGTGCTTGGTTAGTGTTGATGTAATGGGGGAGCCAGGACAGTCCCTAGTGTTTCTTTTGTTAAGATAATTCTGATGCAGCACATACAAAAATAAACTGCTATTTCAAAGTGTCAGCCCTTTGGATCCTGACTCTGAAAAGATGTTCAGGACGATAGGCAAGCCAGCTAGCAAGGTGAGTTTTTCCTCTTAGTGCTTCAAATCATACCAGCTACATGAACTACAAAACCACAGGACTGAAGCTGGCACAAAAGTTTGTCTTGATTTTTCTAAGATAAATGATGTGGGGCTTGGCATGTTTGATTGATTGTTTTTGTTTTGTGGTTTGGGTGTGTTTTTTTCCATTTAGGTTATTGTTTAGAGTTTTAAACCCTCTTTATAAAAATTGTACAAAATATAGTAGCAAATTGTAAAGCAAGCGCCATGGCAGTATCAGTGTAACCATGAAGAAAATCCTTAAACTACCTTAAGCCTTTAAATGACTTGTTACAAAGCAGTTTGAACTGTTATGTAAGTAACCGTAGTGACATTTGGTGCTTCTTCAGGTTAAAGCCCTCTGAATGCTCCCAGCAGCTCTGAACTGCAGTTCTGACTGCTCTGTGCAGTTGCTTCCACGTGAAAACACAGGCATTTACCGCTGAATTGCTCTTCGGCTGCTGGAGTTCTTTTCTCTCACTCTCAGATTCTGCAGACACCCTGTTTCTATCAGGTGTTTAATAGTGACATTAATATACTGGCAGATACTCCCAGCCATGCTGCAGTTTACTGGAGCTGGTGGGGAAATGTTCTCAGAGCTACACTTGCAAAATGGATCTGTGTTATAACTTTCGTGATTTCTATCCTTGAAAACTTCGCCTCTCTGAGAGTGCTGATAGACAACTTTCCCTTCCATTCATCCCTCTGCTTATCGTAATAGATACTTTCAGCACACATCAGTGAACTGTAAATCTCCTGAACAGACTCCTCAGCATTTCATACAGTAGAAGGGAAACACCAGAGAATTCAAATTTGTTACAGAGCTGAAATAAATTATCACACAGATATCTTGCTAAGATGGATTTCAAATTCCAGATCTTCAATATCAGAGCCAAAAAAACTTAAGGCCAAGTTTTATATCTGCCTGCTGCTATGCTTTGTGTAATAGACTTTAAATGGAGTGATACACTGGATGGCTGAATGGACCTCTGAAATTCTCATTTAAATGAACTCCTATAAATGCAGAGCGGTGTTTAGCAAGTTGTCCATCCTGGATTCAGATAATGGCAGAGGGCAAAACTACTGTGTGGGTACAAACAGAACTTCTGTATATGTATGAGGTACATCTCACTAGTGGTGTGCCCAGAAATTTGCCAAGAGTTTAGCCAAAAGCCATACCAGCTATTCTGCAGCCATTTTGTATCTCAGATCATTAATGGAAAACTTTGTTGTGGATTTGACTTTGTTACAGTTGCAAGACGCACTTAAGATAGGGTTATGGCCAGCAGCCTCTTACTATTAGTTCACTGCTTTTTTGTGCTAACCAATTTTGCAATTTGATAGGACAGCAACAGCTTTTACTGTGAAAGTTGAGGTAGGTAATTTCATATTTGAGAAAACCGTATAGTACTGCCTAAGCATTTAGGATATGTTGGGATAACATCTGATTTTGTGTCGTCAGAGGCATTCAGCTTACACTTGTGCTGCCCCCCTTACACAGTCTCCTTGACAGTGACATCACTGCTAATGAAAAAGGCCTGTAGATGTTAGCTTTCCTGAACTTTGTGTGTAACCAGGTCTAGAGGATTTCAGTTCACTAGGTTCTCATTCAAACTGCCATGTAGTTTTACTCCCTGGAGTCCTACAGAGATGAGTGTTGATGTGACCCAGAGCTGCAGCAGTACAGCTGTGTTGAGCTCTTTTCAGATATTCGGTTGACAAGAAGAATCATCTTTGTCATTTTAGTATTTCCTTATGAAACAATAGGTTTTCTTCCTGTTGGAGCTCACTAGCAAAAGACCTCAATGGTCTGAACTGAAGATAATAGTATCTTTTCAAATTGCTGAGACAAGTATAGAGTTGGTAACCTCTGAACCTGCAAAAAGAGAGACAGATGGGAGTTCCTGGACCCAAGCACCTAGGTGACCTTTCAGCCAAGTCAAAGAAACCTCTTCAAACAGTTTGGAGAGAGCAAGGGAAAGTTCATAATTCACAGCGGCATCACAAATAGAAGAGGTTCCAAAATGGTGGTGTGATTTCCTGCCTCTGAGTCCTTTTTTACAGAAAATATAATCCTCTGGATCAGCTTCTAACTACTTTAAAACTCCTGATCTGATTTCCCGCTGCCTTCTGCTTTGTCCCTTTTATGCTAGTAGTAGTTGTGAGCCATTTTAGAAGAGCTCAGATGGTCACACTTCATGCCTGGTTTGCCTCTGGTGGAATTTAATGCAATAGGGTACAAACCCTCAGAGATTCAAATGGTAACCTGATAGAGGGATCCCAGAAGGGCAGCTGCAACAGAGAGCAAGATGAGGACTTCTTTGCACAAGGGAGATCAGGGCAGCACAGGCCAAGTGAAGCCACTCCTGAGGCATCCAGCTGTGAGACAAGAGGGGGATGTAAATTGATGGAGCTGCTCCAAGTCATGCTGGGATAGCTGATCACAGACTGACTAGCTCAGGGGATTTGGGGGCTGCAGGGTGCATGCAAATCCTCTGTAAGACTCAGCAGTGAAGAGCTCAGGCCAAAAAGCTTCAGTGCTGCTGTATAGTCTCTGCCTCTGTCCTCGTTCAACTCCCACAAGAATGCTTAAGCAGCAAAGCTTAAGCTTAATCGAGTTATGTGAGCCAATAAAATTCACTGCATTTCTTATTGCCCTACTACAACTATATGCTTCTAATATATTTTGCTTCAAATCAAGGCAAGGATTTCTATGTATTTGTTCTAGCACAGTCTCTTCTCTGCACCTCCTGAACCTGCTGCTCTGCAACTCAGGTGGACTGAGGACTGCCTGGTGTGTATGTCTGTGAGGAACGTTATGAACTGCTCAGCTTTCACTTGACCTCAGGCTTCAGAAGGAACATCAGGATCAGACTCTGAATATCTGAATTAAAGGCTTAACTTTGAAAAGCGCACCGTCAAAGTGGTCAGAAGGTCTGTGGGGTACACAAAGCAGGCGATTGTGCACTTAGACCCCTGTGTTAGCCTTCCATCTGCTGCCAGCAACCAAGGCTGAAAGAAAGTGCTTGTGTTGCAGGTAATGGCATGACAAATAACCATTCTTGTTAAAGTTCAGTTTTGCAGAAGCTGGCCTTTCTACCTTATTCACACAGCTTCACAGGAATGAGAGAAACAGTGAGCTCTCCCTCTCATGATACCTGGGCTCACACAGTTCCCTCCAGGTTGCAGTGTCTGCAATCCTTGCTGTATTTTTAAAAGCAGCACCTGTAACAACTACAAAGTCCTGAGAGAGGCAGGGCTTCAACTCTGTGGACTCCAATGACATTCTCAGGGGCGCATCTCTCTTGATCCCAGCCGGCGCTTCCCACCTCCTGGTGAGCACAGGAGGAACGGCTCCTGTCTCAAGGCGATGCAGCTCCCAGGCATCTTTCTTCATGATTCACGCAGAAACTTTTAATTTATAGACCTGACATATTAACTCCAGCGGACTAAAAGAATAAATGAGTAATACTGTGGGGTCTTCCGTTCAACAACAGGAATGTTTTCCCAGAGATCTCTTTTTAATTGAAGCCATTTGTCATTTTGAATGTAGAATGTATTCATTAGGAAGCAGCACCTCGGAGGGGACTACAGAGCTCAGGAGATTAGTAACAGGGTACAAAGCCTTTTGCCTCCAGGTTGCCAGTTTCAAATCTGGCCATGTCACTATTGATCAGAAGAAGTCATTACAGGCTGACAGATGTTTGGCTGCTTATATAGAAGTGACCTTGTCAGATTAGTCAAATTCTTTGTTAAGAGATATGTCCCTACTCTCACACACACACAAAAATCCTCATTAGCACCTTGTTGGTAGTCCTTACAGCATCAGTAAGGACAGGGCAAGCTTGTTTATGTAAAACCAGAACAGAGGGATTTTTGAGCCATGTGAGGGTTGATTGAAACATTTTCAAAGCATCTCATGAAGCACTTTGAAATCTCCAAGTTGATTCTGTGCTGCATAATTTAAAATGAATCCTTCTTAGAATATTTGCCATGCTTTGATCAATATAAAGTTTATTTTTTTAGGAATCTGAGAACTGAGATTTTTCTTATAGCATCAGAAATATGTGTATTAGCAGTAAAGAATGTTCTTATGAAAAAAAGAGGCATCTGAAGTACCTGAAAAAAAAAAAGATCAGTAGTACTGCATACATTTTATTCAGTAACTTTCAGAGTAAGGCTGAAAATACTCTTAGTCCTGTGATGTGTGTATTTTGCAGATTTTGCTGACTGATACTTAGGGAACAGAAGAATCTTACAAGATCACAACAGACACTTCAGCTCATCCTGCAGTTAACACATACCTGTAGTTTGGATTAAACCCTTGCTCCACGGACCACAGTGGTCACCAATGATGACAGCAGACATCACCTTTCACAAGGCTCTGCTACCTCTTGAGCATAACCCATGTCTTAAAATCACCCAGGGCAAGCACTTGGGAGAGTGTACATGCAAATTTTCAAACGTAGGCTCTGAAAGGGATCCCTTTCCTGTGTCCTTTTGAAGACCATACAAGGAAGATAATTCAGCTTGGAACAAAGCTTCCTTCACTGAACCCCAGCTGGGGCTCAAGGGGACTTTAACCAAGTGAAGGGGCTCTGACAGAGATAAGAACTTTTACACAAATAATCTGTACGGGAGATGCACCCCAATTCTTCTCTGAAGCAAAGGAAAGAAAATGCCAGAAATCCAGTGAGACCTCAATTTGCCATAGGGAAGAAAAGATTAGTTTTTTGTCAGCTTTGCAGCCCGTGTTGCAAATTGAGTTTGAGACAGAAAAAATGCTTTGGGGGGCTCATACCTTTTACATCACCAGCAATAAATATCAAAGCTGGGTTGATAATGCTGCTGGCGTGAAAAGTGCAGGTGACTTTGGTCTATATTGTGAACAGAATAGGTAAAGTGTGTTTTGGTCAGTGAGGTTGGTAGGCCAGAGTTTGTGATATTGTGTTTTTGATTTCAGTCCAAATTCTGCTTTTAGAGGACTAAATCAGATTTTTCCCTGAGCTGAACTTACCTCTATACAGGAGCTTTGAGCATGGTCTTTTTTTAAACAATTATAACCTCTCTGCAAAGGGAGAGTGGAGGGATTAGAGGGTGTGAAAGAGATAAATAATACCTTTGGACTGGTCTGGGTTGTTCTGAGAAATGCCAAATCACTGGCACACCTTATTACATCTTTTAGGGAATCACAGCACGTGACTTCAGCTCTTTCTCTGTCAGGAACATTTGTTGTTAAATGCCACAAGGATATGGGAAGGTGTGCCAAGGCTTCTGTGCACCTTCAGCTGTTCTGAAGGTGATGACTTAAAAATGGCAATTTAGCCTTTGCAGAGCACAAAACACCTCGTACCATTCAAGTCTTGGGCAAAAAGATAAGATAAGGTGTTGTATTTTAGAGCTGAGGATTATGAATTGGATTGCTAGGTGGGTGGTGGGGGGAGGGGTGAACACTTCATCTACCAAACTCGGCTGATTTGATTTTTCTTATCAGTGAGGAGATTTAACCTGCCTGCTATACTATTTCTTTAAGGCCTAAGTAATATTGGGTCTGCAAGAAGTAATATTTCAGTATGTGTAGTTTAAAACCCGGCTTGCCTTCAGGTCACTTCAGCCATAAGTAATGTACACCAAGTACTTAAGATCCCATAAATGTGACCTTCTATTTGTGTCCCAGTAATGTGGAAGGCACCAGCCCAGAGCAAGCCTATGGATTTCATAGGTATCTAACAGGGAAAATAAAAAGACAGATGTTTCTATGTATTTTAATGGAGAAAAAAGAATCAAAAAGAAGTTCTAAATTAGTTATTGTGGTGATGAATGCTGCATTATGGACCTGCATGTGTGCCTCGGGCTTTTATGGGCTTGTAATTACATTAGGAGATATTGCTTTGACCTAGGCATAACTGTACAGGTTATTTACTATTATTCTTTTGCTTGAGAGAAATAAAACCCGATATAAACTCTTTCAAATACCATATGCCAAACTTACATATGACAGCATATAGAACAGGGAATCCCTGATGACAAAAGGAACTAGGAAGGCAGTAGGAATCCATTTCAGGGTGGATCGGTGAATGTAAATATTGATGGTTTCATGAAGGTAATTTAACTTGTCTTTCTGTGATGGTGTAGTGAACTGAAGCCACTCTGTGTCACCAGTCTTCCCAGAGGCAGCATGTCCTGATGGACTAAGGGAACTTGGCCTGTTTCAAGATAATGGGACAAATTAAGTCGAATCACCACTGAAGGCATTTTAGAACAACCTGGCTAATTTTTGTAGGTGGCTTTGGCCTCACAGCCTTCACACAGCCTAGAAAAGCTGCTTAGCTGGGAGGTTGCAATGAAGTACTGTTCTAAAATAATCATGAAGGTTCATAAAGTAAATGAAAGCCTCCAAGTAGTACAGCCAAGCTGTGTCAGAAGGCTAAAGTAGCAAGACACATGATTTGTTTAAGACTTTCCCTCTATTTGCACCATTTTTTTCTTTCTTGCATCAAAAATTGAAACAATACCTTGAAACAAAACTTTAAAACAAAAGGCTAAGAATTCTCCAAGGTTGAAATTAAGGACTTTAAAAGTCTTGCAAAAGTATATTACTGTTACAAAACACATGTACAATCAGAGGATATAAGGATAAAAATTTACGAAGAAAACATAAGGAATTAATGATACAGCTTTTTTAGTATTGTTTCAGCAAAGGTAGCCACACAGCAAATTAAAAAAAACAGTGGATATGGAGGATTACAATTTCAAGGAAGAAAAGAAGAAACCTGTAACACAGCCTGGAAAGCACAGCTATTAAAGCAGAGAGAACTTCCGAAGCTACAGGTGGATGCTATGCGCCAGGAGATACTGACACACAGAAAGGAAAACTAAGACTTTCAAAACAAAACAAAAAAAAAGGGCTGGTGAGAACCCCCAAAACCAATTGAGAGTTTATGTAGTGGGTGGCTTTACTTGCACTTCTCATTTGTTTCCTGCCAGGTTTCCTTTTTATATCAATACATACTCTATATATCCAAAGTGTAAAGGCCTGATTTTATTTTCTTGGTGGTTTCTTTGTGTTGCTGCAAGAACTCCAAACAAGTCAGAGAAACACGTAAAGTCTGTGTAGCACGAACTACAACTTCTTGAGGCATTGAAACAGTTGTCAGTATGACCAAGCTGGACTTGGCAGGGCAAGCAAAGAGAGAGGAAAAGTTAGTGTGGCACGGCTGTAGTAGTCCCTGTGTATTGCTGCTTTGGGCAGCGCAGGTTTAGCCTGTTTCTATTCCAGCTCCTCCCAAGGGCCTGTGGTGTCCCAGGGAAGCTTCCCCCTTTGCCCTGTGCTGTCCCTACTCCTTAACCCTTCCCAGGGGAAGTTGACAAGAAAGCTTAGGCTGATTGTCTCCAGGACTTGAATGGTGAAGTGCTCTTTGCACGCACAAACACTTTCTTGAACCATGGCTGCAAACAACTAATCACTCTTTAATCCTACTAACCTCTTTGCCTCAGCCGTATGGTGGGGTTAAAATTCCTGCTGATAAGATTAAGTGCTGTCTTGGATTGGGGCCTACATAAATAATAATGCTATTTCCACAGTTGCACTCATTAGAGTGAAATGTAAAAAAGGATGTCAGTCTTCCTGCTGTGGGATGTCGGCCAACTGCTAATTGTTTGTGATCAGAAAGACATTCTCTTCTTGCCATCCTCTAGAGATCTGTGTGTGTTGATATAATTCCATTTTACACTTGCACCAAACTCAAGTGCATTTATCTACAGTGTCTGAGCTAGATTTTCACCTTTAGAACACTGGATAGCTGCACGTAAGTCTAGGTTGTATTAACCACAGGTTCTGTCTTTAGCTTTTTTACAGGGTTGTATTTTTCATCTGAGTGGCACCTGCTATAAAATCCTTTTGAATGGCCAAGACAGTCACACCTCAGATTTAATTCCCTCATTATAAAGCTGACGTGTTTTCCCCATTGTCACACCGGTTGTGACTCACTGCTCCTTTCTGCTATCAAGAAATCCATTGCATTAACATGAGTTTAAGAATGAGATCATTCCAGTAATCTTTATTTTAAAAATTCATCAACAAACACCACAGAAACAGAGTGGCTAAGTCTGTTATTTTACTGAACAATTTGAGAAGAAACAGCTGTTACAGGCTGAACACTGAATTTGTGGCTTTAATCTTTAGAGGTGCTGTGTGCCCTGTCACCATCTTAGGCACAAAAAATCTGAAGCACAAGCCTAATTTTAGGCACACCTGCAATTTTTCTGGAGTGACTAAATGCTTTGGTTACTTTAGCTGTATGTTGGCAGACTGAGGAGACCTTTGGACGCAACCAGGGAAGTCTGGAAAATCTTCCAAAGCAAATCATGTATCAAGATAAAGCAATCACTCATGCAGCATTTTAAAACTAGATGTTGAGACAAACCCATCTGTTTTCCCTTGAAAAAGTAAGGGACACAAAAGAGACCAAAGACTCACTTTCCATGTAACAAGCATCTCATGTAGAATAACACAAGCGTGGCTGAAACCACTTTTGACATAAAGTGTACAATGACATATCTGATACAGATATGTTGACATTTCCAGCACTTTTTGGTTTTTTTAATGCTTATTGTGAAAAAATCTATTTGTTTGAATGCTTATTTTGAAAAAGTCTCTTTCCTGGTAAATCTGTCTCCTTGGGGAGGGGGAGAAGGGGCAGAGGGTAGGAGCACTGATTTTTCTCATTTTGCTGGAGGTGTGCAGAGATTGCATTGAAAATCTGACCTGAATGGCTATTATCACAAGAGGAATCTGGCTGACTGGGGAGCAGTGCTTTGCCAAAGGAGCTATGTAGGGCATGCCTGCATATATGTCAAATAACACTTGTCTGTGATGCCGTTCCCAGTTGCGTGTGTCGTGAGTTATCTTCACTGTTCCTCAGTCGTGCACTGCTAAGATGGAAATGCAAATTTCCTGATGTCTTCTGGAGGGCTATGGAGAGAAGAAAGTGAGGAAGGGAATCAAAGGGAATATATTATTGGTGACAGCAGCTATACTAAGTGAGGGATGGAAGCACGAACTGAAGATGTGGTTAATGAGGGCATGTGAGGGAAAGGAGCCCACCACGCACACTAAATCCACAGCGGGGGGAGTGGGTAGGGGAGACATTGAGGGAAAAGGGCAAAATAGAGCTTGTCTGCTAATATTTCTGATACTGCAACCCTGCCCTTCCAGGCAATCAGCACCTACTACAGCTGGCGTGGTCAGAAGCCTTATAATCCTTTTATTCCTCTTGATATGTTCCCCATCTAGAGCAGAGGTTCTCTCTCCCTTTCCCAAACCTCTGCCACTCTCCTGTTCTCCAACACTGACACTAAAAAGATCAAAGCCTGGTGCCATTTCAACATTGCAAAATTAATTGCTTATAGCTGCAATGACTTATTTCATTTTTCAGTTCCTTATTATTGTATCTTCTAATATTTTCAGAATGACATGTCTTTGGTTTATAAAAAAAAGAACTCCCAAGTAAAATAATGGTCTTCCCAGAATATTTCTTTCCCAGGAATTTCAAAATCACCTTGTTTTGTTTGAACTCATCTTGAAGCCAAGCCAGATTTTGAATTATTTTAAGCCTTTGCCAAATAATATTTTCATCCTTTTGCCAGGTCTGGTTTAGACTTGTAGCAAGACCGTGGCAGAACAGATCTTTTATTATACATTCATCCCTACCACTCTTATGCAAGACTTGTAAACAAGAGCGTGTGTCCTCATCTTGGCCTGTATCTTCATTTCCCTAATTATTTAGTTCATATTTGTTGCACTGTTATCCCAGGCCTGCTTTTTCTCTTTCCCTAGAGGCCAAAAAGCACACTGAAGCAGCACAATATCACAATACTGCCATTCTTATGGTAGGTGCTTTTGGAGATGCTTGGTGCCGTCTGCTCTGCAATTATTATCATACTAATGCAAAATTTCCACACCTCTTGATTTATATATTTATGCAATACATATATATAAGCACTCGCACGCTCCCAATAATTCTTTGTATTTAACTAGTATTGGCATTCTTTCATCTATGATTAAGATGATCTTTCATGATCAATACAGTCTCTAGTGAACATTTTACACACAGTGTCTTATTAGCATCTCTCCTCAGAGGTTTTCCCTTTGTATTCTCTACTGCATTGCATTTAGAACTCCTTCAAAATATTCTGAAACTGTAAGATGTCCAACCAAGATTTCCAAAATTATCTGCACAAAAATTATTATCATGATCAAGATGGAAAACTAGATGTATAACACATACTACCTTTTTCTCTATTAGGAATTTTGTTTTAAATTTGGGTTCTTTACAGAAATTTTGATGTCTGAATACCCTGAATTTGTTGCAAAGAAGGAGTACTTAAATATTTTAGGATCAGGACAGAAGAAATGCCTGGATGTAGGGACTTTCAAAAACGTAAATGGAAGACACATTGGATGCATTCATTGTACCATAGTCAGGGATTTTTTAGCTGCTGCTGAGCGGCACTTGCACAGCATCAAGGCCTTTTCTGCTCCTTGTACTGCCGCACCAGTGAGGGGGTTGGGCGTCCACAAGGAGCTGGGTGGGGACACAGGCAGAACAGCTGACCCCAACTGAAACAAGGGATATTTCATACCATATGGCATCATTCCAGTATATAAAGCTGGGGGAAGAAGGAGGAAGGAGGGACGTTTGGAATGATGGTGTTTCTCTTCCCAAGTAACCATGACATGGGATGGAGCCCTGCCTTCCCAGGGGATGACCGAACACCTGCCCACCCATGGGAAGCACTGACTGAATTCCTTGCTTTGCTTTGATGGCATACACAGCTTCTGCTTTACCTTTCAAAGTGTCTTCATCTCAACTTATGAGTTTCCTCACTTTTACTATTCCAATTCTCTCCCCCATCCCACCAGTGGGGCACTGAGCAAATTACTATGTGGTGCTCAGTTGCCATCTGGGGTTAAACCACAATAATGTTGAAAAGAGTCTAATACATAAATCCTCTTTAAATTTTATTTTAAAAATGTCTGGTGACACTTTGCTTTCAGATCATGTAGCAGGTGTCAGTGAAAGCTCTTTTTTCCCCCTCTAGTAAGAAAAGTAATTTCTGAGATTCTGTTTGACAGCACTTCTGACAAAAAAAGAAGACAGGTCAGTTCAGATGAGTTAGTATTTCAACAGAGAAACAATACAATCATTTTATCAGGAGACTGTTTTAAAAATAAAAGGCATGTTGGGAAGGAAAGAATAGTTCCTCAGATGATCAGATTTTTGAAGCGCAGTCATTCACTTGAAATACTACAGACTTAAATGAGCACATTTCTTTCAGTCTGATAAGAAACGAGTTTGTACTTTGTGACATTTTTGACACATACAGAATGAAATTATTAGATTATTTTTTAAAAAGGCACAAATTTAAAAAACTATATAATTTTTATCCACTTGTCCAATCCCAAAAGTTCATACTTCACATAGAGCTAGGATTAAACTAATCTCAGACTTCTGGGAGGATGAAATCTGTTTTCACAAGCATCTTACTGCTCAGCAAATCTTCAAATCTCTCTGGCATTGGATAAATCTGCTTGAGTTTTTCTGCTTTTCATCCTAACTACCTCTTAGATGGGGCTGTCAGGCTGGGTTTGTTTCTGAGCCCAGTATGCACAAACTAAAATATTCCTTCAAAGCTAAGAGGAGGGTTAGTACATGCCCTTACTGGACATAATTACTATTTAAATTTCCTTTACAGCACTTGAAAACAGGAAGCAAGAAAGGCTGTTATATCTCAGTGAAAAGTTACCTGACATGAGAGGGAAGAAGGATGACATAAGGCTTGCAAGACTGAGGCATTATTTTATTGTGTTACACACATAGTCCCTCAGCACTGAAGTTGTGTCAAGAATCTGGTAATCTGTCACAGTGCAGTGACAGAGCCAAAGGCCTCTAGGAACTAATCCAAGGCCTTCCAGATAAACTTGTGGAGCAAAGGAAAATCATATAGCACAACTAGTAGAGCTGATATGCTGGAGGAAATAGATTTCCTCCAGCTCAACACCTGACCAAGAGGCTGGTGACAGGCCGACAGAAGGGACTTGCTGACTGCCAGCCAGCAGTGCCAGCCACTGCAGAGCAATCCTTGAAAAGACCACAGTTATCTGCAGCTCTGCTTCCATAGGGAATTCCTCCTGACTTCCCACTGTGGACAGCTGTAATGCATTACAGGAAAATCCACACTTTAGGAAAAGCCAAAATCTACAGACAAACCACCCTCCAGTTCTAGTAGCCTTAGTCTGCTGGGGACAGATGGTACCTGTGTACACTCTTTTCTCTGTAAACATATAACTGGATTAGAAGGACCATGAGAGTGATGATTTGATTTGCCTCTTGCCAACAGCAGAATATCTGGCTGCCTTATTTTTAATACAGTTTATAAAAGAAAAAGTATTTATACAAATAATTTTCCAGATGGTACATAAAAATCTTTTAAATTTAAGTGTTGAGATGCAAGGAAATATGATTGCTAACTGGAACATAAAAAAGTTAATAATTTTATAATCCTCTTTTAATGTGGAAATACATGAATTTGAATAGAAATGTCTTCCTAGCTAAGGAATTGTCCCCTTCTTAATTAGCAATCACAAATCTGTCTATCAATTCCACATATAAAATAAGTATCAAGCCGGAAAGCAGTCTTGTCATTCCCACTTTCATTTGCGCATTTCTGATTTGAATGCAGAAATCCCTTTGTGTGAAAATCACTGAAACCAGCATCAACACATTTTCCTTTTTACACAAGAGAAACCTATGCCCACAGAAACCACAGCTTTGGAATTCACTTATAATGCGTGTCAAGAACTGCAGCTGTTTTGCAGAGTATTACTAAAAGAACCAATTGTCAGTCACTTTCTACTTCTTTTACCATGCTTTACCTCGATGAGAAGCTTCTGCTTTGGACGTGGGGGAGGATAAATCCTCTTCAAAACAAATGACCCTCATTTTAATTCTTCTGTTGTAACAATGTATTTATGTATCTAGTTCACTCCTTCCCTTTTGGGAAACGTGTATTGCAGAACACGACAGCTCCCGCGCATCGGTTACCACCAAGTTCAAACTACAAAGCTTGGGAAAATGGAAATACCAAATTCATACTGGGTCAAGTCTTGAAAACTGCAGAGTGATATGGTCCAGACAGAGCAAAGCACATGCAACTTCAGAGTCACATGGCAGATAAGAGAGCAACTTCTGTACTTAAAATTTTACTGCCCACTGAGGTGTTTTTTTGAGCAAAGTCCAGAGTGCCTCCACTTTGCAGGACTGAACACCCCAAATAACCTGTTCAGGTCTGAATCTAAGTCCACTGAAGGCAGGGAAACAGTGTCTGAGTGTTAATGGACACTGTTACCTCCATCAGCCCTTGACTCGGGCCTTGTCATGGCAGCAATTTTTTTAGCTCTACTGAAAAATTTGTAGCTTGAATTCAAACAATTGTGGAGATTTCAACACACTTTTATTATTCCCATAACTTAACTAAAACGTCCTCCTAAAAATTCCACAGTATTATTTCATTACTTGTCAACTGTTTCTTCTCTATTATCTAGGTCCTCATTAATGCATAACATATCTCTTCACCATTTTCCTCTTCTGGATGACTGATATAAGATAACAGTTCATTAACCCCACCATTATAAAATTCTTGTTAATTTGCTTATCCCCCTCATTTTTCAGTGGTCCTACTTTTCCCTGAGTCTTCTTTTATGCCTATTTTGTTAAACAGGATTTTATTATCACCCTTAGCTTTGTTAGCTGGCAATAGCTCATTGCCTTTTTCCACCTTGTCTTCTTCAATGCTGATTATTTTCTGTTCTGTGCTTTTTTTTTCCCCTCCAATTTCAGGTCTTTTTCTTCCTTGCAATACTCTGTGAAGCAATGGCACATGCATGTGTTTAGCCAGCTGCCTGTGGTATGGTGGTCCTTTCCCTTTCTTTGGTGGCTCTGAAAGTATGGAGGAAAGATGAGGTGTGCCTTGGACACATTCCTCTGCAGACCTCCCTCACTCTTCAGCCTGCCTCCCTTGAGAGAGGTCCCGAGCACTGTAGCCTCAGGACTAAGTTGTTTCCACTATTGACAAAATATGAGCTCAATTCATGATTTTTGCTGAAAATTAGTTCATGTTATAAATCAAGCACTGCAAAGATGAGATTTCTGAAGAGGCATGTTTATGCTGGAAGGAGGAAAGAAGAAATTCCCATCAGTATCCTGTCACTACTTTTGGCATGCCGTGTTTGGTGGCATATTACATATTGCTGCACAAGTTTCTCCCATGAAACGCCATTAAGTTAAACTGGAAAACTGCCATTGGTTTCAACATGACAGGAAGGTCTTGTGAGCTTTGCTGCTGGTGGCATCACCACGGGAAAGCTTGTGCTCTTCCTGAAGCTCTGCCACCACACCAACAAACAGGTACAAGGCTCTGTCTTCCCGCACCCTGTAATTTCACACACCCTTTCTTGCAAGTGCATGGCTGAATTTTTCTCTTCCAATATGTTTTAACTGAGTACCAGTGACAGGTGCTGCGTAACACAACGCAGAACTGCAGCTGCCAAAGCCTCCTGGCAGATTGGTCTCTTCAGTGCTGCTAATTCTCTGCTGTTAACCTGAGTGATCAGACTGAAATCTGGAAAAGGAGCCCAGCCTACATCACTCAAAAGAAATCTCCTTTACCCTCCCCTGATGTCCTACATCTAAAAGATTTCCAGCCAAGGTGCTGCCATCTGTGCTCACAAGAGGGAGGAGATTCTGTAGCTTAACATCTTCTCTATTCTTTCATGTAATCTCTATTTACGTGACCAAAACACTAGGATTAGAAGAAAAACACTAAAGTATTCCCAAAAGAAATGGCATAAGCGATTCTCTTGCTTATTTCCCAGGAGCTCTCATCATGTTAAAACCTCCCAATCTCTAAAATTAGTAGCTGGGGAAGAGCAAGTCTTAAAAGAGCAAACTAAGAAAAAAAACCCACAACTGAAATGGAAGAAAAACCTTCAAGCATACAGCTGTATCAGCTGGATCTGTGTCAGCCTCTGCTACTTAAATATGCATTACTGGCTTGATTTCTGAGGGTTGTGTTTATTCAGAGTTACTCTCAGTCAAATTACTGGCTAAAATCCAAGTAGGTAAATTCTGGTTCCTTTAACTCTTGGAAAAACAATGAATTTACCCATTCCAAAGCACTTACTCTACTTTCTGCTATATTTTTCCCTGCTAATTAATACTTTTCTATGGCAAGACCCTGAAAATCCAAAGCATGTGCTATACAACTAAATAAGAAGCCACAGCTTGCAGTCCTTGGCTCCAGGCCATGCTCTCCCTCCATACAGACCCATACAGGCACAGGTGTCCACCTTCACACACAAGCTGGATTGTAACCTAAGCTGAGGGAAGACTGCAAGAGGTGTTGACAAATGAGACAAAAATGTAACTTGGAGCTTGGGTTTGATGACAAATATACAAAGATTGGATGCCTGAACTGACGTAAGGATGCTACACGAATTTCTAGCTGGTATTTCATTCCAGAAGCCCGTTCCCAGGAAAGCATCAGCAAACACACATTTTACCAGATCTGTGGGTATGTGGATTGTAGAGAACAAGGAGTCACTCAGTTTTTTCTCTGTAAATTTGTACACCTGGAAAAAGACATAGGAAAAATGGCAACCGTCTCCCTCCCATACTCTGTCTCCTTTAAGTGTTTCCATGCTGATGGCTGGAAACACAGACCAAAGACACTCAAATACTCCTGGAGCTCTCTTCACTGCAAGAAGTGTACATTTGCCTCCACCAGTGAGAGCATGCTGCAATGAAACATGCACAAAATAAGGAACAGCCCTCTCCCAAAACTTGAGAACACTATGAAGATGATGTTTCTATAATGCTTGTGTTCATCATTCACAGAGCACCACGATCGTCAGGGTAACCTGCGGACAGCTCATTAACACATTAGTTGTCATGGGGAATATATTCTAGCTCCCATTTCTGGAAAATTAAATTTTATAATTAAGTATGCTATTCAACACATTATGTCCATCAGAATCAGACAATAATTTTGTTTTGTATAGTCTTGTCAATAGGCCTCAAACATATAGAGAAAATCTGTGTAGAAAAAAGTATAGAGAAAATATACTCCGTAGAAAATCAAACCGTTTTGGAGAAACTGTCCGTATGAAAGACTTTGACCCAGAGCTCCCAAACTCTGTTGTCTCTTATCAGAAATGTGTCCTGCTCTTTTAATTTTTCTGGAGGGTCTTAAACTATGACATAGCTGCTTGTTGCTTATAACTGGATCATTATTTGCTTAATCCTCTCACTGTGAATTTATTTCCCGTTTCGTTCTCTCCTTCTTTTTTTTTTAAAGGAAGGTCTATTTGTAAATACAAGGTTTCCTCTCAGACCTATCATTAACAACTCCCACCTTGCCCCTTGACTTTCTATCTCCAGCATGGGTCTTAATCTGACCTAAGATACCATATCTTGCCAGTGTAGATGGGTGGCTAACAAGCTGTAACAACCTAGATATTTTAAGAGTTGTGTATTGCTTCTAAACAGATGTGACAAGATAATATTTAATCACTGCAGCATTCTTGACATCCAGTGGGCTAAATGTCTAAAACCCACCACTCGTATCAGAAATGCATGATTATAAAAGAAAAAGGAAAAAAAAAAAAAAAGACTATTTGCCTTTTTCTTTGACTGCTGTGGAAACAGACACGCAGCTGTTCTTTTTCATTACTGCAGACTGAGCACAATATTCATTGTTGAGTAAAATAATTGCAGAAAAAAAGGAGAGATGAAGAGAGAAGAAAGACTTGCTTAATTAAGATAATTTGTTTGGAACTGAGAAATCTGTAATCCTTCCATCCATGTCTATTGTTCACTTGAACTATATTTGCTTTCCCCCATAGCTGAGAATAAGCTTATAGGCTTTTTTTCATCAGAAAAAACTAGAAGTTTTATTAATTTTGCATTTATGCTGTGCATTTTTCTGTGCCCCCTCTCAGATGGCATTGGCATATTACTTGGCTACTCAGAAGCAGTATCTGACACAGGAATGAAGTGGGGGCAGGGTGGGGAATTGACTTTTTCAATCCCTGACCGTGCAACCACATCTGGAATTGTGGGATGTCTACAATAAATCTCATCTTATTATCCTGCATATGAAATATAACTCAACTAATGACCATATGGAGCAGACTAAAGTAAGCAGAGTCTAATTTACTAAAGACAGGGATAAAAAGGAAGTTTCTTGCTTAATTAACAAGGGCAGAATTACAGCAACAGACAGTGTAACAGGAGGACCATATTTAAGGCACCTCCCATCAAATGTTTTAATGGCATATAGGACCCAGCTCTGAAAATGCCTGGCACTGCTAACATGCTTGTAACATGGTTCTGCTTTTAAAAGCATCTTGGTTAGCAGTTTTGAAAACCGTTAGTTACTAGGAATATCTTGATTTTTCTGTCTGTCCAGCGTACAACGCCTACAAAGGGGATGATGTTTATGACTCTGTAATTACATACTTATGGCAAGGCAGAGCAAGGTACGCTCTCTAAAAATCAAGGCACCCTGGACTTGATTGGAGGATGATACAGCATGAGCCAAAGGACGAGGCAAATCCAGTTGCTGCTTGTTCCCGAGTGATATTCAAGAAACTTTATCTCACCTGGGACAGCAGCCTTTCATCATCTTAGGAGCTGTAAAAGCAATTTTCAAATATCATCCTTGGCCTGGATGGGCGGTGGTCCATCATGTACTGTACATCCTTGCTTTTGATTCCCCATCCAACCCAGGCAATTCCTTTGATTACTGCTGCAAGCCCTCAGAAGCCTTTTGTTTTCTCATATATTCAAATTAGTCCTGTGGATGACTGCTGCATGAAAGCCTATGGAGTGTGTTTTTCCTGTTAAAGCAATAGTTTTTAACTGATTCTTTTTCCACAGCTGCTGAGAACCTTGTGAAGTATGCTGTACAAACACACAGCAAAAGGCATTTCTTTCTCAGGGAAAGCTTTCTGTCTGAGAATCAAAGCAGGGAAAAGTGATTCGTATAAATCTAGAGAGACAGTGAATATAATCTAGAGAGGTTTCAAATTCAGTAAATTTGAAGGGCTTTCTGCTGCTTTTTTTTTCATTACCAAGTTAATGTAACAATGTGAAACTAGTGAACACCTGAAACATTTCAGATTTTTTAGTTTGTTTTTACCTTTGACCCTTGAATCTCTCAAAATGCAGGAAACACACAGTATTTCTTTGTATTCCTGACAGCCTTCCTTCAGCCTCACTGCCATCCCAGCTTCAAAACCATTTTCTGTGTTGTCACATATATGACATTGGATGGCTTGGATTATGTATAGCAAAATGTAATTCAAGATACATATTGCACGGGAGAGGTAGAGTCACCAAGGAAAAGAAGATTTGCCAACCCTGAAATGAGGATTAAGGAAGAAGGAGGTTTGCACAGACTTGAATACATTAATTTTCCTAACAGCTTACACAGCAATTCAGTGACTTCTATTGTGTAGAGTGTAGTTAGCACCTTCCCTGACCTGAAATCAAGAAGAAAGGGTATACCTGTGTGGAATCAGATGAAAGAATATGTTATTTCAGAGTCAAAGAACAAACATCCTAGTCTTGAAAAGAAAAGCTGACAGATTGTAGCCAAGGATTAAAGTGGCTAGGTCGCCAAGAAAAAAACCTGTTCCATCTCATCTTTTGGGACTGCAGTTAAGTGACAATTAAATGGTCAATGAGATTATATTCCCAAATCTCTTTGTTTCGCAGTGCATGTTGGATTTTTCTTGCCTTGGACTCATGATGAACTAGATCTGGGAATAAGACAGGAATGTCAGTCCAGTGTTAGCTGTTCAGTCTCAACTCTTAAACCAGCCTCAGTGGTTGCACAAAGAGCAAAAAAATTTTGTGTGATTCTAGGTGAACATCTGTAACAGAAGAAAAATATTATTCAGGAGCTATGCTGGAATAGGGAGTTATGTCCTCAGTTATCCTCCACGGTATGTGTCCGTCCATCAATTTGCATGTTTTATGCATCATTTGAACTTCTGTGATTGTGTTGTATTATAGACCTTGCCAGTAAGGTCATGAAATAAATGCAAATGCAAAGGCACTGCTACAATGTGATGATTTTAATTATTTTAATGATTAATTATTTAAATCTCTGTTGCTTTGCTTAGAGATATGTTAGACCTCTGAACAAACAAACAAAAGCGGAGAAGTGCTGATCAGAAGATTAAGTGTGGCAGTACAAACATTTACCCCTGCCCAGAAGCTACTGAGCAGATGATATATTACTGAGCAGAAAGTACGCAGAACAAGGCACAGACCACCACAAAATTTCGATATCTGCAATGGGGAACACGGTATTTCCCTCTGAGGCTACAAAGACATTGTTCTTATCAAATCAATACATATTCTGCCACTGCTGCAGCATAAAAAGGAGTCCAAAAGACAACTGAGCTGTGGTAGAACTTCAGGAACTTGAATTACTGATGTAGTTCACTGCAATCAACTTCTTTTCACTTAGTCTTAATGCTAAGGATTATTTCTTTGCAGCCTTGTCTCTCCATACAGGTCCAGCTCTGATGGGAGGCTGCACATGCTCTCGGAGGGCTGATTCTCTCTGAAGCCTTTCCTGTGCTGCCTGGCTGCCTTCCCACGAGCTGCCCAGCCCTTTCCCTGCTGCTTTGGATCAGTGGGGAGCAGCCATCAGTGCAGCGGGTACGGAATTTCCTGCCAGTCACACAGAACAGTCCACAGTGGTTGGTGATGTGTTAAATACAAGCGATTTTGTGTTACACTGCTCAAGTGTCTCAATCACAGGGTAGGTGTGTTTTCTACATGCTGAAAATCCTTGCCTTGATTTTATAGCAACCTGCATGACATAACTGCCTTTCCTGGATATGTTGAAGTTTATTTGTAAAGCCTAAGGAATGAAAAAGAAATGAGTGCAGCCAGCCCAAAGTTCGATGAAACTTGCATTTTGTCCTGTCAATTGTGCATGCGTAAGTGATTTCCTTGTGAATAAAGATTAAGACTTTTTTAAATTCAGGGATTATTATGAAGGCTGAGCTTTCTTTCAACATAGTGGTTTTTTTTGGAAAGTGAGAGCAATTCCCTCCAAACTTTGCACCCTCCTGTGCAGTGACACGGGCTCATTTCATCTGATTCTGCAAACAGAGGCCAGTGGGAGACAGTAGATGATTTATCTTTTTTTTTTCTTTTTTCCCCCCGCTGAAGTTGCACTAGAGCTGGTGGGACTGTAAAGTGAGAATCCATGGAAGGTAAAGGAATTGATTTAGCCAGGATTTCTGGCGGGGCCTGTGAGATGTCTACCCCTCAGCTTCATCCCTCTCCCAAGAAATAGCACAGCAACTGAAGCTTGATCCTGCTGCTGATGCATGGGATCCTGCTGCTGATGCATCTGGGATGCCCCAGACTCTGGGGAGTTTGATGGTGCTTCCCAGACCTCATACACTAACACTGGGTTCTTTTGCAGCACAGGCTGAGGCTGCTCGGCTGTACCACTCACAACCCCGATCTCCCAGAGCTCCATGAGCGGGAGGTAGCAAAAAGTTCCTGTCTACAACCAAGAAACCTTGATCCTTCTGCTTCTGCCTGTCTAGCGGGAGAATTATCTAGGGCAGCCTTGCATGCAACAACCCTTTCCAACACCTTTCTTTTTCCCATTGGCAGTATTGTCCTGGCACACAGTCCTGTGGTCAAGCAGTTTAGCATGGGTAGCTCTGACCTATGATACATGCCTAAAACGCACAAGCATGGACTGTATAATGGAAAATGCAATGTGTTTTTACTGAGCTGAATAGCCTGGGTGTCTTGATAGTACAGGAGATCATTATGCCTGGCTTATCAGAATAATTACACTATCAATGACCTTGACTAAGAAGGTCAGATCCTTTCTGCTCATCTCCCAATTTAGTGTTATCTTTTTCATGCAGCTTACGTTGGCACTTGAGTAATCCATACAATGCAATTAGCAGGGAATGGCCGTGAGTTTTACGCTGAGAAGTAGGGAAAAAAGGTAGGATTTCTCTAGTACACACTTGACTATTCACTAATTAGCTCCTGTTGTATCATTAACATCAGATACAGGTCTCAGGAAATGGAGACCCACCGACGCTGAAAACAGACCACTCAACGTTAATTCACATACAGCCAATGCTATCTTGCAAAAGTTTCTGTCTGTTCTTATAATGATTTGTCTTAGTGCTAATAATCTCAGGTGTTACAGAAACTATGAGGGGATTCTTAAATGATTGCTATTATTATGATTATCGTTGTTGTTGTTATTGTTACTATTATTATTATTTAATAATGAGGCAAACCCTCTGCTATTAACTGCTAATTCACAATTCATACTCTAGAATTAAAATGCTAAGAACGTATTGTTTCTAAGATTTGATTGATCATGTTGTACTTATTTTTTTAGAGAAACTGGTGTGTAAATGGTGGTCTTAACCCATACCAGGTGCTACATAATACTGTGTGCTCTGAAACATCATGTACTACAGTGATCAAATGAGATCCCCACGATGGAGGTGTCTGCATTTCAGTTCCTTTCTGGATAACAGAGATACTATCATCCCCTCAACTCACAAAGAGTGCAGTGAAAATTAATTAATTTTTGCAATACACACAGGTATTACTGTAATGAGATTCTAGCCCTCACCCCCCCAACTCATAATACCCGATTGCCTTCTCTCTTACTTGTTCCTATTTTGATCTTAGAATTCACCCCTTTGAAAAAGGCACTTGTTCAAAAGTCATTACAAAAGTAAAAAATAAAAGTGTTGTCCAATATCAAACAATTCTTTTATGCAGAAAAAAGACTTCCACTTTCAGCTTATTTAAACATCTTTTGTGGATAAAATGAGCATGTTATATCCATTTTAAATGGTCTGAAAACTTCCATGTTTTTTAGAAAACTTCAACTCCTCTTCTATTTTACAGCAAATATGTTTGTTGAGATCAGCTTGAAGGACACCCCACCCTGCCCAAATATGATAAAAATGGCCACAGCTGAGTAGGTAGCCCTACTTGGTAATAATAAAAAAGCTCTTGTGAATCAGCTCAGCTGAGGGATTTAAACAGGGTCCTGCTTCAGGTGAGAAGAAGCCTTTGGGACTTGCTTTTGGGTTAAAATGTAGGAGAGTTTCTATTTTATCACTTGACGGCTACTGTGGCCTGACCAATGAAGGACAAGAAAAGGCTTGTTATTTTCTTATTTCTTTTTTTCTGCAGGTGTAGTTGTACTATTTTTTCCATTTTTTCTGTTGAGAAAAGATCTGGCTACATAGACTGGCTCTGGCATTTATTGTCCTGTGCTTGTTAAGTGTCATAATGAATCTCAGGTGGAATGAAACAGAAAGATCAGTCTTGGAAGAAATATGTCACCTTTTCGCAGGAGATCAGTTTGATTCCAACTTATAATGAAATTTTATTTTTTTTTAAAATTTGTTTTGTATTGTTTTTAATGGAAATTGAGTTTCAGTGTTGTTTCTTTCAGGGCTCTAATGTTTTGATTGTTGTCTTTACCAGCAACACATGGCTACATCATGAGTTTTTAACTAACAGTATATGCCAGCTGAAAGAGATGTTCCTTTTCCTTATTGCTTCTTACCTCCTGTACAGGAGAGGTGCCTTCCAGGAGTTGTGTGGTGGGTAGTCAGAGCAGACTGTGCTTCTGGCCAAACATGTTTGTGCTCTCTGCAAGTAAGGCCCAAGGAGGAGATGTGAGAGACCTGGGAAGAGGCCCCCTAGGACTGCTTTCAGCATCCAGAAACTACAACTACGAGTAGTCAAGTGCTTTGCCTCCCTGCTCTCATAGTGTTTCTTTCAAAGGCTAAAGCAGCAGCGCAAAGGTAAGACTAAAGAGTGATGAACACTAAATAGCTTTTTTATTTGAGCAGAAAGGGAATAAGGAAGAGATGGTGAGTTTGCCTGTTTTGCCTGGACTGGGTTGTCACTGCAGCAAAATGACTACAGCAAATAGTCACCCTTTATCAAAGACAATTTATTTGTTTATCTGTATAAAATTGTTTTCAGTTTGGAGCATTTGCATAGTTTTCGTGCAGGTTTGTGCTTATATTCTGACTAATTGTTAAATCGGTAGACTGGGGAGATGTGAAATTTCACACCATGTTCTCAACTTGATCCATAATATTCCAGTTATGATGATCTCTAATTAGGAAAACACGAAATTAAAATGCATTCTTATCGAGGAGGACCAAAACAAGAATACAGAAGCAAACTAGAGAAAAAGATACAGTGAGAAGTGTTGCTCCTTAACATCCTAGCTCTATAAACTGCTTTTGAAATACTGGAGATAAATCTAGATATTGGAAAGTCAGCTTAGAGAACAGCTGTGCATTAAGAGATGTCTAAGCTCCTTTCTCTGCAGAAGCAATTAGAAGCCTTTCCCGTGAAGTTAATACTATTAATATAGATACAGTAGATTTGAAAGTCTAGATCTGGAAAAAGAAGTGCTTTGTGTCTATGCAGGCACTTGTTGATCAAACAAACATTCCCAAGACAAAGTAGTCAGGAATTCACGTGTTGTGGATCACAGGTATTTTAACTGTTCTTGTACCCTGTAATGCAAAGGAATGGAAAGATGGCTATTCTTTGATTCAGTTTTATGCCTATACAAAATATGTTTGCTATGTAGAACGTATATGTGTGTAGATTCTTGTATTTATTTGTATGCATCAATATGCATGATATTCAAGCAAGGGGTTTTGCCTCAGGATCTCCTTACGTAACTCCTGACTCCTTCCTGAGGAAGAGCTCTCCCAGCACTCAGGGTTTTGATGGATTTCTTTACCTTTCCATGCTTCGTTTGTTCTCTTCCCCAGGGTGTGTGCAGTGGGTGATGAAGTCTAAAATGAAGGATGTGCATGGCTTTCTGAACATGCTTTTGCAGCAAACTGACAATGAGAGGATTCTTGCTAGCTCTCTGTAATTCCTGGAAATTAAGTGAAGGAAATCTTTAGATAAATATATTACACCTAGGGTAAAAAGGTGTGTTTTCTGCTAAGATATGTGTATTGTATGACAGTGACAGAAATTCTTATTTAGCAGATTCCATTTTTAGTAATGAAGGGGTCACTATTATCTATCACACCTTTTTTTGGGAAGTTATGGCTCTCTTCCAAGATTATTTCTGCAGAGATATTGTGAAATACAACTTACTGCCAAAGCAAAGAAAGAACATAGAGAACACATGAAAACAGTTCCTCTGTATTACTGTTTACAGGAAGGTGAAACCTTTTTTCTTTCTAAGGATATGTGAGGTCCAAGAAATTGGCAATAAAAGTGTCACAGCCTTCCCACATCCTGCCAAGGATTTCTCAGAATTACTGTATTGCTGTGTTGCAGCAGCCCCCTCGCCATTGTTGTGCAAAGGCAAGATTGCACTTGACCCTACCAAGCAGGCAAGCTGCAATTTTTTTTCCTAGTGGTTTCAATCCTAGCTTCTGAGTTCCTTCAGAAAATTCTAACTCATCTAGAAGTTCTGGGCAACATACTGTGTGTGATGTTACCCACTCATTCTTGTTGTGCTACAGTCTACTTTCCTCAGAAGTGTTTCTTCAGTCTAACAGATTGATGATTGATATAATTAAATATATACATGTTGGTACAATTATTTTTCCCACTCTTTTAAGGTGGCTTTCATGCAATAACAACTTCATTGGAAAGAAAAGATGGAGCTAAATAAAAGCCCAGTTGTTTTATTGTCTTCGTTTGAAGCCTGTGGATCCACAGTCAGAAGCAAAAAATAAACCCATATATAATGAGAGATGTACCCAGGGAATGATTACTTCCACGTTCCCAAAAATTGAGCGCTTGCTACGTGAATCCAAGGTGTTATCGATGCCAGCAAACTCACCTCTCAGAGCAGAGGGAATGTAAGTTGGGACACACATTGCTGCTGCCGACAGGTTGCCCTCGTGGAGGCTGGGAGGGGGTTTAGGAAGGAGCTAAGCAGAAACATGAGATTTTCCCACCAGCTGGCTGGGCATTTTGAAGATGCTGCCTCTAAAAATCAAACTCCTTGTTTCAGGTGACAAGCAATTCATAAAATTGAGTATTAAATATCTGCCTGTGATAGCGACCTGTTACGTTAATATGTGAGAAGATATTATTTTCTGTAGCCACAGGAAAAAACGAAATAAGGTGCTAGTGAGTAACAGCTTTTACTAATCTGTATTTAAAACTGAACTCATGTATCAATTGGTGCAGAAAACCTAACGTATTTCTGTACCTATGTTATGGCACTCTGAGATGCCAAAAAGAATATGTCCTTTCCTGCTCACTTTGAAAATGCAGATCACATCAGGAATAATAGATAACTTTGCATGTACTGCTGATGCTCCTGCTAAAATGCTACTCCTATTTTAAAATGTGGTGCCTTTGTCTGTATTCTAGCAAATATATACTAAAACATGCCTCTGTGAAACCTGTGAAATAAACCAGGATTTTTTAAAAATTTTTTTTTTTAATCACTGGCCTGTGAAAGACTGCTTAAAATGGAGAATATCCAATCAATAATTGTCACAGATGCCTCCATTTCAGTAAGTGTCAAAGCTGCTGATCCCTTCCCCACTCCTCCAGTGGTTTCTTCCTGTAAGGAGGTAAACGTTTTTTTGAACTGCTCTACACTCTTCAGGTTCTACAGTGGCATAGGGCTTAATTACAGAGGACAGTCAGAGAGAGGGAATCACTGTTCAATAGTACAAGATTTCAAACCTGCAAAGTCACATCTCAAGATTTAATTTGCGTTTTCAGAGCTGGAAACTGACTTGAATTATGACTGTGAATGTATCTTGTGTGAGCATCCATATTCTATATATTAGAGCAAGAGTCCTTTGCCAATCTCAATGTAAAACTTTGACCTGGAGTGAATGTAAGTAATTCTTGGGAGAGTCTCTCTGCAATCTACAAAACTATCAGTGGAATAGGTGCAAACTTTTCTTTTGAATCTGTTCAGATATTTTGTCTGTTGACTTGATAAATCAACATAGATTTAAGTATTAAAAATAAAGTCTTGTTATCAACTACCATTAATTGTACCATTAGTGAGCTCAGCGGAGCTCTCTAGGTTTTCACATTGTGAAAATTTTGCCGTTCAGTGGTGGATCTGTGTTTTCCTGGGGTTTTCTCATTTCCATCTCTGTCCTCCTGCAGAAAACATAGATTGCTTCTCCTCCCCAGCCCCCTGCCTATTGCTTATTAAGTGCAACATGAAAAATGAATAGCATGAGGGTCAAATTATTTTGAGTAATCAAGAAAGCCAACCAATTATGAATTTTTATATTTACTTTTAAGAGCAATTAGTAGTTTGAACAAAAAAGCCTGGAGGAAAAAAAATTGATTTTCCTTCATTTGACATCTTTAGATCTGGATATGGGTTTTAATGTTCAAGCAAAAGCTAATTTGCATGTAGACATTTCTAGATTAGATTTTAACACCTAGTCTAGTAAAGTACTTGAGCTCATGCCAGACATTTAAAATAACACTTCTTAGCTAGTGAACTTAGACCAGTGATTCATTCTTTGATAAGTGAAGGCAACCACCAGATTGCACTCTTGGAGCAGGATTAAATGCTGCTTCCTATTCTGGTGAAAGTAGTTGTCAGAAAGGTGAAGTCATCTACTGTGGTCAGTAAAATCTTGTAAGAATCGATTATCTGAACTCAAGATTCAACACGAAAAAGTATCATGTGAGATGGCTTTGGCTAACACGGGAGACTTTCCTGGGCTTAGGAAATAGAAGCATCATAACAAATTCTGAATTATGTTTTGTAGTTCAGAAAAGATGATTTAACTCTGTTGCTTAGTTGAAATATTTTACTATCCCTGGGTCTTATCTGGTAAATCCTTTTTGGTTTTTTTTTTGTTTTGGTTTTTTTTTTTTTTAATGCTGTGAAATTCTGTTCATCAGTGAGTATATGACAGCTAAAATAGGGTGATGGGCACTTTCAAGATATTTGGTGTTTGTCTCTCTGGAATGAGATGCAAAATCTCCTCTGTGTCGTGTCGGCACTGCCACATGTCACGTTGTCACTACACTATTTCGTGTGACTTTGACCTCTCTGAGAGCGGGCAGAGGAAATTCAGTGTTGAAATTCCCCACGTCCTTCAGTCTGCACCAGTGCTGTGACAGCTGTGTGGAGAGGGAGGACCTGGGGAGTAGATCGCGAGCTACAGGATGTGAAAATGGTTTACAGTTTTCTTTTGTGTAGACGAAATGTGCAATTTCCCTGCATATTTCTATCCAGCAATGTAGTCAGGCTCAGGGTGATTATTTTTGTGCTTCTTTTTGACACTGAATATCATCTGCTACTGAAGGAACTGTATTAAGGAAACTTTTGCTTTATCACATGTTTAGCTGATAATATCTATGGCTAGAGCTGACAGGGTTCTCTATTGACTGGCAGACTAATTTCTGAATGTATCAGGTAAGAGTGAAATAAATCCAAGCCGTCTAAATGCACATTCAGTGAGAGCTGCATAAAAGTTCTTACTCCTTTGTGATAGGCTGGAGCAGCCTTGGGAAGAAGCTGAGTGTACTTTGGCAAAAGGGACGTAGCAAGTGCCTAAAGCCTTCTTCCTTTTTGATACTGTTCCCTGCAGCAGAGAATTACCTCAGGTACAAAGTAGGTTCCCACTGATGAAGCAACTTGCCACAGGACCCAAGCATTTATTACAAACCTAGTTCTCCCCCACTCCACGCATCTCAGTTGCAGAGATGAAGCATCTTTCAAAACCAATGCCCCCTGCTTTGGTCTCTAACACAAACATGATTTATGCAAAGCAAATGAAACCTTATGCTTGTGCAAGCACGTGTAACACTGATAACACCCAGCAGCAATGTATGGGTACAGTGATTACAGGAAAAGGCAATAAATGCTATAGACTTGCATCTCCTATGTCCAACCTCCTCCCCTGCAGAGGACTCCCTTGCAGCCTCCCTGATGCTGACAGTCTGTCTGCCAGTGTCCGTCTGTGTCTGTTTTAAGCTCCCTCATGTTGCTGGAGATCTGAAGGATGGCCTCTGGCTATGCCAGGGGTCAGGCTTGAGGCAGAGCTGTTGTACAGTCTCCAAGTTTGGTCTCTGGGAGAGCCCTGGGGAAGTCTAATATGATAAAGATGCGGTTTTAATTTTTTTTTTTTTTTTTTTTTGCCTCCTTGGAGAGTGCTGGGAGTCAGCTTGCTCTGGTATGTCCATAAATGACTGACATTGCTAAAGAAGAGACTCCTGTTCACAATGTGAGGGCTTCCAGGCTCACCGTGATGTTCCCAGGCTGCTCATGGGGAAGTTCAGAGCCAGGAAGCTCAGGATGGCTTACTCTGAGCTTGCTCTCATGGATCAGTGCTTTATGCAGGGCTCTGCAAGTACAGTTGTTCACTTTGGTTTTCCCTGCCAAACTGCCTTGCAGTGGTCTTATAGCAGAAGTGGAGTGGGCACATCCAGAATTATCTATTGTTAATGGGCACAGAGACTTTGAGACCTCCAGTGTGTCCTGAGGGCTTCTTTTGATAGATACAAATGAAACTGCTCAGTAGTTGACAATAGACAAAAATGTATTGGGGGAAAAACCAAGTTAGACCAAATTTCCTACCTTCCAACTCCTGGTAACACTTTCAAACCTTTCTGTACAATTACTTCAACTTGTTCAGTCTGTATGGTGGGATATTTCCGACACATTAGCATGTGGGACTACCTGTATTAGTAACATGGTGATCTGATCCTTGGCTGATGTTTTTTTTTTTTTTTAATGCCATTTCCTACCCAAAAAAAGTAAAACCAGAGGAATTCTAATTTTACTGCTACTTGAATTCAATCAATGCGAAATTGCCTGTCACAGTACTATTTTTAAACATGAGGCAGTACTTTGCCCAACTATAAATAGAGGTATGGGTACCTCAAGTCCATGAAAGCTGCTGCCAGTCGAGCTTTGGACCCTTTTTTGTGCTTGTAACCACAAATCACCCTGCAGTCATCTGCACCCATCAGCTCATTTTTGTAAATATAAAATGGAGTGTAAATGGGTTATGTGAAATGCAGGTCCATCTTCTCATGTGCTTGAAATAACAATAGAAGTGGTTGACTGCATTTTCTGTGGATACACTTGCTCTCGTTTATCTACATTCTTTATTGGCAATTGATGCTCTGCTTTGCTAAAAAGATGAAATATAAAAATGCTCTGTCAAGTGTCATCTGATTTACAATGGGATAGTTCATGAATGAAGACAAACTGTGGGCTTTATGAAAAGCAGAATATTGAGTAGAATGAATTCCAAGGATAAGCATTCATTTGTTTTGTGAGTTTTATATCTAAATCATAAATAAGGCATAACAACTTAAGTCTCCCTTCTGAATTAATCTGATATGGCTCTGAAACAGTACTGATAGTTATGGTCTTGTTTTTCCCCCCCAGTGCCTACATGAACACTGTGTGTGTAGGCCTTTGTGCTGTGCAATTATCTGGTGGCATTAATTGCTGCACTCTTAAAATAGTTTACCATGAATTCACACATCCTGTCATTTGCTTATGTGGTAAATCCATATGCAGCTACAAGAAATATCTGATTCTGTTTATGATCCCTTAAGTGCACACAGCTATTGACAGTGTATTTTAATGCACATATTATTATTGATGTTTATTCTATTACATTGTAATTAAGTTCCACAATTAATTTTAATTGTTGGTAACCTTACATTAGCTTTCTGCACACCTCAGATATTCGCAATAGAAACATATAGATGGATAGTTATCTGGAAAAAAAATTAAGGCTTGAGCTTTCAGCAAAGCAAGTGACTCAAAAGGCATTATAGAAACACTTTTTTTTAAACTGATCTACAGCAGTGTGTGCAACGTTTGACAATTTAATGGACATGCAGTTTAAAAAGAAAATCCTGGCACATGGTACAACCCTGCTCAACATGAACTGGTCTCTGCAATTTTTTTTTTTAAATGTGGACAAAACTGTAGATAGAAGCAGCAGCTATTTAAGATTATTTGAGGTTAGCTGAGCAATAAAGTTCACAGGGAAAGGAGTGACGTTAAGTGCTAAGGGAAATATGGCTGGTACTTGATCTCTGTTAATGAGGCAATTGTTTAAAGTGTGGAGGCCACACTGAAGCAGCAGCAAATTGACAAGGAAGGTGGAAACAGAAGGCAAGATATTTAGTACAGCTTCTGTGTTTGTAAGTCGGAATACAAAGCAGCCCCTACTTTGCTCAGGAATGGAAGGAGATGCCAGGACTTTGTTTTTTCTGCAGTTATTCCTGCTCTTTCCAGGCAGGCATAAAGGATGCTTCAGTGGGCTGGGCTGAAGGAGAGTGGTTAAGGGTAGAAATAGTGCAGACTCTGAAACCACCATCACCTCCCGTGACCTGCTGTTGAAGCCAAGGACAGGTTTGTCTCTGAGAACCTCAAATGTCAGGGAAAACTGAAGGAAGGATGTCATCTCTGTTGCTCCTTCTAAGCATCAGCTGAGTCAGTCCAACTGGTACAGTATTGGAGGTACCGAGAATAATCTCAGTTGTTTAAGTTATTCTTGTATAGACTGAGGAAGCTCATGTATAATGTAATCATGCTGTTGATTTTAAAAAAAGGAAAAGATGAAACACCATTCTGAGATTCTTCTTGCATCTGCCTGAGCATTCTTCTTCAAAAAAAAAATTTTTAGTGTCTTTCTTCTTAATTTCCTCATGCTTCTTAATTTACATGTCAAATAAAACCTCCCTGACTAATTTTGATGACAGAGCAAGTGTTTAGCTCTGTAGACAATCAGTGTAAATTGTCATACGTTGTCAGATAACCATTGACAAACTACCTAACCATGTGCTTCACAGTCTAATATGTAATGATTTTTCTCACGAAATTAAGAAAACTCAAGATCACTACAAAACTGTGTCTTTTGTTTGGGAACACATTATGTGCAGTGCTGGAAAATGAGAGTTGGGTCAGGGAATGTGACTGAGCTTCCTTCTCCCTCTGCCCCTAAGGCCTATTTAGCCTTGAGACATTTACCACATATGCCACAGATTATTTTAACCAGGAGTGCTCCATATCTTTACGGATATGGAACTATCACTGGGCTTTCACTATTACTAGACTTTCAAGGTTATTTTTCTGAACCCGTCTAAGAATTATGCTGATGTTGCAGACGTGTCAATCTTGATCTTCGCACTGTTTTTCCTTTTCTTTTTTTCCCCGTGAATAAATTTAAGTATCTCTGAGCAGCCATTTGTTACGTTGCAGTGTGAACCCAAGGCAGAGAGAGCAGAGTGCATGTGTGTATAAATTGCCTGGCAGGGGGTATGTTTTCCTTTAAGTTATGGGAAATGTAGATATTGCATTTTCATATTAGGTACATTGCACTTTTGAGCTTAGTTTCCAGTCAGTTATCCTACTTGGTGAGGTGAAGTGATCCATACTAAAGATATTATTCAGCAATATCTTAGCAAATGTCATAGAAACCACCTCTTTATTGTTGGCAATTATTATTCCCAGTGGAATGACATCCCGGTCTTATATGACAAAACAACAGGAAGGTGCAAAATTGGCCTTGTCAACTCTGATAGACTTGATTGAATGCACAGCAACAAAGAATAACTAAACATATGTGCTTTCTTTTCCTAGGATATTTTTGGTTTGTATCATAAGACATAATTTCACTTTTCTCTATATTGCAGTTTGCAGAAAGAAGGAAATATCTAAGACGAGCAATGCTATTATTAGATGTTACTTATAAACATGGATTTGCATTAGTTTGATGAGCTGACATAGCATTTGTTATAATTTTTTTTTTCCTCCTAAGAAAGACATGTTCAGAAAGGACTTTTTTTTCATGAATGGGATTTGTGTGTGTTATATATAATTTAAGAAGGAATGAGAAGATGCAATGTAAAGGTCATGTACAAGTTTTACCTCCTTTAAAAGGTAAGCTTGAACTGTTTTTTAAAGGCCCCCTCCTTAAGGTTTGGTAACAAAAAACCCATCAGAGCGAGAGGTTTTTCTCTGGCCGGTTCCCAGGATTTTCTGAAGGGCCTCCTTGTCTTGCTCCTCACTTGTCTGAGTGTGGGGTCGCTTCCCCGTGGCTGGAGGGCTCATGGAGAGCCTGTCACATGGGACAGGGGTGTTCCTCAGTCATCCAGCTCCAGTATTCAGAGGGCCTCATTGCCCTTATCCCTCAGCTACAGAGGGGCCAGGCAACAACTGGGAAATAATGTAAAAGACTCACCAAGACACTGCTGTCAATGTGTGAATAGAAATGCTGAGCTTTGTGTTGCACGTACACCTCTTCTCGCTGCCGCTATAAAATGATCTGGGTGCTAGTAACTCCCTGGCTGACTGGTGAGAGAGCATTGCTTAACAGCGCTTACCCACGGATGTAGGATTTTTGCCTTTTGTTTGGATGCAAATACACTTGAAATACTGTGAGGGACCACCGTGAAATTTTGGTTTGAGGGTTTGCTTCAGGTGCTGGCTTCGACGTGCACCCCAGGGTGAAGGAAGAATGAGGACAGTGGGAAACTGTGCTCAGACACTCTGTATCAGGTGGGTGTTTGAAGGAGGTGGCAAGGACTGAGGGCACATGAGGGCAAAGCGGTCCTCCAGCCCCTTGGGCTGATAGGGACCCTTTTCTCCTCTCCTCACAAACACCTGGCTGTGCACTCAGCCTAGCCTCTCCCACAGGGATGGGAGGCGCTCCAGTCAAAGGAATGGTGTTTGCTTTCCCAGGAGGTGGATGAACTTGAATGTCTGGTTCTACCCTGGTTCACACAGTCTGTTCGCTAAAGAGATCAAAGCATATTTATTTCTGGCACAAGACTTGATAGAGATTCCTGCGGCTGGATGTAAGCAGAGCACGGATGGACTCTCTGACCATCACATTCACCCCAGCTCCACCAAGATGTCAACACCCACCCCCCATCATACCTTTCGGGAAAACAGTCTTTCTTTTATCTAGCAGACCAGCTTTCTCTATCAATTAGTTTGTAATGATCAAAGACATCATATTCTCTTGAATATTTGTTATTTCTGATGTTTTATGGATTAAGTGATCTCAGATTTTCAGGCATCCATGTGAAATAGCTGTGAAACAAGATGATCAACTGACTCATCTAATGTTATGCCATAAAGCATGATTTGATTCATACAGTTTCAGCTATGTGTAGTTGTGATTATAATCGAGCAGTGAATCACTGCCCCTTGGTCACTGACCCTTTTGGTGTTGCTTGGGTTCTGTGGATAGGGAAAAAAAAAAGTTTATGTGAAAGTTAGAAATTTCCTGTAGCTTGGTCCTAACCCATTGTAACTAATTAGCTGTGTACCTACCATTCTGCTGTTCAAATAGTTTTATTTGTTCATTTTTCTTACTTTCCTCAGAATTTTTGCCAACTCGTGAAGAGGCTGGTTGGTTCACAGCCTATCCCCCACAGCTCTCTACCACATCACAAGCTCTGTCATGTGTTAGGGTGACTGGCACTGAGTCATACTTTCTTCTACTCTACCTGTGTTTTTTCTACCATAATCAACTTTACTCATATTCTTTTCTGCATTTTCTTTATTCAAGAAATAATTCACATTCTAATTGGATTTTGTTTGAGCCTGTTTCCAGAGAAGTAGCTCTTAGCTGAGGTTTATGTCTATGCTTTCCATTGTAAAGATCTGTTTAGATTTGAGATTTTATTTTTTTTCAAGAGCTGACACGGGTAATCAGCAAGCAGTGTGCTTCTTAAAATCCCTTGTGAAAAACTGAGTAGGATGTCTGTACTATTTGCAGTACTTTACCAGAGATAAAAGCAATGTTTGAGCTCTGATGCTAGATCCACTGATTCTGGTCTCTCCTTTGCTTCACGATTTTATCCGGGAATCCCCCTCTGACAGGAGCTAATTTGATGTCTTAGAGGGTCTGCAGACAAATGCCTGTCATGGTCGCCCTTCCTGGGGTTTCCACGTGTCTCAACACTCACTGTGTATTTAGCATTCAGGCCTCAATTGAGCATCCAGGCTCCTTTGAAAAAAGGTTTAAAAACTCAGAGAAAGGGATCATCTCAAACCAGGAAAGCTCATATTGTTTGTAACAGCTAGGAAATGAACATCAAAAGAAAAAAATGGAGTTTATGTATGTGCCACCCTCCTCTTCCTTTGGGATATAAAGTGTGACTCTTTTGTGGGAGTTTATTCCAAAACGTGGCATTAGTCAGATACATCTCTGAAGCTGGCCCTGCTTTGAGCAGGGTTTGTACCAGGTGTCTTCCTGAGATCACTTCTGACCTAAATAATTCCTGCCTAAGGGGAATTGGGTGGAGGGGCATAGCACAACATTGCCCTGTTTCCAATGACTTGTGATTAAAGCAACAGAGTGTGAGAGACCCAAGTTCACATTCCTGTCCTGCCTGTTTCGGAAAAACATGAATCCCTATGATCTACTTCTCAAGGGGCTACCCTGACAAACAGGTTAATAGATACTCTGGAGGGCTGAGATCTCCTTTGGTTTCTTCATCTGAAGGAGTTTACTTGGATGTACCTTGAGAAAGAGACAACAGGATGCTGGCTCCATAGGTTACTGCAATTGCCTGCAGATTTAAAGACTGGGTTAAGAATGTGGAGTTATTTATGAAGTGTACACAGGGAAGAATGGAACATAGCTTTCAGGTTACTGTGCCTGCCTGAACATCAGACAGCTGGGTTGATGGGGGATCTGACACTTTGTCTCCACTGCACTAGTAGATGTTTTGGTATTTGCCATGCCTTCCAACAGCTTTCTGGTTCTTTGGGGAGCATCCCTAGATATGCTGTTAACTGCATACCCCTGTCAAAGCCATGTTTACAAGCAAACCATGGTAGCAGCCAGCCCAGCACTGAGAGATAGCAGCAATCCCTGAATGAAGCTAAAAGATGCCCTCCTTTTTCTTGGCAAATCTCACCCTTGGCAAGACCACCATGAGGTCCAGGAGGCTTTCTGCCTGTTTTTATTTAGTTTTGCATTGGGTTTTTTTAAGAAAGAAAAGTCTGACTCTACAGTATCAGGAGGCTTTCTTCTATAAATACTACAATTATGGAAACAAATGTGGTTTACTACCAGTGCTGAACATCATCTTTTCTTTAACTGCTGAGTAAATAAAATCTGAGCTTCTAGAAATTTATGCTGGAGTAGGTCAGAACATATTCCCACAAAATTTAAGTAAGATCCAGAAAATTCTATGTAAAACTCTGAACTTCTAGACATGTGCACACACAAAATTCCATTGATGTAACAGACTTTCTATTACAAAGGAAAATGTTTGGTTTGTATTTTTTTCCCTGGCTTGCAGGAGTAAAATATTTCAGTATGCATTAAGAATTATACACTTTAATTGTAAATCAATTGCCTAGTTTATATGAGATGTAAAACCAGTATTTTTAGGCATTTCATTGGAATAAAAAGAACCATTCTGCAAGAATGGCTTCAGCCCTCAGCCCAATTTATATGCTTAGCTAGATTAATCTAAGTGGAATTGAAATAAGTTAGTCTGGATCAAGTCCAAGGAAAAATTAGATTGCAGTAGACCCAACATTGAAGTCAAAGGTAATTTTCCAATTGATTTTGGTAGATACAGGATGTTAGAGCCAAGAAAGATGTTGAAAAATCTGATATTTCTGTTATTAGAGCTGTGTTGAGGAAGCACCTGCTTCAGATTTCGCCACCTATTTCCTCTGCAGGGCATGGGGAAGGTGCAGGCAGCAGGCTAGGAGAAAATGATTGAACCCAGGCTTCAAGGGTTGAAACTCTAAGGCAGCATCCTCCTAGTAGGCTAGTTGTGGTATTCAAGACTCTAGAGCCAAACTGGTTATTCTAGGAATACACTGTTAAATATCCGATCACTGTTTTGATGAAACAACCTACGTATTTCTGCACTAGAGCACATGGGTGGCATTATTTCCCTCACTGTGAAGAGAACCTGCGTGGTCCTTTTAGATAACTGGGCTGCTGGGTTTTTTCACACTAATTAAACAGAAAACGTTTTGAAGTGAAGTCAGTCACTCTCCCTGGCATGCTGCCATATGGAATGGTGCAGGGGCAGATGCACTCACAGCTCCCTTCACTGGCTACAGCGTACGGCAACGAGCAGGAAAAAACCTCCGTGGAAAATGGCTTGTTCTGTGGAGATGTAAGTAATAGCAACATTAGACCAATAAAAATCAACAGTGTGATTTTTATGTGCGGCTGTAATTATTTTCCACTAAAGAATGTGCGGGAGAAGTACAAAGCCTGTGATTCCCATTGCTAGCAGCCTGCCTAGCAGAATGACTGCCTCCTCCTCACTGCCTCTCACAGACACACATCAAACAATTGCATTAGCACTTCTGCTGCCTTTCTTCTCCCACCCTCTTTTTTCACACTATTTAAGAGCTAAAGCAGAGTGGTGTTGATAGTTGAGCCTAACAGTGAGTTTTGTTTGAACACAGCTTATCCTATCAATGATAATTCAGAAATTTCTGCACGCATTTTGAAGGCAAGTTTAAGTAATTTTTAAAGATGCATTTCACCATTTGTCAATACTAAATCATTTGTTCTGTTTAGTGCTTCTGAGAGCATGTCTTTGTGGAAAAGCTCAGTGTGGAAATTTGCAATAGGATCACAAAGATGGGCTCTATGTATTTGTAGATTTAGAATATGTAGAGTTCTAAAAGACATTTTTATATCTTTTATACCTTTTTTAAAATTAAAAAGCCATTATTATAGAAGAACAAATTTTAATATTTCATCTTTATTGCCACCTCTACTACTGTGGGAGCAATTTTCAAGGAATGGCAGTTCAGTAACTGTAGGTGCTTTCTGCAGAGAACTGCTTTTTTTTCTTGACATGTTTTTAACAGTATTTGGATCAGGCCCCAAATATATGTAATTAGCTCTTTATAAAAGCTATTAGAGTGTAATCGTCCTCCCATCTGGATTTTATGTTCTGGCAATTAATGCTACAGATGCTTTAAAATATACAGCTCCAAGCCCTGCTCTGATCCTATTAGCTAAGGCTTAAATTCCATTTTTTTTCTCCAGAAGAGGCATGGAGAAATTGTTGGGACTTTAAATGTAAGTACTATCCTTACACAGAGGATGTGTTTAGTGATGTGGTTATAGATAATTCACCTAGTGATATGATTCCAGTGCTGCTCCCATTAAAATTACTGGGACCTCTGCCATGAAGTTGCGCAAATACAAGTTTGTGATCTTCACACTTTTAAGTATTAGCAAAATATATGCACGTTTGCTCATCAGCTTCTATAGCAAGCTTTCTCTTTGACTGAGTCAGTATATCTTCTATAAGGGCTCAAGTGTTGCGGTCTTTTATAATGGAGAAGATGGTCATAAGTTCTAAAAACCTGTGGGCATAATTTGGTATTTTCAGAGGTCCCACTTTTGTAAGAGGAAATACAGACTTTAAAGAAAGAGTAGTCTTGAAAAGCACGTCCATTTCAGATGGAATATTTGTGGAAGTCTGTGGGAGTTAGTATCCAATTTCTGGTATTTTAATAGGATTTAGGTCCCTAGCTCCTATATACTCTCCAGAATCTCTCAGACTTATTTATTCCCCAAGATTTGCAATGAAGACCAGAATCCTGCTGGGCTAAACCACAGACCCAGTTATAATTTCTGCCTGAAAGAATCCTCTATATATCACTTCAAGCATAGGATCCGGTCAAAGCACAGAAACCACAGGGTTGTGTAAAATATTTTGTCCTGCTCTAGGGCTTTGGGTTTGTTTGGTGGTTCTTTTTTTTTTTTCCTAATCATCATTTAATGAATAGAATTATCTAAAACATTTTTTGCTCGAAGATTAATTCAGCATCTTGGAATTAACTAAAGGACACGTGATTCTTCAGGTTTCATGGCAGGTATACAAATGTTTATTGAAGAGAGAAGCATTTAGGGACATAAATCCATGCTGCTTGTTGAGGCATAACTTACTGTTGCCCTTGGGAGGAAAAACACACTGCGCTTCTGTGTGTGTGTGTGTGTTAATGAACACATATTTAATATACTGGCACATTTTACTTGCTACAACACTCAGGTTTTCATTTTCCATTTTTATTTAATGTCAGCTCCAATGGCACTAAGATGTCTACAGTCTAGGCACAGATGTGTTAAAGTAATCTGAAAAACTGGACACTAAATAGAGCTAGTAAGAAATATCTGTGTTTATTTCATAACTATCCTCTATGTGTATCTCAGAAGGATCCCATTTATTATCTGTATATGGTTCAAAGATTGTCAAGATAAATATAAAAATATACTCAGGGGAAGAGTAAATAGGGACATAAAAGAAAATGTTGTGACCTGTGAATTATTATCACTATATATTAGTTAAATAAGTTTTGTGTTTTGAACAGTTTTTCTTAATTATTTGCCTGTGAAGTGTATGTATTTGGCAATGTTTGGGCACTACTGAACTCCACAAATTTCTGGTATCTTTCTACCCGCATCCTCTATGCTTCTGCATTTGCTAAAGCTTTTGAAATCCACACTACTGAAAATGTGTCCGTTTGATGCCAGTTACCACAGTTATATGACTACAAATAGCATAAATTAAGAAATCACTCAGGATGAAGTTAACAGACCTTTCTGGTGCTGTCCTTCCGGTCATTTAAACCGATCACCAACAGGATAGAAACTTCCACAGGGGAAGTAGGGAGCTGGTGACTTTTGCTGAACACCAGGCTCATCCTGTTAACATAGATCCTCTTTTCCAGATGCATATTCTCTAGGCAGGGATATGTGCTTTAGGGACCTGAGCCAAAATATGAGCCTGTTCAAATATTTAGTGCATGAGGCAACACTCAGCATTTCTATATTTGGGGAAGTGGGCTTGATTTTTTTCTCATACTGACTATGGTAGAGCTATACATCATGGGTGCTTTTGATGTTCGTAAAAATAATACTGTGTAATAATAGAGTATGCAATGGAATAATAAATATCCTCTAGGATGTAAGAGGCCCATAGGTGTAAAGCCCAATAAATTCATTAAGCAGACTAGATTTCCAGCCCCTAGCAGCAGACCTCGCACTTAAATCAAAATCACAATATGCACTTGTCCATCTTTAATAGAGACTTGAATATTTTTGGAAACAGACTTTAAAATGAGATGTCTGAATAAAGAAAATGCCCTCACTTCCATAAATACTAAGTATGAAGTTCAGCATAATAGACATGAATGTGAAAATGGAGGCATCTTAGCATGTCTTTGTGTCTCAGTTTGATTGCACATTGTGAGAGTTGGTGGCTCAATGCCTTCTCTCCTTGAGCCTCGTGATCATCCCAGCCAGTGCAGCGGCTGATGAAGCCAAGCTGTCCCTGCTGCAATAGCAAACTGAAGTGAAATGCAAGGCACCCACCTCTTTTAGACTTTGGTGTCAATTTGGAAATTTCCATGCAAATGCTACCCTGTAAAAATGCTATCTCACATTCACACAGATCTTCCTGAGACTGCATTGCACGTGGCAGCAAATACCAAGAAAGGGTGGAAAAGTCAATGAGGTCAGGCTGAGAAACCTTTTTTTTCCTAATTCCTGCTCAGCAAAGGGTTGCCAGTCCAAGACTGTTGGTTCTTTTAGTTCCATATGTCTGTTCTCCAGCTTCAGCCGCAGACATGGCACAGGAATGTGCACACTGATTATTTAGGCACACCACGTTGCAATAGTCCATAAACACTCTGCCTCCTCGATAAAAAAGTTCCAAGTTTCAGTTACGTTTAAAATGCTTTAATTTTAACTTGGGCAGGTCTTTACTTATTGCCATTTGAGGTCTGTGACAGGTTGGTGTGATTACTAAAGATGTAAAAATGAATGTGTTTTTTACTGTGCTTGGGGAAATATGGAGCTGGTGTTTTATGCAGACCAAATCCTACAGCTTTCCAAATTCTTGCCAATGTGACCACTGCACAGTGGATGTAGAGAGATAATGCATTAGAGAACTCACAAGTTATTGTATATTTATTTTCAGTCTGTTTTTCCAGGTAGATTCCTCCTCCTGAAGACCAAGCTGAAAGGCTGTGTGGAGGAACAACAGTAACTGAATGAGTTTACATGTTCTTTTGGGTCTTGCCAAGATGCTGGTTATCAATCATACAAGCCAGTTGAATAATACAAAATTCGTGACATATTCTTCTGATTTTTTGCATTAATTCTTATACTTTGACCAATATTTGAAGGTTACCTCGATATTCTTACTAGGAGACAATTATATATTTTTTTTTAAATTTACCAAGCTAAAGGAGTAGAGAAACAAAAGTTTTCTCTTCTGTAAAGTCAGTAACAATTGATAGGCACATGAAGAATACGGGTATTTAAGGTGAGAAGTTAAAAGTACAGCAGTAGAATTGAAAAGGAGAATTTGGGAAGGTAGTGGTGGAAAGCTGGCTTTGCTCTACCTGGGTGAACAGTACCGAGCAAATCCTGTGGCATGGAGTGTCTGTAGCAGTTGCGACAATAAATTAAGGGCCCTGAAGCCCCTCTGTGCTGGAAGCCTTTCCAGTAACTGCTCTTTTAGGTGTTATTCTGCATAATATATGTGTGCACCTTATATGTTTCAGCATATTAATGTTTACAGCTGGATATTCTACATTCCTCTGCATAATCTCAGATGATGTCTAGCTCTTTCTTTTTGTCTCGTCTATGGTCTTTGCGTGCCAACACAGAAGTTGCTGCTTACTAAACACACGAGGAAAACTTTCATAATTCCATGCTAACTGAGCAACTTGAGGTGCTATTTTGGCCCAAGGCAAACCGAATTAATGAGACTTAAATGCAGAATTTGCTCAGCCCCCCAGGTCCAGTGGTACTGAAGAAGGCTCCTGCTGTGATGATGTATTGAAGTCACAGATACCATAAAATGCAGCACACATTATTGTTTTTTAATCCTCTATTTTCTGGTACAGAATACCACCCTCAGACTTTGCGTTCGATGCTTGCACTCAATCTGTTTCAAATAGAAATACAGTTTTCCCTTTCAGCAGGTTTCCTTCCTTTTCCTATTTTGTGCAATGGATAAATAACAAGGCTGGAAAGAATGCTTGTCAATTTCAATTTTGCCAAACATGTAAGTGTTATAATCTTTAAAAAAATCCCTAGACAAACCAAAATATTTTCCCAATTTAAGTAAGATTACAAGGCTGAAAAGGCAATTTACAAATAAACACTGGTAGCCTGGAGAACCAAAATGCTTTGTCATGTGCATCCTCCAAGTGAAAGACCTCAGAATGAAAAGTAAAATTGCATTCACCCAGACTTCCGTTGTTCAAATAAAAAGGCATGGAAACACATAAGGCAGCCACTGGAGGCTTGTATTAGCTGCTGTTTGTGAAAATACAATGCTCAAGTCCTTTGGAGTCCTTCAGGTTTATGTAGCCAAGTGGAGCTTTAGGGATTACAATGGAGAACCAGAAGTTTGCTCACCTACTTCAAAATTAGACCCTCAGCCACTGTGCACAGATTTTACTGGGGAAATACCCCTCTGAGTTAGGAGCATTATTTTCTTCACCAAGACAGTTTTGCCAGTGAAACACTGAAATAAATAAACACAACTCCAGTTCTGGCATGTTTCTCTATGGCAATGTAAACAAAGTTTACCATGATCTAATTTATATGAATATTAGAGCTGATAAGATTTGTACGCTTTTGATTATACTGATAACAGTAAAGCAAGAAACTCGCATATTGACAGTGTTTGAAATCAGATTAACTAGAAAAGTACATTCACAAAGCTGGTTTGTTAAAGAGAAATCTTTTTGCTGCCCTTCTGTGGTAGTAATACATTCATTGGCATCACAATTTCCACCAATGAACAATGGCAATATCTGCACTAACTGTTTGAAAGGAAATAGCAAAGCCAAAAATAGATGAACTGTGCTGTTTTAACAGACTAATCAAGGAGAAAAATACAGGTATGGGGATTGATCCTTTTTCAGTGCCAAACTAGAGATTTTTCATCAATGATAAATTCATGTCAGTTATCTCACTACAGGGAATCAAAGAACCTTTCTTTGTTTAATTTAATAAACTAAATTTTGAAGTGTAAGGAGCATTTATCTTTTTGAATGAATAGAAATTCTGTATTTCTAGTTGTAATTGTTCTTTCTGGCCTCAGTAGTGAAGGTGCTTGTAGTTCTAGAAAGTGGTGTCATTTTTGCCATGGGTGCTGAGGGAGCCAAGAGACGGAGAGTATAAATCAATTTACAGCCTGTTTAAAAGCAGGGGACAAAATGCATGAACGTTAATTCAAAAACTGCTTCAGATTATTATTCCTTTATGATTAACCAAAGTGGACTTCAACCTCCTTTGAGATTTCAGTGTTAGCATGATAAAATTATCGCTTTTAACAAACTGACTGTTTTCAGCATTTATTCAGCACATTACACATATATGGAACCATACAGCAAGTGGAAGGTCACTCGATTAATCCTTGCTCCAGAGGTGTAAGTGGATATGATCATATGCAATACAAAACCAATACATATTGATTAGCGTGACGATGCTTCACTGAGCAGATGTCTCTTGAAAGGAGAGTGGAAGTAATTTGGTATGGGAGGCCTTCTTTGTCCTCTCCTGTGATGGTAAGGTAAACCAGGACCTGACCAGAGTGCTTCACGCTCCTTATGGGATAGCAACAGCCCTAATGCCAACCTGGCTTAAACAGTATTGTAAGAGAAAAACGTTTAGTCAAGTCCATACATCGCCTGGACCTCCCAAGATGCCTCAGAGTACCCCAGTGGCAAGGTGAGGTTGTTCTCCCAACCTGTGGTCACAGGTCACTGCTTGGCATACTTAGCTGTCCTCCAGAACTGGTTCCTTTCAGGTTCATAAAATGCTCCTACAAAACAGAGATTAATCTATTTTACCCCAAAAGGTCTCTTTGTAGCTCTGGCCAGATCCCAAATCCATGCAGTTAGGGTCACTTAGGCAGACAACCACTGAGTGTCTGGTCGATTGAGGCAGACTAGTACTTCTCTGTGCCAGACGACTTCTCTCAAGAATATAGAGATGGCTGCTTGGTGAAGGGCTGAGGCCTTGAAGAAGGTTACACAGGGATACATGCTCAACCCTGATGGACATGCTTATTGAAACCAATCTGATCTCACAAGTCTCAGCTTCCCCTCTGCCTGCCTATGATGGATCCATACACGTGGAAACAAAAACATCAAGGGATAAAAGTGTGAAAAACGTGCACCCCTCTTATTTTTTTGGAAGGAGGCAGCATCAAGCATGGGGATAATGTGAAAGCATTGGTCAGGCAAAAAGGAATGAATGCAAACTGAGAGAAGGCAAAGAGCAGACACACAATGCACAGAAATCAGACATACCAGTTGTAGTGACGTTCATGACACTTATCTCTCAGTCAGTGAGAATGTCTTGTTCCTGGTGAGTCTGCACCTCTCTGGATCTGAAATTTCCTCTTAAGGTTTCATTGTGCCAGCAAAACCTAATGAAGCTTTTGGTGAAACACCCTCTCATAGCCTCAAAGAGAGGCTTTCTGCTGAAGTCACCAGGGCCATGCCAGTAGGAAAACGGAGGGAAAAGAGAATCAGGTTACATGTGCTTGGGCAGATCCAGGGTGTGGTGACCACAAGTGTTCTTCCTCCAGTAACTCCCATAGCTATCTGCTGGGGCCTCAGTTAGCAAACCTACTTCAAAACATGTATTGCTCAAAGCTTAAGCTTATGACAATGTTTGGGGCTTCCCCCACCAGAATGCAGTTCTATGCTGGAAAAAGTGACATTGTTCCATACAACCCCCAGCTGCTGTCTCTGTTTGTCTGTGTGTGTCACTGGGCTGATCAAAGCTTTGACAGCTTCACTGGAAGCATCACTTTTGAGTGTGTCTGGAAGTTCTGCTTAATCACAGGGGCTTACCTTTCAGCGACACGGCACAAAAGAGAGCTTATAGAAACTGGAGAGCCAGAGTTAACCGTTAGGAGGCTCTGTGAATCTTCTGCTGGATACAAGGATGTAGGAGGGTGGGAGACGGCGTTCAAAAACCATGCAAGACGCTTAGGAGATGTCTGATTCAGCAAAACAGACTTCTGCATCTAAAGTCAAGACTGTCTCAGCTTAACAAAGTGGCTAAGCAGGCCCATAATTTTACTTATGACAAATACCCTCATCTTCAACGAGACGACTCATGCCCATGCAGTTGCTGAAATACTTTGCAGGTTGTGAACTAGCTCTCAGCAAAGTGATCTGGTTACTGCATACTCTCGTTTGAAATTCCCAAATTGTGAAGGTAGGTAATTTCAATAATGAACACCCTTGAGGCAGTGTCACATGAGTTCTTTTCCCTTTTAAATGCAGATGACAGGTTACTAAAAATGTTTCTCTCCATGTAGCATTTTTTGTGGTGCTGCTGTGTGTTGCATATGCCAAATTTTCCTCTGTGACTGTAAAATATTTTATGTGGTTTGGGTTTATTATCTGGCCCACGAAGAAACAGAAACACCTTTAGATTTGGTTATTACATTTCACTGAACAATCTTGTGAACACATTGAACAGATTGACAGTTGTATTTAAATATGATTAGGTATGGTGAACTCCTTTGTTCGAAAGTTTTACTTTTGTAAAGACGTATTTATAAGCATTCAATTTCCTGATACTTTCATACCAAGTATGACACTGACTTCTGCACTCTCACAATTCTTATTTGGAATTTCAGTGGAACCTCATTGTTGCTGTTAAGTTGTAGCTCGATTCGGACAAAATCTGTTTTACTCAAAATTCCTCAAAACTCTCATTGACTCAATTCTGATCTGCATTTCTCTGCATAAGCCCAATAGTTTAAATTTCTTTGGGTTCTCCTGTTGCAGAATGAGTACTGATGCTACAAAATGAACACACTTTATTCCTGTTGAGACTGAAGTCTGCAAAGTCCATGTGTTTCTTCAGTGCAAGGAGTTTTATGCATGTTATTTTTTGGCATGAGAGGATAGGGCACATATCTGTAGCCTGTCACCGTTGAGTCATCACTCATTTTACTCAAATGCTCTTAATGGGACAAGGGAATTCACTTTGGTGTGTGATACAGGAGGGATCCTGTATAAATTAGCAAGAAAAAATGGGGTATGAAAACTCAGTTATATTCCTTAAGTATTAGTCACAGAGAACATGGTTATCCTTCTGTTTTACCTTTTCCTTCTGAATTGAATAAAGAATTCATTACATCTAAACGCCATGTAATTGACCTCCGCCCTCATCCGATATTCCAGGGAAATCATTCCTGCTTTTACAGCACTGCAGCGGAGACCTGTCTCCGGTGTTGAGCTGCTTCTTAAACGTCGTTTCCTTGTTCGCTCCCTAGGACCAGCAACGCGCCGGGACGGCGATGGAGCAACTGGGAAATAATTACAAAACACGTCTCTGAAAAAGAGGACGAGGAAGTGAAATCAGAGGGCTCCGCCGCCCTCCGGGAAAGGGAGAAAATACATACGAATCCCCGAGCAGATGGTGAATGTAAACACACCGGAGCGGAGCTGAATTCCTCCGGGGGGAACTCGGACTTTCCCCCCTCCGCTGCTCGCCTCTTGCCCGAGGAGGCCGGGGAAGCTGCTCCGCCCGGGGACACGGACAGACACGCACGGACAGACGCGGGGACGCGCAGCAAGCCGCGCGCCACGCGTGCACACACACGCGGCCCACCCCACAGGCAGGGACACGCTCATCATCCATCGCACAGAGACATACAGAGACCGGGACTACTCCGCACCGCGCCGCGGGGACCCGCGCCCCGCACCGGCACACGCGCGGAAGCACCGCCCCGGACCGCCCCCGCATCCCTCCCTCCCTCCTCTCCTCCCTCCTCCTCGCCCGCCGCGCACACACACACACACACCGGCCGCAACATGACGGG
>VZRJ01013354.1:2615413-2660556 GCA_013397565.1 Ptilonorhynchus violaceus | reverse complement strand
CTGGCCGTCGCTCCGGCCCCGCTGGTGCAGGTGACGGGGAAAGGAGTCACATCCTTTTTTTGTTTATTTTTGGCTTTTTTCTTTACGTTCCCCCCCCCTTTCCCTCCCTCTGTGTTTGTTAGGCAATCTGCAATTAACCTGTGAAAACAAGGAGAAGTGGTTTCAGAAACGTGAATGGGTAGGGCTGGGCCATTGGCGGTCATGTGTGACCTTTGCCATGGATTTGGAGGATGCTGCATGTGTTTTCCAAAATCTCATGGCACGCTTAAAAAGTGGAGCAGATGGTGATTGTAGTGCTTATTATGAAAGAGGTTCATGGAAATTCCGGATTTCCCCTAGACAGTTTTTGTGTTGCTTCTTCTGGCTAAAGGGGTTATCTTTCACTTTTGGCAAGGCAAAGAATGTTGCTGCAAGTTGTCTTGCAAAGGAATGGGGTTATTTTGCTTTTCCACAGAGAAGGGAGCCCCCTCCCAGCTTTATGTCTCTGTCTCTCCTTTGGGATTGACAGCAGTAAGTATCTTGGCATAGACAGAAACTGCAGTATGCTTTATTTTCTTATTGCACACCTTTATAGTTGAATGTAACTAGAAAGGAGACTCAGAATAGTCTCTTATCCCTCTCTATGCCAGATGTGTTTTTCTATCTAGTATATATTGCACTTGAAGCGTTAAACTCTCCGGGGGCACGGAGGTGGGGATGTGAGACAAAGTCTAGTAGTTACTTCAAACAATTCTCCTTGCTCATACTTAAGAAGGAGAGAAAGGAACATGTTGTAAGAGCAGCTGAGGAATATATAAAAGTGAAATATTAATGAACTGAAAAAGCTCAGATAGCAAAGACATTGCACCTAATCATTCAGGAGAGTTCTTGCCCTCTTTACAACTCCTCATTGTACGCGTGCCTGTACTAGAAGTGCAATTGGTATAAAGGAGAGTAATATTTGAATTAGCTGGAAGTAGTAGAGGTACATAATTTTTATTTTGCATTAGTGATCATCTCTGCAGTGGCTTGCTTTAGCCGTGATTTTTGAGGCTGCTGTAAGAAAGAGAACTATTATAGAAACAGTAAAAAGTATTTAAAGAATGTTTTCTTGGAAATGTAAATGGGAAGGACTGACTAAGACCTGGAATAACCCAGAGGAACAACTAGTCTTGGAAAGTCCTCTTAGAAACATCATGATGACAACTGAGTTACTATTCACCTCTTGCATCCCAGGGAGCAACATCCCCTAAATAGGCAGCACTGTCTCAGGAAAGGGTAATGATACACAGCTGTCCAGGATCTGCTGAAAGTGAGACATAGAAGCAAGGGGTATTTTCTGCAAATTGAGGTTCTTTTACCTCTTTGAGTCTGGAGTGCAGTGGTCCCTGTAGTTTGATTAAGTTCCCCAGTTTTGCTTGGAAGGATACTAAGTGCAGCAGCGTTCTGCCACAGTTTAGCAAGGGAATTTAGTTCAGTGGGAAAGTTGTCTGTCAGCCCACAGGGTGAAGTCCTGTAGCCCTGGCTCTATTCCCTGGCAGGACTCTAGTCCCTCTCCCCAGGTGCTGGTGGTGAGGCCTGCCTTCTGGAGAGCTTGGTGCATGCCTGAGCAGGGCAACAGATATGGGGAGCTGTACCAGAAGGATGACCTGGAACAGTACATAGGGCATATACCATGTCTGGGTTACAAGAGGCAGTGTTTGGCTTTTAAGTCTGTTAGTCACAGAAGATGCTGAAAAAGCATCTTGTATCCTCAGGTCTGTGTGTATGGTTGTGTGAGAGCATGAGCTCTGGTGCTGCATAAGCTGTGTGTGCTTGAATTTCTCCTTCTTGATTCAAACCTAATGTCACACAAGCCTTTGGTTAATAACTTGGCATTGAACAAGTCAGATTTGGCAATGTTTTGGGGCTTTTTTTGCTAGAGTGTTTCATAAATTGAAAGAGGCATGTAGAGAAGTTGCTCCATTGGGAGAAAACTCCCACTCTTCCATGAAAGTTCATGGAAGATACTGTGGCTTTGTTGGATTAGCCCATCTGGAGTATTTGAAAGAACAATGGCCAATGTATATTTTTTATGTTGTTGGGAATTATGCAGATGCAAGTAAGTCACTGAGAAAAGCATTTTGTAAAATTAAACTTAATGATAGATTCTGAAAAGTATAAATCTGCATATTCTGAGAATGACATTTTCATACTGTTCAAGTTCCTGGATTGTGTTCACTGTACTTTTGGAGATGTCATAATAAGAGGAGGCTGTGTATTTCCCAAGTGTTACAGACCTTTGAGGCAAGGGAAGAAGTGAATTTTGCACAGTGGTTTTTCTGAGGTTGGTTGATACAAGTAAAGCATGACATGAAATAACATTCATGTGTCAGTGAACATACCAATGGAAAAGAAACGTTATGAACAGCCAAATAACTATCAGATTGTTGGGGGAAGAACTGAACTATATCTTCTGTCATGTAGAAGTTACTCTTGGTCTAAGAGTCAGTTCCTCAGGTCTTCCCCTTGAGAATAATTTTGCTGCAGTTGGAGGGACTCATCACCAGGCAGGAGGGAGGGAGACAAAAGGAAATGTACACATAAATTATGGCAAGTAGGGACTGGGTTTGTTTCCTGAGAAATAACTGCAGTTTCATCAGGTTTTTCTCTCAATATTGTGTTTATTTGGCGGTTTTCTGGAGTGACAGTAGACTGGGTTACCTCGATAAAGTAAATATGCTTTTGTATTAGACTTTAGCCATTGAGTGTGCTGGCTGTGTGAGATGGCATGTAGAATACAGAACTTGCAAGCACCTAAAATGTGTATTGTTGTTAGTACTTTTAAGATTTTATGTGTGTTCCTATGCTTCAGCAAGGGCCTATAACCTTAAAAGTATGGAAGATGCAACCATATATTTTACAGGCGATAGTATTAAACCTCTATAGCTGTTTGCTAGTTAAATATGTGGTCAGTTGTACTTACTGCTTTTTGACTTGTTCTCACTGCACTGCATGGTGGAGTGTATCGCTTACAGACTGCAAACACACATTCTGTGACTGAAGACTGTAGTATCATTTCTCTGTTGTATGGCAGTGAAATCATAACAATTATTATGCTTTCTATGAAGTCTACTGCCTTTACCTGAAATGTGACTGTCCTAGAGAGGATAGTTGGTTTGTAATAATATATGCTATAGGGTAAGGGAAAAGAAACTACAGGCAGGCAATAAGTAAAAGCAGTAAAGTCCTGGATTTGGAAAACCCAAGATTTTTATTAAAGGTGCACTGTAGTCTGTTGCATGTGTTTTGTAATTCCACACAAAACCTAAAAACTAAAAAGAAGAAATACACTGTTGAAAGGGATTACAAGATCTGAGTGACGATGGTTTTGTATCCAAACATTCTATATTGTCTATAGATGGTACTATTTCTTTGCCCTGGTTATTGCTCTGAAGGCCCATGTGAGTGTTGAGGTATAAACGTGTAGTTGTTTTCCTCATACATGGGAAATTGAAGCAGTGATGTGTTGAAGTCACACAGCTGATTTGCAATAGAGAAAGACAGTTGAACTGGAATATGCATCCCAAGTCCCACAGTCTTATCTTAATGGATTAACTGTGTTTATATAGTTTGTTTGATAACTTGGCATAGATGTAGGAACTTCTTACAGATCACAATTACAGGATTGTGTGTAAAGTTATGCAGCGTTTTCTCAATAAAGACTAAAAAGTATCAGATTATTTTTTTCAGTCCAGGCAAAAACCTTTTCCTGGATTTCATTTTGTTGTTAGCAGTTCTGCACTCGTAGAATGTGATGATGCTTTTACATTATTTAAGGAAATACCACTTAATTTTTTATAATGCTCTAGCATATCAGGAATTTGAGATCCAGCTCAGTCAGTAATGCTTCTAAGGATCACAGCTGTCTTCCAGTGTGAAGAACCAGTTGTGACAGACTGGTAGGAAGCTTTTAAAAACAGTCTTCTCCTATAAATTTTGGTAGTGCAAACCAATTTTTTCAGTGAGTATATTGTTTAGTTCTAGTGCATTTCTAGATCTAGCTTTTTTTACTTATTTCCTTCTTGTTTTTGGGCCTCTCTCCTGATCCTTGTTTGATGTACCATCTTCATGTGATCTCTTAAAACATTTTAATAGGAAAATGACAGCTCTCAAGTGATTTGCTGATTTTGTATAGTACACTGGAATTTAGATTTGGGTGAGAGGGCAGAATTATTCAACAGGTTTCTCATCTGTGTGTTGCTTGTGACATAGTCCAAACTTTGTCATTTACTTCTGAAGCAATGACATCTGTGCAAATGTCACCTCCCAGTGATGTTAACCTGTCATCGCCGGCCAGGCCAGCCAGATCTCACACCCTGAGAATGGTGGAGTCACCCAGTACAGTCAGAATGTGGTGGTCAGAGGGGTGTGCTGTGCTCAGGTGGCAGTGTCTGCCCACTCTGCCAGTGTCCAAATACAACAGCAGTTTGTGCTTTGTATTTTGTTCTGTGTGCTAGGTAGTAATTCCAAATTCTACAGTGTCTTCTAGCTATATTTTAGTGCAGTGCCAGTTTGTGGGATTATATTTCTGAACTATCCTGGCTCATTTATTTATTAATTTAAAGTGTTTTGTATTCAATTTTTTACTGTATGACTGGTGAGGAGAGAGGAGAAGAGAAAAATTTTGCTATCTAGTCTTGAAAAAGTTTTGACCCGTGGCAGAACTGCTACTGATTTGAATAGGAACCTTGTTAACTGTTTTGACAGGTTTTATGACTTTGAAATATGCTGGCTAGATTCTTGATGGCCAACTGAACATGTTGTGGCACAAAGGCAATGGAAATAGGATAACAGTCCTGCTAAGAATAGATTGCCTTTCATTTTTTTCTTTTATTAGTTGTCACCATACTTATTGCTTTAGTCTGTGCAAGAATATTTATTTCGTTGTTAACGCAGAAGCTTTAAATAAGAATGTAATGTATATATTGAAAGGATGAAGATGCTAACAGGCTAATTTCATTTGGAGTATTCAGAAATATTAATAAACTGCCTTGGAAAGCAAATTCTGCAATAATATATTCATGTTTTTTTCTCTTGATAGTCCTGAAGGGAGATGACTGGCAGAAAATGGCAATAGGAAAAATGATGTTGCTTTCTCCATATTTATTTCAAGTCAAGCGATGCTGCAAGTTGATGTATGTTCTTTCACATTCACAGACCTCTCAAATACCTTGAGAGCAGATCCTGCCTTCAGCTGTGAGTGTAAGATATCAATTCTGCTTAAAATAACATGTTAAGCTTTTAGTATTTCTTGATACTTGTGTTTTAAGTTGAGCCACACAGCATCTACAGGAAATGGCATTTCCAAGTTGATCTCATGTAACATACCTTAGTTTCAATTTGCATGTGGAAGTGCAAACATTGTGGTATAGTAGAATCATGGAGTCATTAAGGTTGGAAATGACCTCCAAGATCGAGTCCAACCTTTTACCTAATACCGCTATGCCCACTAAACCGTATCACAAAGTGCTGTGTCTCATTTTTTTACACTTCCAGGGACTGGGAAGACTGGTAAAACTGTTCAAACGCTTAACCAGTCTTTCAGTGAGGAAATTTTTCCTAATATCCAGTCTGAACTTCCCTTGAAGGCCAACTTGAAGCTCTTTCCCTTTGTCCTGTCAGTGGTTGCCTGAGAGAAGAGGCTGACCCCCATCTTGCCACAGCCTCCTTTCAAGTAGTTGCAGAGAGTGATAAGCTCCCCCTTGAGACTGATTTTCTCCAGCCTAAACAACCCCAGTACCCTCAGCCTCTCCTCATAGGATTTGTGTTCCAGACCCTTCCGTTGTTCCATGACTACTTGGCTATTTGGAAAAACCTCACCTAGCATGTGAAGACACACCTGTATGTCTTCCAGAGCTATAGACCATCCTATGAAGGTGTTCTGGTTGATCCACCCACATTTTTTCTGTTAGAGGTTAATGAGCTGCCAAGGATCCTGGGCTGGGAGATTCATATAAATATCTCCTAGTCTCTTCTGGTTTTGCTGTTTCCCAATGTAAAAGTAGATTTGGTGTAAGGAATGTGGTGGGCAAAGGTGATGGCAGGCACTGCTCTCTCTGTGAGTAGCAAAATGAAGTGGTTTTGTTTTATGTGAATTCAAATTTTGAATTATGTGAATATGTAGTGTTTTGTAGTTACAGTTAGTACAGAGGTTATATTGTGGGTAGGAGACACAAGCATCCTAATTTGTTATGGTTTTGGACCCATTTTTTCAGTGTAGTGGCTGTGAACTCTGAGAAATGCTGGTCCCATTGGACCCCAGTGGCAAAACTGCTACTGATTTTAATGAGGCTTTGATTATACCCTTAAATATTTTAGTGTCTGTTTGTTTGCTTTATACAGCGTTTATTTTTGTCAGGACTGATTTTCAAAAGTTACTGAGCTGGTACTGTTTTGATGTTTTTTGTTACATCATTAAATTCTTAACACTTCTAAAAATTAGGTTATAAGAATGTTTCTTACAATAAGTAAGTCCAAAAGAATAGGGATTTTACAATGTTTTAGACTGCAAATACAATTGATGGGAATAAGTTCAGTGTGTCTGAAAATAAACTGCTCTAGGTAGGTACCTATTCCATACTGATGGTAGTTATGCAAGGGCACAATACAAGGCATTTAGAGTTTTTATGAAGTCCAGCTGGAGCAGAGGTTCAAAAGACCAGGGTTCTTAAAATGATTGCCTGGATTTAAAATTTTCAGAAACAGGTGAATAATGGGAAAGTAGAAGGAAGAATATAAGATTTGGGAAAATGGTTTCAAAATAATATTGAGTAGAGAGTTATGGAAAACATGCATATGGAGTAGATGAGGAGGAAGTAAAAGAAATATAAAGAAATTAGTTTGTCAGCTGGTAAGGACTGACACCACAAATGGCTTCTTTTTATCTGCTAATCTTTATTTTATAGCTAGCAAACTCTGGGGAAGAAAAAGACACAGAGGAGAGGTGGTGGGGAATGAAAGAAAAATCAGTGGTTCTGTTCTCCCAGCTCTCTGCCTGTGTTCTATGCTACCACAAAAAGGCTGTTAGAAGAAATTTAGGGATTAGTCACATGAGCTGCAAAGTAATCTCTATTCTCTCTAAACCCTCATCCCAACATCCTGATCTTGGTCAATTATGTTTTTGGTGGCTGGCTGTGGCAGGGTCTCAGCAAATTTGACACCGGTCTTTAGTACTTGCTCATGGCCTTCAATAAGGGAGTAATGTACAATTGTCCGTTAATGATAGGTTTTGTTACAGATTAAACTTTTAACAGGCAGAAATCAGAACCAGAAGCTACAAGGCTGTTTTAAAGTGTCAGATCAGCAACATTTGTGTCTATTTTTAATTGTTTTTGGTTAGTTAGTTTGGACTCTTTTCATTTGGTGTTTGGCATGAGCTAAGAGCATGCAAATAGCCACTCTATGTGGCATAGCTAAAGGCCTAATAACTTGATTATGCATCTGAATCCTCTTTGTCGAGAGACGCATATCGTTTTTGCCTATAATAGTTTCAAATTAAGAGTGGTAGCAGGTGAAGAAGACTAGGATGTTAATACAACTTGAAGGAAGTTTTTAGCTAACCCATCCTGTGGTTTGCTTACAGGGATACATAATATTCCCAAGACACTGTGGGGATAGTTTTTTTGGGGTAAATATTGCATACACACACACACACACATATATATATAATACAAATGTTCTCTGTGAAAGTTAGAAGGTAAGCTGTGGTGATTTCAGTTGAAACCTACACTCTCTTCTAAATGTGGAATAGTGAATGATTCAGAAAAAAAGGATTTCTTTTTCATTGACTTGCTTTAGTAATAGTAAAATTGAAACATAAATCCACTCTCAGATCTTGAAATAGTTAATAACTGGGGGTGGGAGTGGGGAGAAAATAACAAAACAAAATACTACTTGTCCTGGTTTTAGGAAGTTTAATATGTTGTGAGCAAGATGTTTCTGAAAGCTGTATATTGCAATACACACATTATTTGTAGCCTTGGTTTGAGAGGGCCTTAGGATGATACTGTTCATTGAAGAAGGTAAGCAAGAAGTTGTTACTGGAAAATGGTGTGAGAATTTTAGATTTTGTCTATTTTCTCATGCTTTCCTTTGAATTTTACTGAGATTTTGCATTTTAAATATTTCATTGTGATTCTGTATGCTTTGAAAATAGTTAAGGGGGGAAAATGGATATATAAAAGAAGAAATTCCCTACTCACATTAAAGATTCTTAGTTTGCATAGGACAATGCATGTGACTTCCAAAATGCTGAAGTTGAACACCAGAGAAACCGTAAAACACTTACACAGCACTATGTCTTCATGTAGCATTTTCTAAATATAGACTAAATCCTTGTCATAAAGAGTTTGTATAGTTAAAACAAGACTTGACATGACACTGAACAGCTTGAGAGAGGCATGAGAGCTATAGGTGAGGAACTGTGAGATACTGAACAACTGTTTCAACTGAAGGATTCGTGGAAGGCTTGAAAGGACAGTGAAGATGCCCACCCCCTTCAAATAAAAAAAAACAACAAAAAACCTCCTTTTGTTGCCTAGTTTTTTGTTAGTAGCTTTTTAGAAACCACTGTTTCTTTCTAATTTAGGTAGTTAGAACAGTAACTATATGAAATCTCTCGAGGTTTTTTTTAGTAATAATTAACAAAGAATTTAAAGCTGTTCTCAAATGTATGCTTATGGGTCTAGATCCTCAGCTAATGTTATAGCACTGCTTCCTTCAATGGAGCCAAAACCACATATTGCTTGTAGCTCCTGTTTGGCCTTGTATTTGTTAGGCTGAGCAGTGGCTGCCGATGGCTCAGTGAAAGAAGGATGCAGTAGGCAGTAAATGCAAAAACTTTTGATCTACAGTGCCTCTAGCACCCCTCCCTTGCTATGTTGTTGGTTCTCCTCTGTTTCTCTTGAAACTGGTTTTCTGTCCTGGAAATTCAAAATGAAGCTTGCAAACCTTTGGTAAATTGTGCTGCTTGGACAATAAATGAAAACACATTACAGTGAAAACAACTTAGCCCGATTTCCTAGGGAAACAATACTTGCTATCCTAGTGACCTGTTGTATAGTTTGTATATTAATCTGTACCAGTTATTTTTGAACTTCGTGGTTGCTTTCAGCAATATTTGTCAAAAGAGTGGAAGTCTTAAAAGTTCAGTTAAAGTTTTTTTAAGTTTTGAGAAACTGAAGGAGAGAGAGACACTCATGTAAATTCTCTGGCTGAAAGGCTGCCTGGTGAGCTCATTTTATGATCAGTATCAAAGAGTCCACCTAAGAGAGGAGTCTTGTATGTGTCCTGCCTGCTGGGAGCTTCTTAGACATTGAAATGAACCAACCACAACATGCAAACCTGTAGGTAACTAGGCCTTGTTAGATCTGGCATTCATAATGATATATGAGGAAAAAAGAATTGAGTGGTTTTCTTAAGTTGTTGTTCGTTTGAGGCTTGTGGTTTTCTTTTTTGAATGGTCTTCCTCCCTCACCCTGGGCTGTTTTTGTATCACCTTTTTCGAAAGTGTGGGGTGGAGCACTCATTCAGAGTGTTGGACTGACGCCTGCCAGATGAGAATTGATTTGTTTAAGCCCTTATGCTGCATCCATTTATGCCACCTGAAGATTTGCTTCTCTTTTGTCTTTATTACTTACTCACCTGAAGTCCTCAAGGAAGCATGTTGCAGGTATAAAGCTTTTATTTAACTCAGCTTTTGCCTGTAAAGGTAGCAGGTATTGTATTTTTTAAATTAGTCTGTTCTCATTGACACTCAGCACATCTATCAGCAGAAGCAAAGAAGGCCAGACTTCTTTTTGTTCTGTGGTGTCAGAAAAGAATGGGAAAGCCCAAACAAACCCTGCTGTGAAGAAGGTGGGGCTGAATTGGTTTTGCTTTGAACTACTGCACCTGAGTGCTTGGAAGAACAGAAGCTGTGCCTACTTAGTGAAGTGTGTATTGGCCTGGCTGGCCATAATGTAAAGACTGAAGGGAAGATCCCAGTTACAGATACTCAGCTGAAGATGGGAAACTAGTAATCTATGCTCTGCTGCCATTCAGTATCTCTGGTACCTGTGGTTTAAGTGTGTTAAAAATAGAGATGTAGGAGAAAACTTAAAAGGCATCTGTTTTTCTGTGCAACAGGAAAACACTTAGCAATTAGTAGTGAATGCAATCTCCAAATATTTGTATTCACACAGAGTGCATTCCTACCAAAGTGTTTTAAGTGGTTTGTTACTCTAGTGGAAAATGAGTTTAGAAATAAAGCAAGGGAGTCTATATGCAAGAGAAACTTAATGGAACGTTATATTTCAGTACTTCACTCTTTATGCTCAGATTTGGAAAGCATATTGGTTTTCTGAACTGTACCTGCACACAAATTAGACATACAGAAAAAATGTTGAAGAGAGTGACTGTGAAAAATATCGTGGAAGTGTTTGGCACAGTAACAACCCTCCTCATGTGTTTATGTTGGAAAACAGTTTGGGCAGGGCACTACAGTGATTATTTGAGTCATGTTTGTATATAAAATGAGCTTGGTTTGCTCTGTCACGCAGGTGTTGCTGTGTTCCAGTAAAAAACATTCTCTGAGCCTGTGTGCAAAAAATGCACCTGTTTATCGGAATGGCAATTTCAGCAGAGATAGACTGATAGGCAGGGTACAGCAAAGTGACTCAAGGGTGAGGCATCCTTTTTTAAGCTGGGGTTCTTCCTTTGGCACTAGGATAGTTTTGCCTTTGTTCACATTAGTTGCACTTGAGACTGCTGGTTCCTTTTCAGTTGTGCTCTGGTTACTCTGTGTATTAGAAAGACCTATTGTAATTTATCTATTATGAATTATGGTTATTGAGGAAAGTTATTTCATGGGCTACTTTATTAACTTGAATACAGCAGCTTGTAATGCTTAGGGGTTTACCAGAGGGATTTAATGAATCTGTGACAATAGAAACAATTATAGGGGTGGTGGAAAGAATCCTTGAATGTATTATTTTTATTTCCCTGGAGTTAATCTTCACGTATCAAAGTAAATTAACCAGAATATGCTGCTTAGATGTCTTCTGGATTCCCAAGCCAAAAGCTATTATGAACAAAATGTGATTCTCTTTATTCCCTGTCCTACAATCCTTTCTCAGAGTATGTTCCTAGTGAAGTCAGTATAAGTGAACAAAGTAGTATTCTGCATACATTCGTGGTGTTAAGGGAAAGACACTAGTCACTCGGATATGTACAGGTGAAATTATTTCAGGAGATATTTTTGCTTTTCTTCCTGAGTCTTTGGCTCCTGCCCCCCTCTCCGTGTCCATCCACCTGGCTGGTGTCACCCATCTTCGTGCCCTTTGTTATCCCAAAGGATGGCAGTTCATGGCCTCTTGTCTGGGCTCCCACCCAGAGCTCAATCTGCATTTCAATCTGCAGTTTGTAAGCCGAGCTACCAGAACCAGGTGTATTCCTCAACACTACAATAGAGTGTTTTCGTGCCTCACTTTGTCCATTTAATGCCCTGAGGGATTGCCAGTGGAGAGGCATTTACTGGAGAGGTCATATTTGATGGAAATTGAAATCACCTCCTGGCTGGAGATGAAACGGAATATGTTTTGTATTTGTTTGTATGTCTAGTAGTAGATACATACAGTCTAGTAGTAGATACATGCAGAGATGAATTTCAGTGTAATCCTCAAACTGTTTATTGTGTTGTGCTAATCTCTACAGCTACATCTGATTACAAAAGAAAAAAAGGCCACTGGTAGGTTTTAAAAGTTTCTGCCATCTGTCCTGGTGCTTACCCTTCGTTCACTGTAAGGATGTATTGTGAGTGGCTTGACAGCTTCCCCGTGTATTGCAGCCTTTTATGCTGCTTTTACCTTCTGTCTCTCTTTTGGACTCTGTCTGTTCAAATGGATCAGCATCTGGGTCTTCTGTTTTTCCAGAACAATGCAGATCCTCATATCCTTTGCTTCAGTTGCTCAGCGTAGGAGCTTTGGATTTGGGACCTTTTTTTATTGTGTACCTCTTCACAACAGTTCGCACAGTGGAGTTATCACAAGGAAGAGATCTTCTAGGTGTATTCTAGCAAGAGGAACTGTGTGCTTTCCCACTCGTTCATCCTTGGATCTTAGTGCTTGTGGAATGGTTTTACCCTGCATACCTCTGTTAGGTGACTGCATCTCCAAATCCCTGTCATGTAAATGACTTTACCTTTTGGATAGTGCTCTGGGTCAAGCTCATCCTTTGCCCTCATCTGACTCTTCACTGTTTCTATCTGTTGGGGAAATCTGGCTAGATTTGAAGCCACAGAAGGAGGGGGATAGCGTACACTTCTAGCAAGACAATAGCTTTCCTGCAGCTCCTGGCCTACTTCCTGGTGTGTATGAGTTAGTGTAGTTGAAAGGAATATGATTACCTGTGAGTGCTGTGGAAGAACAGACTGTCATCTTTGGAAGAGCTGAAGGTGCACGATTCACAGCAACGTTTTACATGTGGAAGTGCTTCATTCATCTAAATCGCATTTTGTCAATGTCCTGAATTTAATAAACAATATGTCATTAAAGCTAGTAACAACCACCATCGGCTTTTGAGAAAATGCTATCGTTACTGAAAAGCTGGATTAAGCTCTCCTTAAATCCATAAGTAATTCAGTCTGTTAATGGAGTTTCAGGACTCTTCCCTAGAAAGCACAGATAAGGCTAGTGATAGAGATCAAGAAAATAATATACAGATACCAAATCTGAGAGCTAATCCCTGTATTTTTAAATATTCAATGAATAATTTAGCAAAATATTTTAAATATTTAAAGTGTATTTAAAGCACCATTTCAGCAACTCGTGCATCTTTGGATTTTTCTTTCTAATCTTTTTGGTTCCTGATGGAGGTTTCAGGTATGCTGTTATTTCCACCCCTTAGGCTATAATGAAATGAAGTATTAGTTCAAGATATGAAATTGTTGATGTCACTGCTTAGGCACAGTAAGGCATAGATATCTAAAAGATTTTAAATTTTATGGTGGAAATCCCTTATAATAAAGTTGTGGATTTCAGAGAAAAAGCTGGACTTAATTGGAGTTACTCACACAACTTGTTGGGAGGAAAGAGTGCTCTTAGAAAATAAAATGATCAAGTTTTAAAGATTTTTGTCGTAAAGAATTTTTGCCCCCACAATGTATATATTCTCTAGATCAATTGTGGTGTGAAAAATAGTAAAAAATAATGCTGGTAAGACTTTTTTATGCTTAGAATATATTATCTTTGTTTATTGTTTGTCACTGGCTGTGGCAAATGAAATTAGCTGTAGCCAGTTTAAAAAAAATATTTTTTCTAACATGCTTTTTGTGCAATGGGTATGTAAACTTGGAAGCTTCATGCCAAAGTGTGTGTTGATGGTCAAAAGTCTGTATGTTTTCAAAGGAATGTAGGACAAGTTTATGGAAGCGAAATCCAATGTGTGTTACAAAATTCTGGCATGAAAATGGTAGGAAGAATATTTTGGGGGATGATATCTTATGTTCTTCCTGGGCATAAGATGTTGCCTCTGCATGAGAGGGGCATGGGGGCTGGCTGCATCATAGGATGCACCAGATCCAAGTTCTGCATTCACAAAGCATCCTCAAAAGTGTCTGAAACTGTGGAAATTAAGAACTGGAAGTCTCCGTGAGAGCTAGTTATGTCCGCTGTGCCCAAGGTAATGCAAATTGCATGAGCTGACAATCTTATTCTGTGAGCTAAGGGAGTGCTGCTGATCTTCTTTTTGTTTTTTGAACTTTGATAATCCACTGTCCCACGTGGCCAAACAAGGGAGATCTTGTTTTCTATGTATCTAATGATGGCAGCAATTTCTTGGCAGCTGAATTAATTTCAGATTCCGTAACATGACTTCAGATTAACATTAGATTTCTCGTAGCTAATGGTATTTTAGCCTCTCAGCTCTATTCACAAGAAGAAAAAAATCCTCTCTCTAGAGGTGTTTGTGTTTTAAGTCTGATCTCACTTTCTTATAGAGCATGTGTGTCACAGTTTGACCCTCTAACAGATAGCAGTGTGAAAAGCACTGTGGTCATGACTAGCATCCCTTCTTTTCCAAAATTGGTTCTTAAGCTTTCAGATTCTACATGAACAAAAAGGTTGTTGGTGTATACATAATAAGAAGAATTCAATTTCAGAGTGATCTGTGCTGCATAATAAGATGAACTCACTTGTACAGGGTTCATTTTAATAAGCTAAATGAAACATTGCATGAATAGGAAGCAAAGATTTAGGTCAGCCTTAAACTACATTAGAAAAACAGGGACTCACTGAAGTAGTGGGTAACCAATCCCTATGTCATGCAGAGGATGAGGCTGCAATATGTCTCTGCATGGGGGAGTAGTGAGCAGAAATAAAGGAAGTGTTTTTTGCGCTGTATATTTGGTTAGTGATGCTTGCTGGAACAATGTGATGTCCTCTTGTGGAGGATTTAAAGAAAATGAGGGAACTTATTCAAAAATGGGAAAATGTTTTACCCTGAGGGGTTAAAAAAGGTCTGCTTGTTTCACTTAATGTAAAAAAAACCCTGGAAGTTGATGAATACAAATATGAAAGTGCAAGTGCAGGTAAGAGGAAGGTTTTTGTAATGGAGTGCTCTTTAGTAGTTGGAAGTACGAAAAGTGCTTCTATAAAACCTGGAATCTGAATGCAAAGGAACTAATTTGTGTAGACTGTTACAGAGGAGGTCGGAAGCAATGCTCATCTTGGTTACTCCATCCCTAAAATCTGAGAATAAGAGTTATTGCTGGGATGCACACAATCACATGGTAAGACTCTGTGATGGATGGATTAAAAAAGTAATTTTTTTAAGAGAGTTCACAGGCCAGGTATCTTCTGTTTCTGATTAAAATCTTTTTAAAATCTTTTTAATCTTTTTTTCACTGTTCATGCTGATTACTCTGTCCGTAAATTTATTTTTTTTTTTACAGCTTAGAGTAGGAAAATGATCTAGCCTCTTCCATCTTCATGCTCTTACACATGAGGACAGACTTAATAGAAAAGTTGATGGAGAGGGGTTAATTAATTTAATTGGTTTCCATGGGACTTACAAAAATAAATATGGATACAGTTCCTTTTCTCATAGAAGACTGTTTTTTATAAGCCTATATAGTGAGTTAAATTTGGCTTAAAATCTCTTTGGAGGACCTTATTTTGATGTGGCCTAAGGGGTAGGATGGCTCATGTTTTTGGGGTAAAAAGAGGGATCCAGGACCTGAAAAGTGCTTCCCTCCATCCTTGGCAGCAATTGTCATCCCCCAGACCACTGCAGCAGTGGCACCTATGTGGTGTGCCAGACTGTGCTGGAGAGGGGGTGTTCAGCTGCTGTGTCTGTGATCACTGAGCAGCTGTTCTGCGTCTCCTGGAGGTGACAGGCCAGATGGAAGTGTCTCTTGTGCCTGGTACAGCACACAGGCTGTCCTCTGGATGGTCCACACGGCTAGCCAGAGCTCATGGTAGGCTTCTGCTGGCGTGAGTGGGTTTTCTAAAAGCTTGCAATTCTGTTCTGTATGAGTATGCTTAACAGCCTTGCTTTCCTGAGAATGCTGAATGAAAAAGATCAGGCATCTTTCTAACTCGGAAACTGAGTGCTTGCAGATCTTTCTAACCAGAAACTTGTGTTTCTTCTCCCTCACCCATGGCTGCAGCCGCTTTCTGTGTTATCTGCTGGATTTTTGCCTTTTACGTCCGTGGATGCATGCAGTTAGTCAGTCCCTATCCCGCATTAGCATTCTGTGCCGGGAGGAGCCCTCGGAGACCATGGCTTAGCTCTGCTTAGGCTTTGCTGTACAAGCCTGTTGTTAGACAAAGCTTCACACTGAATTCACATTTTCATTATGAAAATGTGCATCTAATTGGTTCTTTCAGCTAACTGAAATGAAAGATGGGTGGCATCTGTTTAATAAAGTCCATTATCATCTGGAGATTAAAGAGGGAAATATTTATACTTTGCTGTATCTGAGTGTATCGACTCTGTTTCTGTAGGGAGTTCAATGCTGACGTGGAGTTTTATAAGAAACTTCATGCAGTCAGTACATGGCTTGAAACTGTTATGAGCGTGTTTCCATATTGATATTTTCATAGACTCTGGTGAGTATCTAAATACTGTACCTGTAAATTTGAACCCACAGAAAATTAAATTGTGCTTTACCAGTCTTTTATCTGAGCTGTCCCATATGCAGACCTTAATTTAACCAGCTCTCTCTTACTGATTTCCACCGTGATTCTCTGTATTTTTAGGAACTTAGCATATGATATTTTTTCTTTCTTTTTTTTTTCTCTTTCTTTATTTCTTGGTACTTTTCCAAAGAAATCTTTATTCTGAGAGTTATATTCAAACACATTGACACATACTGAAAAAGTATGCAGATAGTTGAGGCATACCGTGTGTTGTCCTCAACTTTGCTGCAGCTGGATTCTTCAGAAGGTTGTGGAAGCATTTAATGGGGTGAAGTGTATGGAAGACATATGGCATGTTTCTTGGCAGACTGTGAACTTGTGATATTTTTGTGTATAGCATAGACAATGCTTTTTTTGTACAGGTATTGCATGTGTGTGTGTGTATATATATGTGAGAGCTGATTTTATACTACACTAGTGCAGAGTGAGTGTCAAAAAGTATAATTAGACAAGCTATAATTAAACTACTACTGAGTTATGTCGTTTAGGATTATACATTATTTCATTTTGGATTGAGGCCATTTCTCTCATGTGGTTTCCATGTCTGTGATTTCTTGTTCTTCAAAATACAATTAAAGATTCAGCAGACATACACAGCTAATGACATAGAGAGAAATTCAAGATTTTAATGACTTGAAGTGTAAAGCTCCATCCATTTATTTCTTTATTAAAATATTATTTAATACTTAGTCTGTGCTAATGAAATATGACAAAAATGAAACCACAAAATACAGCATCTGTGGCGAAGCTGAGCCTGAGATGTTTAGGATATTGTAAGTAAAGGGTGTGTTTAAAGGCTGCCCTTTGTGCATCAGCTAAAACTGCTGGGATGCCATGTCGTAGCAACAGACTATAGCGGGAGCACTGGTTGCTGATTGAGGGGTTGGTTGTAAGTGCTTTGGTGATTGAGGGATTGGTTGTAAGTGCTTTGGTGATTGAGGGATTTGGAGGGGGATGCCCTGCTCCAAGGACTAGCCTTGTTTCTGCCCAGTCAGCTGTGATGGATAAATTCTGGGACTGGTTTGGATCATCCTCTTCAGTACCATAGTGCAGGTTATAGCAGAAGATAAGAGGGATTTCCAGGACGTTGGTGGTGCCTGAGAGGGAAATGCAAATGTACCCTTATGGAAAAATGTGGATGATGAGATATAGCTAGAGTGGGACAACTCTCTAAGGGCCTGTGAGGAAGAAATGGAGAAATGTGGTGTCAAGGGAAGGGAGATGTTTTGGGTGTGCATGTACAGGTTGTGTGTGGGAGCTTGATAGTGTCTTAGAGGATGATGATAGGACTGCTGACCTTGAATGATGCTCCTTCTGCCATATCACAGCTGGACAGCTGTAGCTCTTCGGAATTAACCAGTTCAGCTGGGTACTAGAGAGGCTTTCAAAGAAAAGGCAGTGTTGGATAGTTCACAGTGAATGTTGCTTTGCTTCTCTTTTTTAAAAAAAAAAATTCTGAGCAAACATAACTTACACTGTGTTTGCACATATATGCTATGCAAAATGTACATATTTACATAAGCTTCAATCCTTTTGCATACATGATTTCTATGATAAAGGTATTTATTACTGCCTGGTGAAAATTGTGTGTTCTGTTTGAATAAATGGTTTTGTTGGGATTCCTGCAGTAATGATGATCTTAAAAATTGGTTTACATTTAATTTTTTTTCTTTTTTAAATTTACTTTTCCCTGTGAAATGTGGTATAGTTAAAAGTAAGCTGGCTTAGAATTTAAGAACAAATATCTTTCTGCTGTAAAAATAAATAATGCTTTATTAAAACAAATAGTGTATATTTTTCAACTACTTAAAAACCTTTCCTATCTCCTTACCATAGCAATAACATTTAGTGTTTACACAGTGCTTGACCTTTTCAGAAGCACTTGACAAATATTAATTAATTGTTTTCCTAGGTTGAAAAAGCTGCACAGTGCAGAAATGTGGGTGGGAGCAGTGGGGACAGCCAGGCCAGCCGAGCAGTGTGCCTTGCTACACCTCATTATTTCGTGTTGTAAAGATGATTGTCAAAGGTGCCAGCCTTTCATCAGCATCACTTCCCTCTTGATAGTTCTTGTCTTGAGGAGTCCACGCTGCATATTTCTTAATGAACCTCTCTTCTTAGAATACACCATGAAGTTTTGCCTCATATATATAGTTTTAGGCTCAGATTTTCATTGGTAAACAATTAATATTGGTATATTCTCACAGTATGCCTCAAACTACTGGTGATTAGCAGTTGTGTGGTGCCTTCCAAATAGTGATCTCGAGGAGTCTAATGAAGTTGGCATTTCCCTGTTTTGGAGATGTATAAAAAAATTACAGTTCAGAGAAGACAGAATTGGAAATAGTATATTGGGCTTCTGGCAAATAGCTTCTCCTTAAGTGAATGAATAAGATTGTCTTAATATGGAAAGCAGAAGTGCTTTGAATTATGAACAAGAACAAGATTACAGGAGCTAAGAGGTGCAATATATTTCACACCCCATGCTGAAGTCAGAGGAAAGGAAGAGCCAATATCCATGCATGCTGAATTGGGTTCACAGTAAAACAGTGAGTGCATACACCTGGGAACCTGCGTAGACATTGATTGCTATTTAGTTTCCTTAACAGATTGATTAGCAGTGGCCAAGTAAGTTAACTGAGTTGCAACAGCCAAAAATATTCTCAGTGCACACCCATCACTGCCCCGTGCACTTCAGTGGACCTTGTGTTGAGTTTTCGCAGCAGAGGAACCACCACGAATCTCTGTTTAAATCCCAGTTTTGTTACGAATCACATTAAACTATGTTCCTCCTGAGCACTTGAGAAGCACTGAAACACTTCTTTCTAGTGCTTTTTTTCCACTGGTACATCAAAACCAGGACTGCTGCTCTTAGTCTCCTCACCTCCAGCTGCCAATTAGAGGTATTGCTTTAGTGTTGTGCTACTCTGCTTTTGGTGAGGAATGGCTATTATGTATGCACTGGGCTCCTGCAGCCATCTGATCTTCTGCAGCAGTTGCCTGGACTGCATCTTGCCAGGTTTGCAGGCACTTTTCTTTGTTCATCTTGCCCCATTCTGTCCAAGGAGAACAGGATGTAATTTCCAGTGATACCACAGGGTCTTGGAGTTGAAAGATTGGGTAGGAAAGGGAAGAAGGTGTTGAGAAAGGAGGAAAAGGCAGATGAATAAAGGACAGGAGATTAATGTTCAAATGAGTCAGCCTTTATTTTTTTTATCTGGTATTAGGTTTTTGTAGAACAATGTCTGCTACAGATTCAGGAAATGGTATCGACATTTAAACAAAAAAAATTGCTTTGCTTTTGATTAGACGGTGATTATGACAAATGATTATTTCTTGAGAATTCAAACTGACGCAGCTGAGACGATCAGAGGATCACAGAATACCATGTTGGAAGGGACTTCAAGGATGATCTGATTCATTCTTTTTTGGCAAAAGCACAGTCTAGGCAAGATGGCCCAGCACCTGTTCCCGCTGAATCTTAAAATGTCCAATGTTGGGGAACTCTCCACTTCCCTGGGGGGGGTTATTCCAGTGGCTGATGGTTCTCATTGTGAAAAATTTTCCTCTTACATCCAACCAGAATCTCCCCAGGAGTGGTCTTCTGGTTCTCATCTTGGGAGGCAGCTAATGAAAATTAGTTGCTGCTCTGTTAGGTGTGACTTACTCCCCAGTTGGTTGAATTGGTGTGAGTATTGCCACTTTGGACCCTGCCCCGAGTCCTCCAGTTTAAAGCCTGCTTCACCAAGGTGACCAGCCTGCAGCCAAGGATTCTCTTGCTTCTTCTAGTGAGGTTGATCCCATTCCTTCCTCATAGGATGTAGTCATTGAAGATAATTATCAATGATAATTGTTATTGATCACAAAATCATAGAATGGGTCAGGTTGGAAGGCAGCACAATGGGTCATCTGGTCCAATCTCCCTGCTCAAGCAGGGTCAACCCAGAGCACATGGCACAGGATTGTGTCCAGACAGTTCCTGGATATCTGCAGTGAGGGAGACTCCACCACCTCTCTGGGCAATCTGTTCCAGTGCATGGTCACCCACCCAGTAAAGAAGTTCTTAGTCATGTTCAGGTGAAACTTGCTGTACATCAGTTTCTGCCTGTTGCCTCTTGTCCTATTGCTTGGCACCACCGAGCAGAGCCCACAAACATCCTCTGACACCCTGCCTTCAGATACTGATAGACATGGATGAGGTCCCCTCTCAGTCAGCTCTTCTCCAGGCTGAACAGGCCCAGCTCCCTCAGCCTTTCCTCATAAGAGAGATGCTCCAGTCCTTTAATCATCTTTGTCACCCTCCACTGGACCTGCTCCAGGAGCTCCGTGTCTCTTGTCCTGAGGAGCCCAGAACTGGACACAGCACTCCAGATGTGGCCTCACCAGGGCTGAGCAGAGGGGCAGGATCACCTCCCTCAGCCTGCTGTCAATGGTTTTCCTAGTGCATCCCATTGGCCTTCTTGCCCCCCAGGGCACTGCTGGCTCATGGACAGCTTGTTGTCCACTGGCACCCCTAGATCCTTCTCAATGGAGCTGCCTTCCAGCAGGTTGGCCCCAGCCTGTGCTGGTGCCTGAGGTTATTCTTCCTCAGATTCAGGATGCTGCAATTGTGTTTGTTGAATTTCAGACAGTTCTTCTCTGCCCATCTCTCCAACCTCTCAAGGTCCTTCTGCACGGCTCAACCGCTCTCTGGGGTATTGGCCACTCATCTGAGCTTTGTGTCATTGACAAATTTGCTGTGGAGGCATCTGCCCCTTCATTCAAGTCATTGCTGACTTGCTAAAGACCCTGAAAGTTGAGATTTAACAAAATATATGGATAGGATGTTGACATTAAAGACTCTAGTCATCAGTGTTTTCTTCTCCATAAAATTAAACACAGTTTTTGATTAATTCCAAATTCTAGCCTTTGCAACCGGTAATAGGCCAGGTATCTGCAATCCTTGGTGCCCTCAAGAAATGAGAGCTGGGGACATAAATTACTGTGTTGTGAAGTACCTCAAAGTGTGCTAAAATCCCATGGCATTACGGATTTTTGATCATTATGTGCAGCAAAATGATTACCTTTAAATGACAGAGGTCTTTTTTTTTTTTCTTTTTTTCTATTAAAAAAGACAACTAGACTCTAACAGCACAATTAGTTAGCATAGGGTATCTTCAGTGTTGGTCTGTTTGTGCTCTTAGTTCAAGGGGCAATTAAGAATGAATGTCTGTTGTTAGAGGCACTCGTAGTAAAAATCATAACCATCTGGAAAGCTAATGTATATACACAGAGTAGTTGTAAGTAAAAGTTCCCTTTGCTTATTAGATTTGTTTTAGTACTCATCTTTTCTTAAAGAGGCTCTCCAGTTCTTTTCAAGTCCTCTCCATTTTTGTGTGTGTAGTTTTCTCTACGATAGTACATACTACTGTTTAGGAATTTTTTTCAGAAAAAAAACTGAAGCAGCTAATATAATTTTTAAAAAAAGATTGGTCTCAATAGGTGTAATTAAACACCCAGTAGGCAGCCATTCTACTCTTGTTCTAGTATCTTATTGCACTGTCTCTGGTCCCACTTGGTTAACATGTTATCTGAACGTTTGATCTGATCAGTGGTGAAGTTCTTAAGTTGATATTTGGATTGCTGAGTCAATGCATTGTTTATATGAATAAGAGCAATGTGGTGTCACACATAGGCCTATACTTTTAGTCCTCTCTTAACGCAGAGTAATAACTCTGCTTTGTTTTTTATCTACTTATACTGAAAAACTTAGCTTTTGAACATATGATTTTTCTCTCTCTTTTTTTGGCAGCTGAGGTCTTGCAAGAATGGTAAACCCTGTGATCAAAGAAGGAATTCTGAAGTTTTTTTAAAATGTGAGGTTCCAATTGCTGCTTATTAGGAAGGTTGAATTTCCATATTAGCTAACAGCAATTTAAAAAAAAAAAGTGACATGATGCTGGAATCTCTTATTTATAAGCCTAAGCTTTGTAATTGTCTGAATATCAGATCTGATTTGTTTGTACAATTTTTTTGAAAATTATCAGAATAGTGTTGTGGATAGTAGCCCTAGAAGATTAACAGAGGTTAAAGTGTCTCTGCAGCCTAAAAAATGTATTCCAGGATAGAGTATCAGATATATTTAAAAAAAAAAAAAAAAGCTTGGGCTATTGCATATACAAATCAAGTTATGCTTTTCAGTATTGAATAGGCATGGTGCGGTTGATCACTGGTCAGTCGGGAGTTGCTTGGAACACCTCAGGTAGTAGGAAGACTGGTAACGGGTAAAATTTTATCTCAAATTTAGGCTGTTATGAGCTTGCAGTGATTCTGCCAAGGACAGTAGGGTTATTCTATGTTTATGTCCAAATACATGATTATCCAATTAGTTCAGTAGAAGAAAGACCAGAAACCATTGAACTGAAAGATGTTTGGCTTTATTGAGGATGTTGATATCCATGGTTAAAAATAAAATATGAATGAATATAGAAAAAAGGAGTGATAGAAACAGCCCGTTTTTTCTAATCATCTCTATGTTACTATCAGTATAATGGTGAGAGGGGTGTTTTTCATCTGTATTGGGATGTTCGTCATGGAAGCATTGAACGTAAACAGTGCATACCCAAGCAATTTTTTGCAATTTAAATTGTGGGATGTATTCTGTTGGGAAATGTCACTGCACACTGCCTGCTGGAGGTCAGTGAGTTAAATATTGGAGTTGGATTCTAACAGAGCTGGGTAATTTAATAACCCATAACAGCATTAGCAGTTATGCATGCAAAGATAAAGGTTATCACGCTTTGCTCTATAAGCTGATTGCTATAGGGACCTGTGGTGCTGCTTCTCTTCTCTACTCCCTTTAGAGCAGCACAAGAGCTGCTCTCTTATAGTTGAATCACCTTTCTAAAAAGAGAAATAGTAGACTTAAAAGTTCAGTGATCTCAACTTATCCAGTGAATGTTGCATCACTCTATTCCAATGAGATGCTTGAAGTGCAGAGATGTTACATGAGGGCTGGTGCAGCACCATGGGGAGATAAAGTGCTCTGCCTGACTATGCCCAAAACATTATTTAGGGTAAGGTAATAGGAGCAGCTTTGTATGAGTTAGAGAATTTAGAAGTGGATTAAGAACTCTTAATCTCCATGTCAGTACAGATGGACACCTCGATAGAGGGAAATCTGGTAAGCTTTTGGGAAAAGATATGCAGAACTGCCATACTGAGACTACTGTAAGAGCTAATCAGAGCTGAACAGCTTTAATCTGTTTGTTTACTACTGCAAAAGTACACACAAGGAAACAAAGAACAAAAATTGAATTTAAAAGTGAGTAAAATGTTGCCTGTTTGTCAATTTATCATACTTTTAAAATAAAATATGCAGTCAAGAGTTTTGCTTCTTAGTATCTGTTTATTCAGGAGTGGCTGCAGGTTTTAAGCATGTTCTCTGTTGATCTGGACTTTATGAACGAATATTGAACAGAAAGTATCATGTTTTTTGGAGATTAACTGATGCTAAAACACACTGATCCAGCAGCTGAGTATGTGGGGAAACATACTATACTCCTATAACCAGTCTGGGTATAGAAGATTTCATTATAGTTAGATTTTTAATGCTGAGGGGGGAGCTATTGGCTTAAAATATAGTTACCTTGTCACTCAAAATATTTATTCTCATAGTCTGTTTCTCTTTTTATATTACATTGCTACTATTTTCCCCTTATATTTTGCTGGAAGTCTGTTTCCTTTTTTTACATTTCCTTTTTTCTTTTACATTTCCATAATTAACTGGGTGATGAAGGAATAATGGAAGCGTTGAATTATTGTTTACTGTCTACTGACCTTGCAGTAAACTGAAATATGGGCTTTTTACTAAACTAAATCAAAAAACCCCTGTGTTCTGTCTCAAGCCATTTAGAGTTGAACTTTATCCCTCATTGTAGGTTTAACTGGAAAACTGGAACCTGCCTAGGCTGAGATGTTTTATTGAAGACAATACCTTGACATGTGTGGGCTATTGCTGTGCATTACATCTGTCTTAATCATTTGGTGCACTGGGGCTACCGGCTCACCTAACATTACTCACTGTCCTGATCAAGAGATACTTCAAGGAGACTTGGTGTGTGAATAAGATAAGCTTTAATGCTGTGCACATTCAATAGATAAGTGAAAAAAAAAAATGGATAGGTTTTCCATTTCATTTTGCAGAAAACTAGTTAGAGAATTGCAGAGGGACTTAGTGTTCCACCCCTTTCCACCTTTTTTTAATCTTGTAGTCACAAAAAAAAAGCTGGGGATGTGCAGATGTCTTAAGCTTGCCAGTAACAGGGATTCCCTCCCCCCTTCTCAACCTTAAGCTGCAGAGCAAAAAACAATCCCCTCATCTAATTGAGTATCTAACTCCTTTTTCATGCTGGTGGTTCCTGTAATTCTCATGAACTGAAATTGGTCTGGCGGTCTGTTATGGGACACAGTAAATGACTTCTTATATAGCTGTGATTGATCTCTCAGAGAGTATGTAGTTTGTCGGGTGCCATTGTGAAATGTCAGGAACAATGCACAGAAATCAGCATTTCAGCAAGTCTTCAGCAAGACCTAAGTCTTGGAAATTGCAGAGACCTTTTAAATCTGATTGCTTAGAGTAGAGGCGTAGGAGACAGAAGCAATGCTTGGTTTTGAGTGTGAGTGTGTTGCTACACATAAGTCCTCTGTAAATATAAATGTATGCAGTTTAATTCTCTTTAATTTGTGAGAAGTAGTTAAAAATAATGATTAAAAAACCACTTTAAAAATTGACAAGTCTTTCAAGCTCCTTATGCTTCCTCAGGAAGGAGAAACTGACTGATTCATCCAGGAATAGTGAAGTTAATCTAACAAAAGTATTACATAGCTTTAGAAAGAGCAAAGCACAGGTGTATTTATGTACACTGCTAGGTGTAACTTCGAAGTTTGTATTTTTTTGCATCACAAGCATATTTTGCTATTGCAGCTGTGGTATTAATGCTGGAAAAATACTAAGTAGAACTTCTGTTAATTACTGAAGTAGGTGATGGCATTCTCTTTGTTTATGCCAAATCTTCTTCAATAAAGAAGAAGAAGTCCAGTATCTTATGTGAAGGCTTGTGCAGGAGATGCCTATCAGCAGTTTATTTGGAATTTGGTGAGGATGGTTACTAAGCTTCTTATGCAAATTTTCCTTTGGAAACTATATTGATGGCAGACAGACTAGAGAGTTCACATCGCTTCTAACCTGACCAGAGGTTAAAATGCTTGTGTGGTTTCACACTTGGAAGCAGCCTAGTGTTTGAACAGTAAAAACTGTAATGCTATATAAATTCATTGCCAGGAAGAAAGACTGCCTGCCTTGTAGTGGTTCATATGACACATGAATTTAGTGTAATCCAAGGGATTACCACTTGAGGAGAAACAAACTGGCTTCTAGAAACGGGTACACCTGGTAAAAACTCCGGTAATGGTTAGATCAGAATCAACATGCAAGTTAGAGTATGAACACCAGTTTGAAAAATCTTGGTTAGCTTGTGCTTCAGGTGAAATTAAAAAAAGATGACAACTCTTTCCTTTTCCTCCTAAAGTATCTGCTTTTGTGTTTTTCTTTAAAATAAATTTTAAAAAATCAAGTGAAATTGCTGCTTCAAAATTGGTGTGATGTTCATTGTGTGTTATTTACACAGAAATAGCCTCTGAATGGAAACCTTACAATTTTCTACCAAGGAGTTCTATTTCTTTGTATTTGTAATGTTGTTAATTGAAATCTTTTGACAGCAGCAATGTTTCATTTTAATCACTTTACTTAAAATACTTTTATGTGTCTGTGCAAGCCACAATTCCAAACTTTCATGCAATGGATGATATTATATCTTGTCAAATTTTTTTTAAATTTTTTTTTTTATGTTTTAGAGTGTGTTTTAATTTTTCCTATTGATTAAGAACAGATGGTTAGCTTAATGCCAGCTAAACTTAATATGGCCGAATAGGTTAATTTTCTGGGTTTAATCCTCTAATATGCATCAGAAAAACTTGGGAGTATTTCCTGCTGCCCTCAAGATGTGGTGGGCCATATTTGTAAGATTTCTAAAATAATCTCTGCGTAGCATTGCAGATAAAAATTAATTTGGCAATAGTTGAACAATCTCCTGGAAGTGATATCTTCTCCATAACCCTTCCTAATTGCCCGTGTCAGTAAATGCAGGCTATGAGCTTCCACCTCTCTGGGTCTGTGGTGCTTTATGACAACTGCAATATTATCACACCAGGACAGCAATGGCAGTGAGTTTGCTGGTGGTGTTTTAGATTGAACTAATATCAAGTGACTTGAGACAGAAAGTTTTCGGAAAAGAGGGGGCTTCTTGTCATCTGTTCTGCATGTTTGGGTTGGTGGGAAGTGAGGAACAGATGACAATGGCATTTCTGCTAATGTAACTAGTGAGAGATAAGTGTGCACAGTATACAACTTCCCTTGAGTTACCTGCTTGGAGAAGAAAGCAGGGTTTTATGTGACAGCTTCTGTCTTGGCTTCCAAGCCAGTGAGTGAATTAGTCCTGTGAGTTACTACAGTTGTTACTTTGCAGAATTGTGTACCTGCAATTGCTACAAGTCCCATTGGTACTGATTATCAGCAAGGGGATGCAACACCAGTTGGTTTCTTCTTCAGGGAAAGTGAGAGAGATGTGACAGAGTGACTTATCTTTTCAAGATGCGTCTTCACATAATAAAGCAATAAGTAGTCATATTTCAGAATGTGTTGTGATTTTCAATATGTGCATTTTTGAGTGGAAGAAGCATCCACATTTTCTAATTTCAGCCATGTAAGTCAGATTCTTACACTAGGAGTCTGTTTTTTCTCTGTGGTCAGTGAAGGCTGAGAGGCTTCTCTGTAAAGCAATTCAGAATATGTAAATTGGATTACTTCCTTGATTTGTTCTCTTATGGAGCCCACTGTTCTTCACAGAGGAAGCTTGGGCAAGCTAAACTCATTATATCCTCCCTTAAGTCAGGTATGGTAGACCTCTACCCAACTTCATTAATAACATATACATTATATGGTGGGAAACCACCTGAAATTCAGTATCATTCCTTTACATTTTAGACAAACTTTTCCATAAAAGATTGGTGATAATGAGCAAATATTGCAATTACTATAAAATGGCACTTCCAAAATGTTTTAGTGTATTTATATTATCTGCAAAAGTTATGAGGTCCAAATGCTTTCAAACATCTCATTCAAGATGGGATAATAAAATACTGTGCTACATGCTTGAAAATATTTCTTACAACAAGGGGGAACAAAAAGAACTTGGTCAATTGTAATGAATGTATGATTATGTCTCTGCAAAAATAATCTTAATACTATTATTAAGTATTAATTAGTACTAGTATTAATACTTAATACTCTAATGCACGTGCATTTCAGTTTTGGATGTTTTGCAAATGAGAAGGAATAATGGTCAGAGATACTTTTTCAAGGTATTGTACATGTGCTTGAGGTTTTATATAAAATAATTAGTTGACTGACTCGAGTAAAACTTCTTTAGTGTGTGGTTGTAAGGACGTGTGTACAAATGTTTGGGGTCCTCTGACTTGCTAATACGTTAAAATGGTAACAATTACAATGTATAGGAGTACTGCTTTTGGATCTCTGTCACTGACCGGCAGAACTGGCACTTGACTGGAGGAGTAATTGTGAGCAGTCAGGCTTTCTCCCTGGCTGACAGTTAAACAGATTTTTTTAATAGCCTGGGAGAGCTGCGTAGGATCACTTTGTGTACTTGAAGTTAATCATTGGCAAAGTACTTTGTTGGATCAGTCAGTTGTTCACTTCCTTGAGGATCATAATCTTCCTCTCTTTATCATAATCTGTTTTTCTGACTTTCTATAATTTTCAATTAAAGCGGGACTTGTTCTGTTGTTTGTTTTGTTTGGTTTTTCTTTAAGAAAGACTTGAAAGAAGTCACCTCATTGTGAGGCATTTGCTAATAACGTCTTTCAGATTTTTCTATGTTCCTTGAGCACAAGCAACAAGTTCCTAGTCCTAGATACTTGCAGACTGATAGGAGGCCACTGGAACCAGGAAGGCAGTGTTCAGTTTGCCAGGCCTGGGAAGGGAGCCCAAAGGTTGTTGCAGCAAGATCACAAAGTTACTCAAGTTATGAATATATGCATCTTGATTCAGTTCCTTTGGTTTCTCACTAAGCTGAAATAAAACATACTGAAATGTAAAAATACATTTTTGGAACTTTTTGCTTCAGTGATTTTCATATGAAATGAGAACTATTAAAAATTATTCCCAAGTTAACGGTGTTTATACTATCTGTTGCTCCTGTCTCTTGCTGTAACATATTCTTAATACTCTTGATCAAACAGCTGGTGTTTTTATGCAAAAGGAATGTGCCATGGTGAGCAGCAGAATGGCCAAAGACACTTTGGCTGACATTAGAAAACAGTATTAAATGAGAAAGTGTTTAGAATGCTGTTGTTGGTTTGAAATATGTAGACATATTGCTTTATAATCCCCTAATGAAGGTAAAATCAAACCTATAAATCTGAGTGGTACATTCAGTTGACAAGTGTGGCTTGTCAGAGAGGGCATAAACCAGAAAAATATTTTAATGAACTATAACTCTTTCTGGGGAATATTTGGGTTTACAGTGGAGACAAACATAAATAAAAGTCTTAGAATAATTTACATGATGCTAAGCTAGTAAGCACAGTGGACTTTCAAGGCTTCATCCTTTTGAAGAATAATATATACATGTATCTGGAGATAAAAATACGGTATCTGAATGAATTTAAGAGCTGTTCCATTGTCAGAAGCACAAATTTGCAAATTAGGGAATTCAAACCAAGAAAGCTACTGTCTTATTTAGAAGATTGAGTTAATTACAGACTGCACAGGCTTTGGCTTTATTCTTTGCATCCTTCCGGTCTATGAAATAACTGGACACCAAAACCATGAGGTGCATAACACTGGAAAATGGCCTGAGAGCACAGCCAGCAGCATGGTAGTGACTTGTAGCATCCTCAGAGCTGATGGGAGAGCCCTGCAGTGGCAGTGGGGCTTCATCTGGCCATCAGTGCTCAGTGAGGCAGCAACAACCCTGTGAGCTCAGGGCAGCCTTTGCTTGGCTCTGTTTAGGGCTCAGGCTCAAGCTGCTGTGTTTTCTGTGCACTGCTTCCTACACAGTCATAACAGCAACTTTTAAAAGTTCACAAAATCATCTGAATTGGGTTATTAATGACTTAGTAACACTGGACATGGCACACTCAGCATCTGAAGTGGTGACAACATCATCCTGCATCTCACTGTGCATGTATTGAAACTCTAAGATGTCAAAGCTGGCGAGATTGTGCCTACAAATTTAGATACTCCTGCTTGAGCATTGCCTATTGGTAATATATAGTGTCACACTGAACCATTATTCTGTGTCATTTGTGGAGATACAAGTGTCTACTTACTTAATAAGTGTATAAACAGGGGTAGGAGACCATTAAAACAAGTTGGCAAGCTGTTTGATTTGTGAGTATCCATTTTTGAATCTGCTAGCGACAGTTTTGTTTTGAAAGACAGCATCTTACACAGTTTCTTTTAAATGACTTGGTAACAGAGTCTGCTAGATTGGATCGTGAAACAGGGTAAAGGTTTGGATTGCGGTGGTGTCTTTTTGCAGAATATTTTGATGGAATCTTGTTCTCATTTTTTTGACAAAAAGTCTTATGGATATTTTCATCTGTTATTTGAAAATTATTTTAGGTTGAAATAAAAAAATACTGTTTTAATAGAAATGGAGGCAGACTAGCAGTCATCTGTCTTCAGACTGAAGACACTAGTATTTTCTTGGGAACAGGTATTTTCTGCAAATAATCACATTTTGACTTTGAAACCCATTACTTTGAGAATGTTTAAGTGGAAAATTTCATCCTACATGTGGAATATTTTCCATTTTTCTTTTCTGTTCATTATTTGAAAACCTAGTCAGTCCATATAAGATTCAATCATATAGACTGCTCCTGATTTTATGCCAATCTTTGAAGAGAAAAGAGGGAACAACAGGGCTAATTATAATCTCTCATATGTAGTCATCCACATACTCTTCAATTTTTCAAATGTAAAAATCAAGCTGTTGTATGTGCATCTCATTGCACTTTTAATAAAGATACATTTTCTCAGAAATATTAAATATGTGCCAGAAATACTTGGGACATTTAAAAAAAAATCACAAGAAAAATTGCATTACAAGTTTCTCACTGATTCTGTCTGTGGCAACTCTAAAAGCAAGAAGCATGAGCTGGCAGGGAGGATGAAAAGTGTGCAAGCTTTTTTATTGCTTTTTGTTTGAAGATTGCAGAGTTTTGAACAGCTGACATCTTTTTTCAAGTGAGCCTTTTTTTTTTAATAAGTGTCACAGTTTATGAGAAATCTCAGTATTTTTATCGTATTATGGATTAGCTGTCAATAAGACTTTGGAATGCCCAGTTTACCATTACTATGCACTGGTACACATATGGCTTGCCTAAGAAGTTGATGAATAGCAGATTTAATTTAATGTAGTTGGGTCATCATATCCTGGTGCTATGTCTTGAGTTTAACCCATTTTTACAAGTTGTTGAACAAGCGTTTTCTCTCTTAGGGGAGTTTTTGAATCTCTTTCTCCTCTGTGTGAATGTGCTATGTAAAGCCTCTGAACTGTACCGCAGAGAGACAAGCAGTGAGATGAGTCCAATCTCTACAAGCACATTCTCTATGCAGTGCAAGACCAGACCTTCCCAGAGCAATAGCTGGATTCTGATACAGCCTGAATTATACTTGGTATGAATGTTTGTACCCTGAGGGCACCTGTCCCCTGCTTGAAGTGGCGTATCAGATCACATCTGTGAGCATATGTAGCCAGTGTCGAGATTGAGAGAATTTAAAATGCAATTGAAAGTGATTTGTAATTCCCTTACTGGAATTATTTCTGAGTTATTTTTCTTATATTCATTTAGTTTAAAGCTGTGTCTATTAAATTAAGTTGCCTTTTCTTCAAATGCGTTTTCTCAGCTTCTCGAGAAAATGAGTGAAAACTGAATGTCACGTTGTGACCTTCTAGTTTTCTGTTTAGTGCTCCCAATCAATCACAAAGATGTATATGTTATATCAAATACATATTTAACATGCAGTCCGAACATAGAGCTGCGATGGTGAAATGGTGCAGAATCAATAAAAATCAGCTTCAGTCCTTGCTATTTAGCTGCATTGTGTTTCAGCACTGCAGAGGGAGAGAGCTCGGGTCCTACCTTTCAAAGGAGAGGCACTGCTAGCACGGGAGCTGTTAAAACATTCCTCCTGCAGAGCCCAGCTTGTGTTAAATATTCCGTTCATTGCCCTGTAACTCCAAACCCATTCCTTTGCAGGATTCTTTCCCCCTCAAGAAGCATTTGCATCAAAAGATGTCAGTTCTGTTTGGTACAACACAGTGAGGTGTAGGGGTTGATCAAATGTAGCTAATGACTCAAATTTTATAGCCAGTTGGTGGGAGCACCAGGCTTCTCAAACATTGCTATTATATTTTTATTTCACTGAAATTTCTTGATACAATTTAAAGTTGTTTGTTTGAAAGCAGGATCCTCCAGTTTCTATAGTTCTTTAGTGGGGTTAAACTGACTCACAGTTTCCAGCTTCACAAAAAATGTCATTGTGACAGGCACTTTAGTCATGAGCCTACTAACCCTCCCTCAGAAAGAAGGTGAATGTTAAAATTAAAGGCACTGTCACAGTAGATACAGCTTTTCTATACAAAGAAAGAGTCTCTGAGGTGGAGTTTTGTTCATCTGCTATTTAAACCACTGATTTTAATTAATGCATATTTTTAAAGGCTTTCATGGGCCTTATTTCAATATTCTGACAACTGGTGCCTTCCTGCATTCTGTGTTCAGAGGGAAATGGCTTCAAATGTAATAAATTTATGTCTTCTTACAGCTATAAAAAGGAGTTTGTAAGTAGGATTGAATATGCCAAAAGAAAAATTTACAAAAATCTTACCTTTTAATGCAAACCTTGCATAGATTTAGAATTAAAAAAAAAAAGAAAAGAAAGACATGGTAAAAAAAGAAGGCAATGCATTTAAGAGATGGTCATAGGACTTTAAATCGGCCTTGTTTTTGTTCTGTTGTTCTGATTTATTGAAAGTAGTCTGGTAAAAAGCATTCAAACCACTAAGTGCAAATATAAACAGTAAATACGCTGATTATCCTTAAAGGTTCAGTAAAACTCTAGAGAAGTTCTATTAGAGCAGTAGTGATAGAACAGGAAGAGAAAGATGTATCCTCGGGATATTTTCCTGCAATTTTGGAGCCTTTCTTTTGCCATGCTTCTAACAGTAATGTGATAAAAGCTTCCAGACATCTGTTTGACGCGGATCTTTCTTGTGCCGTCTTCCTGCCATCCTCAGCATTGGCCAAGTGGAGCTGAAACTCTGACGAGAGCAGTTTGTTTTCCCCTGCAACTTTCTCTGGCAAATGGCCCTCAAGAAAATAGCCTTCATTTGCACTTTAGACTCAGAGCCAGCACATAATTCATCAAATGCGTCTCTTATCAAAGTGCAATGGAAGGTCGAGAAGGAGGGAGATATATTTTGGAATATATGTAAGAAAATGTTGCTTTTCTTGGTGGTGCCTCTTCCTCTCTAGAGAGCTGATATTCCTGGAGCACAAAAGTGATTATTTTGGAAAACTAACTGGTGTCATATAATAAACAAGTTTCTTTCTTTATTTTGGCTAATGGAAATTACTGTTTCAAGATGTAAGAACAAATGCTATGGATAGCATAAAATTAGAGGCTATAGAGGAATTCGTTTCCCTAATAGCTTTCCAGAATTACACTTTTTCTATGAAATTATGTGTAGCATTAAACAATATACACACTCTTTCCTTCAAATCCTGGGAGCAGAACTGTGCTGGACAGTTCTTCTATCTCTTCCCATAGAGGAAGCACAAGAAGTGAGGCACAAAATCAGACTTGGAAGGTGGACATTTCTCCTAAACGATAGAAGGCTTGTAATAATTGTCACAAAGCTTCATACATTGGTTCTTAACACTGTGTTTAAGGACATATATACTGTTCTCTCAAGGTAGCATGAGCAGATACTGGTCTAAATAGGAAATGATGTGAAAAGTCATGCAGTGTCCCCCTTCCCCCTCCTTGGAACTAGTCACAGTGCTATTGAGGATGCAAGGTAAATGTAGGATAAGATTTGACAGCCACTCAAATTATGATGCTTGATAAGTGGGAGGATGTGTGTATCCTAGGTTTGGCTGGTGCTGGCTGCACAGTTATTGTATTTGGAACACGATTAGTGGTGACAGGGCAGCTGTCCAGTGGGCAGGGCAGTTCTCTTTGCAAACCAGCTCAGAATAGCTTGCAAAAGTCTCTCTGCTGCAGAACACATGTGAAGGAGAAGAAAGGTCTTTGTGCAGCCTTGTGGTTACAGGAAAAGGATGGTGAGAGCAACGTGAAAGCTTCCTGGAAAAGTTTGGAAATGTGTAGAGGTTAAAATGTTATCCTTTACTCATCTCACAAGAGAACAAGTTTTAGCCATTTGCTCTGAAAGGAAGGAAGGAATAATTTGTTTGAAACCCTGTGGAAATGGTAGAGTTCCCTTACACGTATGCAGGTGTTTCCTGGATAGAATGTGATCTATCCATGTATTAGTGTATAGTTTTGCATATCTCTGGGCATTCTCTGGGGCCAAATACAGAAATGACAGGCTTTTCTTGGGCTTGAAGTTGGAGGAGCAATGATCACCTTTTCAGCTGTAGTGTACATCGATGATTTCTAACACCAGTATTACTCATTTTGTTACAAAACCTTTCTTTGACACTGTGTTAAGAGGGAGAGGGATGCTTTCCATAAGGGCTAGAAGCAAAGAATATTGATGGTTAGTGCTTTTGACAAAGCCTCGCTTAGGTCAGCCCCTAGAGGGTCAGGGTGAATAAACCATTTGAGACATGTTTTAAAATTAAACTGTGCAAAAGTATAAAAAGACAGTGTACTGCCACTTCATTTTTGACGGCTGGACATTATTACATGTTGGAGCTGTGGTCAGAATGACTTTAATTCCTCAGATGTCCATGCTGCTACCAGAAGGATATTCCTGCCATAGTTTTTGTCCTAGGCCTTAGCATTCATTGTGTGGCTGTTCCTCATCATAGCAACATCATAACTAAGCCTGTGGAGAAATCACTTGGTTTTGGTCTGATTAAATTTCAACTAGTTAAGTTCTCTAATTTGCTTTATTCTGTGCTCTAACTGCACCCATCCCTGACGGAAAGGGTGAGGAGGTAGTGAGACCCAGCTGGGTGGGAGAGGAGACCAGAGCCCATTTGCAATGGGAGGATAGGTTGAAGTGTCTCTCAGCTGCTTATAGGGTGATTTGACAGGTCTGAAACAAAACAAAATGCAAAATAAATGCTGTATTTTGTTTCTACCATTACAAAAGAAAATAATTAAAAAGGAAAAAAAAAAAGAAAAACTATTAATGCATTTCTTTCAATACTGAAAACAAGGATGAGAGTCATAGTACTAGCTTGCAATCACAGTTCTTTTACTTCCTGAATATTGCAGGGGCACACATATTTATGACTGGTGAGCTTTCTTAATGGAAAGCAGCATGTTCAGACAGCAGCATGACAGCCAGGAGGAAGTTCCAGCTGCTGCCAAACGTGCTGGTGCACCAGCTAAGTAGTGTAAATTGCTTTGGCTGCAGGTTGCACCTCCTGCTCCAGGTGCTGTGTAATTCAGACTGGACTGCACTTCTCAGTGTTGATCTTTAAACCCCCTCCCTCAGCTGGCCTTGTGTGAAGGATTACAGCAGAGGAATGTGAGGCTCCATGGGAATTTCCTTTTTTAAGACCTAAGGGCTTGTCTGACCTGTGCTTTTGTGTTTTAGGACATTGCCAAGTACATAACTGATCTGTGTGGCCAGTGCATTGCTGGTAGAATTCCCATTTCTTAGTTTGAGGATTCTCTTTCCACAACCCAGTGAAGTTGTGTAAAACGTACTTAACACTTGGTAAACAAGTCCTTGAGCTAGCTCTTGTATTTTTGCAGTTAATTTAGTACTTTACAAAGCACAGCTACGTTGTCCATTTCTAAATCTGGTATGTATTCAGTATTTTTTCTGTCCATACACATTTGAAAAGGGTTTTGCTAATTGCAGTTCAATAGTTCAGATCTATTGTATGTTGACATCACTCTAATTGAATTCTCAGAATATGGATTAAGCTTGGTGGTGATGCTTATGAATTTTTTTTTCATTGAAATTGCTGCCTCTCATCTCATCCGTGGAAATGCTTTCTCTCTGGAACACAGCTGCATTATGATTTGCTGTGATTAATGTTAATTGATAAATGATAGTTGGAGTCTCTTGTTTGAACCTTATTAAAGATTCGAAATTAAAAGTCAGAAAGCATTTTCCTGAATGCATGAATGGTACAAGGAATGAGGAAAAATAGGTTTTGGAAAATATGTAAAAGATTCCACAAAAAGACAGGCAAAACTCTTAACATCATTTTTTCAGCACATGAATGATTCTTACATTAATCACTAAAGCGAACACTAAAGCAACTGCTTTAGTAATAGATTCGAGTGATACACTTAAGAGTGTGTATTTCCTGTTCATTGATGTGTGAAAAAATCTTTGTTTCCAGCTTTTGTGAATATATCTAGGAAGGAGGTGATGTATGCTCCTGCTACATGCAGTTTTGTTATAAATCAAAGCTGCAGCTGCCTTGTAAATTCAGCAAACAAAATGTCCAAGTTTAAGAGCAGTTTACATCTGTGGAAATACAGTAATTCCTGAACTGGGAGAAGTCTGGGTCCTGATTCTAGAGAGCAGATCTCAAAATCATAACACTTTAGTCAGAAGTGGGATCTGTCTGAAGTAGATTTCTGGTTGTATTCATGTATTAGCTAATATGTCTAACTTCATTTTGATTGGATGATGTAGCTGATGAATGTGAGGTCCACCCTGTCTCACAGTCAGGTCTTTGCATGTTCATTTGCCTTAGGAACCTTGTAGTGGGAGTACAATTACACCATGATCAATTTGAAGACTTAAAAAATGATACAGCAGTTCTGATCTGTCAAGTCAATTCAAGATTGCAGTAGTTGTCAGTGCAAAATCTGCTGGATTAATATAAAGGTGTATTGTGACACCAGCTTTATTTAGGAAGGGTAGGAAAGTATATTTCTACATATGTGTGTTGAAACTCTCCTGGTGCCAGGCTCTTCTGTTGATTTAACTCACCTTAATGCCATAATTCACTAGAACCACCTTCATGGTTACATGTACAGTAAGTGATACTTTGTACTGAGAAGTGGAAAAGAGTGAGGATCTTTTTCTGTTTCTTTAATATGTGTACAGTACACACAGCTGTGCTAATCTCAGTATTGCTCTATGTACATATGAGTCTAATTTAAGCTTACAATTTTTGTTACATGAACACCTATCACTCTGCATATTGGAGTCGGTTGACTTCAAAAAGTATAATTGCACATTAAAACTTCACATGGCCCTTTCCACTTAATTTCATTTGAGGTGTCTAAATGTCTTACTCCTTGAGAGCTGTAGAAGTTGTACTGAGGTACTAAAAGTCTGAGGTTTGAAATTTTTGACGTTTAGTTTGGAGGCTGAACTACAGAATAAATGAAGAAAACATTAGCTAGCCAAGGATTATTGCTTCATCATATGGCAAACTGAAATAAAACCCCCAGGTTTTATTAAGACAGAAAAATCAATAGTTTATTATGATTCTTGGCCACTGTTTAGTAGAAACAAAAGATCTAAGGTTCCCAGGGTTTGCAGGAAAAGAGATAGGATTGTTGATACTTTTCTTCTCCCTTAGGTGTCCTAATTTGACTTTTGTGAGATAGGTGACTCTGGGATCACTCAGTTGAGTGAGACAACTTGCTTTCTTTTCTCCTGCTGAGTGCATATGTATTTATTTGATACAAAATGGAATTGGTTTGACAGGAGGGACTGCTGGGGAGAGGCCCTAGGTTCATTACACCCTGTCAGTGAGACGTTGCCTGGGAATCAGTCCTTGGTCCACATCTCTGCTTGGAATCACACAGAGAGGGAAACTGCAGCCTTGGTCTTCTCTGTCCCTGGCAGTTGGAGTGGACTTTTCTTTGTGGAAGGTGGTTGTAACCTTGCCAAGGGCCAGCTTGTGCTTCACCCTGTCCTAACACCTTTATGCCTGCCTCCTTTGGTTACCTGATCAGTTACACTTGGAGGATAACCGCATCCACCGGGGAAGATGCTGTGGGAAAAGCAAGAGGGAGGGGATAGGAAGCTCAACGCAGACCACAGGTGAACTCTTATAGATGTTGAAGAAGGTGGAAAATCTGTGAGGTGAGCAGTACTTCCTGTTTTCCCTGCTAGGCAGTGGACAAGTTTTTTAAAAAGGAATTTACTTGATCTGATTTTACTTTAGAGGATTACAGCCTACACAGCAATGCAGTTGCCGGTAGAAAAAATTGTGTTCAGAAGTCCACTTAGAATATGGAATTAAAGGGCACAGGAATGAAAGACTAATTAGAATTATTGGGCTGTGAGGATGTGGGCTTGAGATGAAAGGGAAGGAATCAGTATATGTGGCAAGTGAACAAGGAGGAGGTGGATGATATGGAATTATGGAGTAAAGTTACTCTGTTTTAATAATGTTTTAATACAGTTTTAGTAATGCCTTTCATGTCCCTAAAATTGATCAAATTACTGTGTCGGTTAGAGAGTGAATTAGGCTTCGTTTCTTTGGTCTAATCTGCACAGATGTAAAAGTGCAGCGTTCAGTTAAATTTCTGCAAGCTCCGTGTAAGTGATGGGATCTGTGCATAGGCAGCTGAAATCAGGCAGAGTGAAGATAGCTGAGCTTCCAAAAATAAAATGAGGAAACCAAAATTCTGCCTCTGCACTTCTCTGTTAGCAGTAAGGGATTTTTTTTCTCTCTCAAATGTCATAATCTTTGTCTCTTCTAACATTCCTCACTCTCCTCTTTGTAAGCTCACTTTCATCTGCAAAACTTATTTTCTCTTATCTTTTCCCTTGTCCTTTTCCTCAGGGTTCTTGTAGGATTCTTAGCTGTAACTTTTCCTGCTAACTCTGCTGTTTTTGCTTGCTGTCTTGTGATTGATGACTGTGCTTCTGATGCTTACCTTTCAATTTCTACAAACCTATCAGCACCACCCAGAGGCACTTTGAATGTCTGGAGCTGAAACCCAGAGGAACAGTTCTTAGCCTGTTTGCCTTAGGGTGGCCATAAAAAGAACACTGGTGATGGAACTTGTTCAAGAAACACTGTTTTTCATTGTAAAAAAAAAATTGTAAAAGAAGTGAAGTGTGTGGACCTGAAACACAGCAGCATAGTTTTCCATGTCCTGTTTCTTCATTTGTTTATATAATTAAAATTATATTTAAATTTAAAAATTATTCTGTGATTTCTTTTCCATTACTATTGTTTAGATTCCAATTAATTTATTTCTTCATATATTGTCCTGTTCTGCAAAATTCTGTAGTAAATCTTATGACAGACAGCTTGCTTAAGAGGTAAGGCCTTGTAGTTCAGAAGCTATTTCCTAGTCTTACAAAATTTTTTTTTAGTTTGAAAGAGTACTGTGCAGAAAAATTCACAATGCCAGAGGTTTATAGCCAAAAAAAGAGACAGCAGAGTCCTGTAACTTTATCTGAATAAAGGGGGATGCCATGGGCATTTCCTATGAGATTTCTCAAATTCCTGGGGGACGCAGCCCCCTTTTTATCCTAAGTTCTGGGCCTCATCACTCTCTTCCTTTTCCTCATTGGGTGAGGTACTCGGAAGGTACAGACTTCCCGAATCGCCTACTTAATGCCCCCCTCTACTATGAACCCCCCCCTTTTGTTATATAAAAGAAAGAAAAAAAACCTATTCATAATTCTATTAAGTCTTTGTTCTTTTTCTCTAGGTTCAGGAATTTAACGTGGCCTTGGCTGAGCAACATGGTGTTGATTAGTAACATTTTCTAGAACTAATAGTTTCTTCTGTTACTTCCCTATCTGTAAGTTCCTAGCCCTATCTACAAGCAGATTCACACAGTCTTTGTAAAGACACATTCATCTCATTTGTTTCAATCCCTCCTCTTTTTATTTTCTCAATAATTGTCTTTACAAACATTAATTACCATTGATTTAATCTTTTCTTTCTGGGTTGTCTTTGGTTTTGTGATTATTCGCAGTGACATAGTTTTCTGTCCTTCTGTAGCCATTTCTGGATCAGTAGGCACGACTCCTACCTGCATCCCCTTGATCACATGCTGAATGAGCTGCACTAAGCAAGGTATCATGCATGGTAAAAAGATTAGAGTTGCTATAGCACCTAAGAGGAGAAATAGCATTCGTTTAACCCATAGTCCGCCAGGTAACCACGAAAACGTGTCCCAGTCCCATCCTTTCCATGTTTGGAGTGGTACATGAGCTAACTTTCTTATTTCCTTTGTTATCTGTTTCACCACTTTTCCATTGTCATCTATTTGCAAACAGCAGTTTGAGTCATTTAATTTTCCACAAACTCCTCCTTCTTCTGCTAGTAAATAATCTAATACCATCCGATGCTGAAATATTTCATTCCTCATTTGAGTGGATTGGTCAGCAAGAAGGTCAAGAGCTGTGGCTGTCTGGTTGGTTATTATTTCAAGGACCGCTTGTAATCTAATTATCCGATTCAAATTATAAATGGGTTCCCTGGCACCTGATATTAATTCATTAGGATTCCAAGTGGCTGGTCCATAGTGTTGTATAATTTGTTCTGGTGGCCATTCATCTTTTCCCCATTTTTGGGTGCTCCCTCCAGCCAGGGATGTATCAACTGACCGCTTTTCTCTAATTAAATCATCATAGATTTTGATTCCCAACTGATTTCCCTGAACTTGTGGTAGCAAAAAGAACAATGGTCTAATATACCCTATATAACATATCCCTGACCAGTCTGGAGGTAACCTGCGATAAGCGTGTTGGCCACAAATCCAATAATGTCCTTTCAAAGCCCAGGTTCCGTTGGCAAAGGGGCCTTCCCACCTTTTGTCATCAATTGGTTGGTCAAAATACAGCGTATTTCCTGGGCCTAATGGTCCTCCAACAATAGTTGCCCCACCATAAGAGTCACAATATTTACATTTCCAAGCTCCCACACAGGGTTTCCATCTACATTTACATCCCCAAGCTGTTTGGTTGGATTTGGACCAGAACTCATTAAAAAGGGTTCGAGTTCCGTTCTGGTGTTGCCACTTCCACTGATAATCACGAACAACATGTGTTCTACTTGTGGAATTGTCTTGGGGGCACCTTAAGAATAGGTGGTCAAAAAACTTGTCCCTCCCCACTGCTTTACAGCCTTCAAAATCCCTTTGGTAGGTGTGGTAGGAACACCTTACCCAGGTACCATTAGTGAGCTTAACATGCGTTTGATTCCATCTGCCTTGATATTTGGAACAATCGTAAGAAGGGCAGTTGGGAGTCCAACAGTCTAAACCCAAAGATAAAGTCCATTCACAAACGCTTTTTCCCACATATACACCCCCTGTCCTATTTAGGCAATAAATACCTTTTTCAGAAGAATGAAGTCGCCATGGACTTCCTTCCTCGTCCCAAAATCCCGTCCCATTATGGACCTCACTCAGGGTGCTGACCCACCATTTAGGTTCGACTGGGCTAGCCACCCATGGCCACTCTTCAGATCCTCCTGGCCCTCCGCAGACCCAACAATTGCTAAGGTTAAAGGCTTTTGCTACTTCTTCTCCTAAGGCTACAAATCGATTCTCCCACCCCTGGCCCAAACCTAACTGACAATATAAAAGTGGGATTACTGATATTAAGGAAAACATTCTAATGGTGTAATCTAGTTACCTGGTCGAATTTTCACGTTGCCTTCTGCACCACCTGTGGCGAGTGAAGGCACAGAAATCACTTAACATAAAACAATGACGGCAAGGATTGTCCCCCCCAGTGACTGGAGATCCAGAGGAGGGGTGCCCATACAGACCACTTCAGCAGGCAGTCTGTGGGTGGGCACATGGGGCTTCCCTTGATGTTGACGCACTGGCTACTGCTCTGGTCCACTCCTGCGGAGTGTCAGTTGTGGCCTCCACTCCTTTTCCTCTAGCCGAGATGTCCAAATCTCCGGGGCTTTAGAGACCTTTACTCAAGTGTGATGGGTCCACCCATGTTCAGCTGTCTTGACGGCTGTTTCTGTGGTCAGTAACACTTGGAAAGGTCCATGCCATTTGACCACCAGTGGCGATTCTTTCCACTCCTTAACTAGGACCCAGTCTCCTGGTTGGATGCTGTGGACCGCAGAATCCAATGGTAGGGTCTGTGCCAGCTGAGCTTCCTGTTGAAGAGATTTCACAAGAGACAGTATTCTGGCCACATATTGTTTTAAATATACATCACTTACGTCCACCCCCCCTGCTAGGTTGAGAATTAACAGGGTAAGGAATTCCAAACATCAGTTTGAAGGGAGATAATTGAATATCTCCCCTGGGTCTAGCCCTTATTCTTGCCAAAGCTAGTGGCAAAAGCCGTACCCATGGCATCTTAGTTTCTATCACCAGCTTCAAAAGGTGTTTCTTTATTTCTCTGTTCATTTGTTCTACCTGACCTGAGTTCTGGGAGTCCCAGGGGCTATGGAGGTCCCACTATATTCCAAAAGCAGCCATAACCCCTCGAAGGATTTTTCCTGTAAAATGAGTTCCCCTATCTGAGTCTATTGCTTCCACAATCCCATATCTTGGAATTATTTGTTTCAAGAATACCTTAATAACTGATCCAGCAGTTGCTGAAGCAGTCTGGAATGCTTCTGACCACCTTTTAGCTGACATACTATTACCAGAAGATATTTAACCCTTCCCACTCAGGGCATTTCAGTAGAATCCATCTGGCATCTTTGGAAGGGATGTACAGTCCAAGTACAATCCTCCCCTGGCAAGTTTCTTGGTAACCTGACTATTGGCTTTAGCACAAATGAAGCAACCTTCAATAGCTCGTTTTGCCAGAACAAAAAGACCCAAAGCAGCATACATCCTGAGGAAGGCTTCTGCCAATCCTCGACAACCACAGTGACTCCCTTCATGGAGTTGTTATAGTATTTGTAAGGCCAAAGCTTTTGGTATCCATTGTTTGCCATCCCTTGTAAACCAATTATCCCCTCTTTCCTCTGCCCCACTATTTTTAATTATCTCCAACTCCTCTGGTGGAAAAGACAGTTTCTCTGGCAGTGGTTGGGCCACTGGGAGCAAAGGGAGGACCTTAGAGAGTTCTGGCAAAAGTGCTGCTTCACGAGCCTCTTCCTCTGCCAGTCGATGACCTGTTGCCTCCTCCAAGTACCCTGCATGATGTCCTCTAACATAGGTTATTGCCACCCGTTTTGGTAAATTCACCACCTCCAACAGAAAAGTAATTAAGCTCTCATGAGCTAATGTTTTTCCCCTCTAGGTTAATAAACTTTTTCATCCCACAGTTTTCCAAACGCATGTACCACCCCATATGTGTATTTAGAATCAGTAAAAATGTTCACTATTTTGTTCCAATATAATTCACAGGCTCTTACAAGCGCGTGCAGCTCCGCCCTTTGAGCTGACCATGTGGGCAGCAAACTCCACTTTGTCTAATTCCTTTCACTTAATAATAGTGTCTTTCGTAACTCGTTTTGCTTCTACTCCCCTTGAAGACTTAACCAACAAACACATTTTCTCCCTCGGGACAGGGACTGTCTCGTAAATCTTTCCTAGCCCACGTCTGGAGATCTATCACTTGAATGCAGTCATGAGTTTCTTCCCGGCCGCCCCCTCCTGCCCCACTTTCTGGGCCGTTCAGACAGGAGGCTGGGTTAAACCTTTCCCTGCTTCTCAATTCTAAATCCTTCTGTTCCATTTAACAAGTTTTATACTGTAGTAACAGAGCACTGATCATCCACTTAGAGGGTTTATTTTTTTTAAGTTAACAAAACTTTAACTTGATGCAGGACTTTAACAGATTCTCTTCTTGTTAGTTTTCAGGCTTTAGTTACTATTAGAGCCGTGGCTGCACAATTCTGTAGATGATGAGGCCACTCCCTCACACATACAATTCAAATTCTTTTTCCTTGTCTGGAAGGGCTAAGGCAGGAGCCTCAGTTAATCTGCTTTTTAACACCTTAAAATTCTGCTTTCCTTCTGGTGTCCATTCATCCAGTTTCTTAACTGGCAGGATAGGAGTGCTATGGGGAGATATACATGGCTCTAAAAGACTTGCCTTTAGCAGGGACTCAGTTATGGGCTGTAACCCCTTCTTTCCCCCCCTCCCCCAAACAGGGTATTGATTTTTAGACACCACTCATCCTGGTTGCTTCAAAGTAATTTGGAGAGGCTCCCTATCTAATTTTCCATATTTTCCTGGGGCTGCCCACACTTCTGGGTTCACTTCAGCATAAGCCTTCTCAGATATTTTACATAAAGTTCCAACAGTATTAGCCTCTCTATCAACTTTTACGGTATTAAGTTGCATTCCTAATTTAGTTATCAAATCCTTTCCCAGTAAATTACAATCATAATTAGGAACAAACAGCAATTCGTGCATTTTAAACCTATCCCCTACATCTACTAATAGTGGTTGAATAAAACACATTCACTCATCTTTTCCACTCACCCCTTGAATACATAAAGAACTACTGGCCAATTTCCCCCCCTTAGGTATAAAATTTAAAGGGGATCGAGAGGCCCCTGTGTCTGCTAGGAAACACCTCCTCTCAGTCTGGACCCACTGTAAATGTCATCAAGGGCTCCAGTGTGGTGGGTTTCTGGTAGAATGGGAGCCCCTGACACCCCTAACAATTCATCAATCAATGGACTTCCTCCTCCTGAGGGTCCACCTGTCTCTGCTTCCTGTGTCCTTCTGCCCTGCAGAGGGAACCCTGATTCCTTCCCAGCCGCTCTTTGGGTCGGCTCTCCCCTGCCTGGGAGGGCAATGCCTCTGCCATGTCCTTGTGGCCAGCCCCGGCCCCTTGGTCTTGGAGGCCCCCTTGAACCCTGCCATTCATTCCTCAGGGTCTGTAGAAACTTTGCCATCACCTTCTTTTCCTCATTCCTTCTTACCTGCATTTCCTGTGTGTTTCTAACCAACTCCTCCAGGGACTTATCCTGCCATTCCTCCAACCCCTACCAGTACTGCCTGTGGGTGCTCCTTCTCCTACAGCTGCCGAGCTTTCTGTAAAATTGTTCCTGCGGTGATCTAAATAAAATCCTTAAAAGAAGATCCTAATCCTTCCATGTACAATCTGCACTTCCCAGATATTCCGTTCTCCTCCTCCTCGCCATACACTGTATACCAGAGCCGGTCCCTGTGTGTCCCTGCCGGTGTCCAAATGCGCTGTCCCCTGGCATATCCGGTGGGCACGGCTGGCAGCGCCACAGGGACAGGCAGGCGGCCAGGGCGTCCTGCAGCCTGACGGGGGCCGGGTGGTCACTGCCGCCCCTGCCCGGGGGGTGCCGTGGTCAGGCACTGCCCGGCACTGAGCCCCAGCTCCGCCACAGCCCCGGCCCGGCCCCACACCTCCCCACAGACCCCCAGCCCGTGCTCCCAGTCCTGCACTTCGGTGCCCAGTCCTGCCGCTTCCCATCGTAGAGAAACACCTTCAAATCCTGACTTGTTTTCCCTGTCCTGGAAGCCAGGGATACAAAGAACCTGCAGCCGACCCTGGATCAGCTAACAAATTTTGAGAATAAGACAGGGAAAGGTGTTGAAAAACATCCCGATCCTCACTATTTTTCTTTTCCTCCCCTTTTCCATCTTCCTTTTTGTTTTTTACATAGATTCCTCCTGCTGCTCCTTGCATTAAGCACATTCCTCCACACTCCTCTTCAACTACTCCTTTCCCAACAAACTAACACTATTTGTTCCCTGTTGCCGAGAC